>JAOPHQ010006285.1:0-204180 GCA_030340625.1 Merluccius polli | reverse complement strand
AGGTCAATGATATAAAACGGGACATGTAGGCTATGGTTGTTCCAGAGGCCAACAGGAACAACAGGATGAAACATGAGTGGGATTACATGAAGTCCTGCTGTCTCCAGCCTCTCCGTTATCTCCGTCCCATCGGGGGACCGGTCTAAATCATTCAGACCCCGAGGAAATACACAGAAACATGAACTAGGACGAGCAGTTCAATCCACTAGCGCCATCTACAGGTTGTGTGTGTGAAAACACATCTTCTGTATCATATCGTATCATGTCTTCTTTGAGTAGGCATATATATATATATATATATATATATATATATATATATATATATATATATATATATATATATATATATATATATATATATATATATATATATTGTTGTATTTTGATTATTATTTGCGTTCTTTTTTTTTCTTTTTCGATGGAGGTAGTGAGTAAAATAAATGTGTGTGTGTGTGTGTGTGTGTGTGTGTGTGTGTGTGTGTGTGTGTGGTTAACCAGGCAAAACCAAATGCGCTAGCAGGCTAAAACCGGTTTCCAAACACCGACAGCGACAGCTGCGTGCGCCTCTTTGATGCCAGGAAGGGGAAATCAAACACTTCCCCGTCTGCTGGTCTGGTGTGACGTCACGGCGTGATGTCACTCTATGATGACATCACACACCTTGTTTAAGAGATTTACAATAATAATAATAATAATAATAGCTAAAAAGAATTTTTTTTTAAAAAGCCATGAAAAGTATTTTAAGATAAAAAAGTGAAACCTGAAACCATCAAAAGGAAAGACGAGCCCACGTGAGTTTCCTCTGCTTTCATGAAAACACCCGCACGCCGTTCGCTTCTCCAATGACGTCATCGCCACAGGTCTTACATCACCGGTTGCCCCTGGCAACGCAGCCAGCCAAGCGCTGACCTTTTAGGGTTCCAGAACGCAGAGCTCCGACTCCCTCGGAGATCCGCTGAACCTTTTCTAAGTGCGAAAGCTGCCCCTGCTGCTCGTTCTAAATCGGACTCAAATCACTTAAATCATACATTTTTAAAAAAAAGAAACAAAGTTGTTGGAATATTTAGGATGTAGATACACATCGCCGTCGTTTGGCTTTATAGGAGAACACACTCGTATAAATGTGTGCCTTGCTGGCATCAAAGACGAAAACGATTGGGTTTCCTCTCCATCGCTCATGCTGTCTGTCTCTCTCCCTCTCTGTCCGCCTCTGTGTTGTTGTTCTCTCTTTCTCTTTAATGCCCCCGTTTCAGAGAGAGAGAGAGAGAGAGAGAGAGAGAGAGAGAGAGAGAGAGAGAGAGAGAGAGAGAGAGAGAGAGAGAGATACTTGCTCTCTCTCCATGAGTCACATTCTCCCCAGTTGAACCCCGTTTAGTGCAACAGTAGGATGACCACCAGAGAAACATTGAGATAAAGCCAGATGGAGATGTATGTGCATTATTACACGGCCAAAATTCACTAGGACATTCCTCGGACGTGCATGGATGGACAGCATCTAACTGGTCAGACATGGCAAGGTTGGTTTATGTGTTGCCTCCGCTGTCTCTTGTTGTTGTACAGGATTTTATTAAGTGCGGACTTGTTACGTGGCTGTGATCCGTGTCATTACACAAATGTCACATTTCTTTAGGCTAATCACTTAAATTATGAGCGGACCTGTAGTTCCAGTTGAGTCGCAGCCTCCTTAAAAAACGATATCGACCCGTTGTTGGTATCGTTGGCCACACGGGGCCGCCAAAAGCGTCGCCGACGCGACCGGACGCGACAAGCTCGTCCCCTTTAAGAGAAACCAGCCAATGAACACCGACGATATCTTCTCGGCTGAGTCTGTTGGTGGTGGTGGTGAGCACCGTGTGAAATCAACAAGCGACGGACAGGGGGGAGAGGGAGAGACCGCTAGCAACAGGGTCCATCTTCCGCTGGGGATTTTCTTCACAAGATCCCCTTTGAAAACCGCGACCGGGAGAGGAAATTGTTCGTCGACGCGTCGACACCGTCGGTCTGCGAGGCGGACGGCTCGCGGCTCGCGGCGGGAGGCGTGCGTCTCCGGACGGGGATGAGAAGCGGTCACGACGAGCAGCAGGTGTAACCCCCCCAGGATCCGCTAAAAGGGCAATAGCGGTGTTCATGAAACTTTGCTACGATTTACGTGCTGGGTAAGGACGCTGGCGTTTTTAGTCTCCCCCGTTTCCATGTCGACGAATAACTCCTTAAAACGTGTGTCCGTTTATTAACGACTTATTATCGCGATATCGGTACCGACCGGCCGATATTAGGCGAGGCAGTGTATAGGATCGGCGCGTGTAACGTCGATATCAGATATTATCACGATTATAATGTCAATATCGAAATTATTTATTTCCTAGATGAGAGTGAGGCTAGTTTTAGATGAGGCCTGTTGAACGCGTCGCGGTCGGAGGTGAAAATAACGGGATTGGCGGCTCTAGGGGACAACGTGTGCAAAAGAGACGCGATGGCTGCAACTTGTTGTTTTTTCTCCCCTAGATCTCCACCGCCTTTATCCCCCCTGATCATGTTGGCCCACTTGGATCCAAGTCTTTAATAACGCCCCCCCCCCCCCCCCCTCACACACCCCCCCACACACACACACACACACACACACACACACACACACACACACACACACACACACACACACACACACAAGACACACCCCACACCCACTTCTTCTCGCCCAGCAAAACACAGGATGGCAGCCCTGTGTGTGTGCGTATGTGTGTGTGTGTGTGTCACCACGACCACCACCCGCTGGGAGACGTCCCCTAACGCACACTGTGGACGGCACTGCTAGTGAGTGCTTGCACGACTGAAGCCATTCATTGTTCAGACGGGATTGCATAACGTCCCCATGTCTGCTGCTCACTAGGGTATGCGAGGCTGCTGCTGCTGCTGCAGGCCCAGTCAAGAAACTACCCGTCCTGCATGGGGGTTTGGAGACACATAGCAGGGTGGTGTTGGTGCTGGTGGTGGGTGGAGAACATGGTGGGCTGTGAAGCAGAGTGGGACGACTGCCTGGTGAATGGAAGGTGAAACCAAAAAAAAAAAAAAGCGCATGACACATCCACCTCCCACCACCTTCGCCCCATCTCTCTCTTTGTCTCTCTCTCCCTCTCTCTTTTCCCATCTCTCACTCCCGCACTCTCACTCCCTCACCCCCTCACAAGTTTGGGACCTGTAGCTATATCTCGATACATGGGTCTAGGCTGGACTTTTATAAGAACCGCAGAGTTTCCAACGAAACAAGGTTTGTTCTGAATTCCTAACACGTTGGGCGGTGACCTGAAACACAACCCACTAGTGACACTTCCTGCACGGGGAAAGTGTGTGTGTGTCTGTGTGGTGGGGTTACACAGAGAGTGTGCATGCCGTGGCGATGTTTAGATTAGTTAGTAGTTACAAGGGGTTAGTCAGTAGAAGCAAGGTTTGCTTGTCACTGCTTATTTAACTTATTGAAACATATTTATTGGTGATCATTTGGTGATAGGGGTCAGTAGATATAGGTTTAGTAGATGTAGGGGTCAGTAGATGCAGGGTTAGTTGATAGGAGTCAGTAGATATAGGGGTCAGTAGATATAGGGTTAGACGATAAAGGGTCAGTAGATATAGGGTAAGTAGATGCAGGGTTAGTTGATAGGGGTCAGTAGATATAAGGGTCAGTAGATATAGGGTCAGTAGATATAGTGTTAGTAGATATAGGGGCAGTAGATACAAGTTTAGAAGATACAGGTAGAGACAGGAGTTGGGGTTAGTAGGCTACCTATTTATTTATTTATCTACCAGGGACACATTAATGGTAACATTAACAGTGCACATTAAAGGGGATGTAGACAACTTTTCCCAGCGTAGCGTTTCAAAGTGGTATTATTTTTGCGCCGCTGTCGCATAGACAAACCGGATCGCTTTCCGTTTGGCTTTGAGGAAAAATAATGCCAATTGGCATCATTTTATTTGGGAACAGGCAAATGCTATTGTAATGATGTGCATTGCATAGTAATACCATAGTTTGAGTATTGCTTTGCAAACAAGTAGCGCCAGCAGGGGTTGGTTAGAAGAAAACATTAGGAGGAAAACTGTGAGTTTATTCATTTATTTAGTCTATAATGAGACATGAAAGCAGATACAAATTCTTTAGTATGTGTTGAGGAAAGCGAACTGGGTTGGTAGGCTGACTGGATCACCTGGCATGTCATGACATAAAGTTTATTCAGGTAGTATACTCAATGCTAAAATGTAGCGTAAGCAGATATAAGTAGTGTCATCAGATTGGAAACACAACCCACTAGTAACACTTCCTCTGTGTGTGTGTGTGTGTGTGTGTGTGTGTGTGTGTGTGTGTGTGTGTGTGTGTGTGTGTGTGTGTGTGTGTGTGTGAGAGAGAGAGAGAGAGAGTTAGTAGTTCCAGTGGGTTAGTAATAGTAGATATGCAGTTAGTAGATGTAGGGTTAGCAGACTTATGGTTCATAGGGTCAGTCAATAGGGGTTGTTAGAGATAGCGTTAGAAGAGTTACGGGTTCGTAGATTCAAGCTTAGTTGACTTACAGGTCGAATAGGGGTAGATATAGGTGTCAGTAAATATAAGGATCAGTAAATATAGTTAGTAGATATAGGGCCCACTAGATGTAGGGTTAGTAGATATAAGTTTGGAAGATACAGGTAGAGACGGGTTGGGGTAAGTAAGGCTAGGCTACATCCACACTTATACTTAAAATGCATAACTTTTGCTACGTTTGCGCCTATTGTACACACTATTCCGGTGTTTAAGAACACCTAAAGGGGAGATTATTGAAATCACTACTGACCCCGGTTTCATGTCGAATACTCCAGGGTTGCTTTTCAGTCTGGACTAGTCTGGACGGGTGGATACGGAGATTTTAGAGAACGATGACACAGACACCCACGTTCGCTTCCTGATTGGGTGTTATCAGTCACAACGTGTCCTTCCCTCATTCATCACGCCCCTATCACTTTACCCTTTCCGGAAGAAAACAAACCTCGAGAAACGTCGGTCCAAACAGTAGACAGTAGACAATCTGCTTCCTGTTTATATCGGCATGCGCATGCCCAGTGTACGTGAATGGTCATATGCGTTTTCAGGCGTGGGAGTATGTAGCCTATGAAGGCACGCGAGGAGGAGATAGCAGCTGGGGATGTGTGGCCCAAAGTAAACAAATGACCGAGTATTGCTGGAGCATCGCTAGTTGCACTCCATAGGTTTCACATTGGACTTATGTGTGTCACTGTATATAATGCTGTTTCACTATGGGCACTATAATATTGCTGCTGCTGCCATGTTGTGGCAATAGATTCATATGACAGTAGCTAGTTGGTTGGAAAAGAAGGATGTAGTAGGGGCAGGTTGTTACAAATTGGTAGCCTATAATATTATCAATACAGTGCTTCAGCAAACACTACAGTACAACACAATACAATAAAATACATACATTCATTACAAAAGTAACTGATAGATGTAAAAAGTCCAGTGAGAGTATGTGAAGGCAGTGCCTTCACATACTCTTTTTTTCAGATTACTAATTTTCAGATCAACGCACTGTTGATCATAGGTTAGATATTGCAGTTCAACTCTTAACAGGCGATATCCCGAACAGGACTAATGCTGAAATTAGCAACTTTTTTGTGTGTGTGTGCATGTGTTGCCATGGAATTCAATTAACAAGCTCAATTAAGAAATTCCATTACAAAATTAAATGAACACTTGCTGCCCTGATTCATAGGAAATGTCACCAGACCTGAGAGACCAGCCCAGTCACTTATAGTGCTGAATAGATATTTAGAAACTACATTGAAATATCAAACTCTTTAATCAAGGTCCATGCACATGCACAGTAGATACACAAATGCTTATGTAAGGGACAATATATTTTTATATCATCCAAATATACAACTGTTAAATGATGAAATAGAAAAAAAGATTTCATCTGTGGAGGTTTGGATCGACCTTCTTGACCTGGAGTAACCTCCAGCGAATGTCACTAGTGGCGATTAATAAGGATTACTAACACACGCACGCACACACGCACACACACGCACGCACACACACACACACACACACCCACCCATTAATCCAGATGCAACACACACAACTTGTTAAGGAGACTAATTATACAGCGACAGTTGACAATGTGTGTCTGTGTGTGAATGGGTAAGGCTGTGTGTGAGAGAAAGGGAAGGGAAAGTGTGAAGTGTTTTAAAAAGCTGTTTACAAGAATACGACAAGAACAGAATGTATCTTTCTACACCTGTCTTTCTTTTCTCTTTCAATCTCTTATTCTGTCTGTTGTGATATCTATCTCCATTTCTTGCTTCCTATCTGTCTATCTTTATCTATATCTATCTCTTTTATGTTTCTCTTTCACTCTTAATATCTCTCTAAGTCTGTCTCTTTCTATCTTTCTCATCTCTCTTCTACCTCTCATTCTCAGTCTGTCTATGTCTCTGACAGTACCAGTAGGGGACAGCTACAACACATAGATAATGTATCAACATCTCTCTGTCTCTCTGTCTCTCTCTGTCTGTCCTTGAACAGCCTGCAGAAAAACAAGACATATCGACTAGAGAGTGAGGGATTGAAAAGAGGTCATCAGACACCTGTAGTTCTGGTGGTCCTCTCGGTTTGTCCATATGTCAGATAGTATACTATATATTTGTTTAAATGTTGTTTTCCTTGTCTTAACAGCTTGTTTCCTGGTCTTTAGTCAACAGAGTCGAGTTTGATCTTATTTGACTGTTGTCGTAGCAACATGTCCACATTACGTGTGATTGTTTCTCCAAACACACTTCCTTGCAGCTGTCGGCCGATGCTATTAGCTAATGCTATTAGTCCATAGCCCATGCTATAGCTGATGTTCATGACCAAGGCCATCTGTGTTAAATGGGGGTGATTGAATTCAGAGGTGATTATCATCTGTAGCCTCCGAGCCACACGACTGTACAGGAAGTCGAACTGATAAACAAAATCGTGTGACCACAAAGGTAGGAATGTTGTGGACAGTCTACTTGTACACAGACAAGCAAATGGAAAGGCAGATAGAGAAAAATACTCGATTGGCAAATTGGCAGCCGAGACAGAATCAGACAGTATTTTTAAATAAATAAAATCCTGCTTTTACTCAACTGAACGAAGGCAGGATAAATGTGGGGATAAATGCGGCAGGGACAATTATTTGACTTCCTGACTCATCGTTTGGCAGTTGGACTCCCCGTCACCATCATCATCAGTACCGCTGGCTAACGCCGACATTAGTGCCCTGAGCTCCCTGCCCTCCCACTCAACAGAAAACAACCATCTCTCTCGGCCACAGAAATAGAAATATCCAAATGAGGTCGGCCATTGCTGTTAGCTGCTGTGTTGAAAGTGAGCTAATGTGGACACCTCTGTTATCATTCAGAATGGAGTTGGCATGCTTCACCGCCAGTTAGCCTCTCTTATCATTCAGGTTGGAGTTAGCATGCTACCCTGCCAGTTAGCCTCTGTTATCATTCAGAGTGGAGTTGGCATGCTACACTGCCAGTTAGCCTCTGTCATCATTCAGAGTGGGAAAAAAATCATAAAAAAGAAAGAAATAGTTTGTAATATTTATAATTTGATAGCTTAACAATTTTAAATAATGATTACACTAGACCTAGACCTACAGTAGTCTCGCATAGCCAGACCTATCTCCACACTTCGTTTTACTGTGTGCCAGCGCTAGAGAAAGGTCTGGCTGAATCCACTATCATTCTGGCATACGGGAAAAAAACGCTTTGTCTTGTTTGTATTTCTTTAAACCAATCACAATCATTTTGGGCGGCGCTAAGCCCAGGATGCAGCGACTGTGCCCTTGCAAAATAGTGTCGGAGGGGAACTTATTTTGGTGGAAAATTTGCTTGTGGGGAGGCGAGCCCTGGCATTAAAATGGCTAAATCCGTGCAAAAGAAAACGCCACATGAAACAGTAAAGGTCAAATATCGACTATGTGATTTGCCATTTTCAGCGTGTAGGTTGCTAGCTCGGAAGTTATTGTTGTTTCACGTTGTGACTGGGACTTTGAAAACGGTAACACGCAGAAAGCGGAATGGGAAGAGAATACCGACTGAAATAGTTGCCCAATGGCAGGCTTATACGAACAACCTACATCCGGTGAGTCAGACTAGACCTACTGTAGCTCTAACCACTTTGCCATTTTTGTCCTTGCAGGGTTGCCGTCCGCCATGTTAAGGTAAAGCCCAGGTGTGCGGTGTTGACCATGCTAAAGCGCTTGGACAAGATCCGCTTCCGGGGTCCAAGGTCGCGCGACGAGCTCCTGGATCTAGCAGAGTCTCCGCCCGCCTCCGACAACGAGGGTGATGACCTGCCAATCAAACCCCGACTGCTCCCAAGAGAGATGGAGGACCCCCTGCGGGACCCCGTAAGTGATGTTTTCCTGTGTGTGTGTGTGTGTGTGTGTGTGTGTGTGTGTGTGTGTGTGAAGGGGGAAGGCACTCGGTCCCCTGTGGCAATGATTCCCAATGTTCTCAAACTATTTTTGCTAATAAGATAAGATATGAATTTTTCAGCCAAGTACTACGAGTACCTTTACCAGCACAAAACATTTGGGGGAGGGAAATGTATGTGCATGTTATTTATTAGGGGTGCCATGATTCTCCAAATCCACGATTCGATTTGACTTTCGATTTTAAGGTCACGATTCGATTCGATTTTTTGATTTAAACAAACGATTAAAAAAAAGATTTTTTTAAGCTGTTTGTGGGGCTGTCATCTAGTGGCTCTTATTTTTGTTTTTGTGTTAACAAATATCAGCACCGACAGCTATGCCATTCTTAGACTATCGAGTTGGCTTTGTACCCTGACAACTTCAAATTCTTAAAAAGATAGGCTACATGGTAGGTGTGATAGAACCACTATATTTCTTTAGGAATGTACCACACTAAGGCCATATGATAAAATTGTAATAATTTATTTAAAATATAACTGTTGAGCCACTAGATGACAGCCCCAAAAACACAGGTTAATTTATATATATATATATATACACATATATATATGGGGGGATGCTAATGAGATATATATATATATATATATATATATATATATATATATATATATATATATATATATATATATATATATCTCATTAGCATCCCCCCATATATATATATGTGTATATGTATGTATGTATGTATGTATGTGTGTGTGCGTGTGTGTGTGTATATGTGTATATATACTGTATATCAGAGGTTGCGCTAGACTTTTTCGTTGTCTGTCATTTTGACTGACAGGGTCATAAAAATCCTGTCAATCTATTTTTACCGGTCACTTTAATTTTTTAAATGATAGTAATGACATGTTCAATAGCATTTAATTTTAATTCATTTTTAATTAATATTCACTCCAAACAAGCTGAACAAATAATCCACACCGTGGATACACACATCAAGCAGAAGAATATGTAAGAATATCGGCCGCCAGGCGATTCGCGTATAGTGGGGCTTGACGGTGATTTATCACCACATTGCGGGCAGGAGCTAGTTGATCCACTAGTCAACACGCGGGCGCTAGTTGATCCACTAGTCAACACGCCCCCAAGTGAACGAGTTTTCAAGGCGGTGCGATGTCGCGGATAATTCGCGTATAGTAGGGCTGTGATGGCTGACTGACATCACGATGGAGAGCCACCATCGTGATGCCACGCCCCCCTCGTCCGACACACACTAATCCTATAGTCTCTTCTATAGTTATTACCTAAAAACGTTGCAGGGATTGCTGTGTAAATAAATTGAAAATATAACTAATGGTCCATATAAAGTGCTGTAAGTTAACTAGGGCTGCCCCCTAATAGTCGGCTTAGTCGATCGACGGAGGCTTAGTCGAATACGTTTTCATTAGTCGAGCAAAAAGTAAAACATCAAAATAAGAAGGCATGAGCACCGCAAACTGAATACATCCGTGGTCGCAACAAGCCCTGATTTAACTCATCGCTGCAGAAATACTGACCAATACACCTGGGCAGGTAAACACCTAGGCAGGTAGACACCGCTAGACAACGGGACTCATACCGGTGATCGCGGCTTTAGTTCCCCGTGTCTGATCGCTGTAATTCGGAGCGTGAATATCGGTTGAATATCTAATATGTTTCTAACTTTAAAAAACACTTTAGTATTTTTTATAACGATAGTCACACATCCCTCATAACTACGCCGTGAAGGTGAACCCTCCCGGACTCCGCTATTAACATGAACCGCTCCGCCGGAGGAGCCGCACATCCACACGCACCGGACACCAAAATACAAACACACATGTTTTACATTTGATTGCTTTTAAATAAAGTTATGTGCAGTTATAAATCGTAAATACGATTATTAAAAGTGTTGGTCCATGCCGTTAAGGGGGGGGGGGGGGGGGGGCGTTAATAGGCGGCCCACGAAGCGGGCCGCCTATTAACGCCCCCCCCCCGACGATGATATCATTGTCCATCACGATGTTTTACTGTAAACATCGTCAACTGCCATTTTAAGGGCCATCGCCCAACCCTAGCTTCTTGGTTCCTCGCGTGCCCGCTTGCGCGTAATCAAATGTTTCAAGTGGGTTTGTTGTTTCTTTCTTCTTTTCTACTTTTCTTCTTCTAAAGAGCCAATTAATATGCTCATCGCCACCAAGTGGTCAGGGTGTGAAATGCAATCTGTCAAAATGACGGACGGCCCTCAGATTTTTCCGTCACCGTTTTAAAAAAACGGTCAATGACGGAAAATATTCGGTTAACGCAACCCCTGAGATATATATATATATATATATATATATATATATATATCAAAAAAATCTAAAGCAGGATCGACAGGATTGAAACAAAATATATACACAGACATACACTCAATCTCTTTCTGACCACAGATATAGATTGTAGTTTTTCTTCAGTCTTCAAATCCCCCCATTCTTAAATATAAAGTCACACACTGTTATACTTTTTCTAGAAACATTCCATATGCAACTTGTATTTTACATTTTCTTAGGTGATTTCTCCATTCATATTATGCATTGATACACAGCACGGTTAGCTAGTGTTGGTATTAGCCACAGTATGAGGTTGTGCTAGGCTGCACTAGTTAGCTAGTGTTGGTATTAGCCATGAGGCTGTGCTAAGCTACACTGGTTAGCTAGTTTTGGTATTAGCCACATTATGAGGTTGTGCTAGGCTGCACTAGTTAGCTAGTGTTGGTATTAGCCACAGTATGAGGTTGTGTTAAGCTACACTAGTTAGCTTGTGTTGGTATTAATTAACCACAGTATGAGGTTGCACTAAGCTACACTAGTTAGCTAGTGTTGGTATTAACCACAGTATGAGGTTGTACTAAGCTACACTAGTTACCTATGCTGTGTCTGAAATCGCGCACTTACGTAAGTGCACTTACATTGAGTGCACTTCATTATCCCTACAGTACACTTACTTATAGGCGCAGTGCTCTCATTTCTGCAGTGCACTGTCAAAACAGCCTTCGCGCACCTACCGGAAATGAGTTTGCAGTTTGACGGTTTTTCTTCCGTTTTTTTTTTTTGCCGTTTTCCTCCTGGTGGAAAACGGCATACCGCTAAGTTTATTTACCTATGAAATATATTAATATATATTAATTTACATATTCAATATTATTTGCGCTTTTGCGCAAAGTGCACTCAAAAGTTAGTTAGCTAGTGTTGGTATTAGCCACAGTGTAAGGTTGTGCTAAGCTACACTAGTTAGCTGTTGGTATTAGCCACAGTGTAAGGTTGTGCTAAGCTACACTTAAGTCGAAGGCTCTGATGACTCACATCCGAAAAACCCGGAATAGTCTCTTTCCCACTGGGCATCAAACACACCCACATCCAGTCTCCCCCTCCCTCCCTCCGGGCTGCAGCTCTCAACAGTGTTTCTAGGTTCTCTGCAGACAGACCTGTGTGCTTCCTGTTGGTAAATGTTGTGATGTCACAACTCATATCCATGGAATATGGATAGGAGTTGTGACACATATGCACAATGCCCAACTGGTATATCCAGTAAGAGAACAGCAGTAATCTATAGTGCTTATATTCTCACTATTTTCTTTTTATCCTTTTTTTTTCTGTTTAATTGCTGTTATTTGATATATTATGTCCAACTTGTATCCATATGTAACAGACAGCCATATCTACATTGTGTTTAGGTTTGTACTATAGTTGTAATGGTATTTGATTTATTATATGGGAAGCACGTAATATCGCCTGTTTTGAATTCTTGTGCATATAAGTTTAATAATTTCAAGGTTTGTTATATGGCAGACTTGACATTAATGAATGGCAAATCTTTATTTTTTTTATTTATAGTTATAGTATTTAAGTAGTAAACATGTAAGTTACATTCCCTATAACACACACACACACACACATGCGTCACCTAGCCTGAATTTGCGTTCTTAACATTCCAAACTGATAATATTTATGACATCACACATTGGCGTTCTCCAGATACTAAGGCCACATTAACGCCATATTATATTATTGGAGATATAATATTGGAGAAATCGGGCAAGTGAGAAGAATTCCCATTGCTTCAACTTGATGGTGCTCACGTACCCACGTATATCGGCAACTTCCGAAAGAGGGACAGTGATGTCATACGAAAAGTCATCCAGAATCATACCAAAAAAAATGTTGGGTGGGGGCTGGACCTCGATGATGTATTTATTATTAAATGTAACCCCTAATTTGCCACCCTGATGTTAATAATAAACAACATCAAATATTAAGATATTTAAAAATCTCAGAGAAATCATTCGTTTGACTTCATCTTGATCCAATCAGTTCTGCCCAAGTCTGAGTTATTGGATCTGTACCCGACATGACTTGAACGGCCCTTAACTAATCTAACCTAGCAAGATCAATAAATACCTATCCCTAAATACTTATTCCTTTGATCCCTTCACGTTAGTTTATTACATTTTACTAGAAATGTAAAAATGTACAAATGCCCCTTAACATGGCACACTAGAATGTTTTCAGTAAAACATGAATTATTTATGTTGGAATTTAAAAGGGGTTTTGAGATGAGCTGTGACGTTGTATGTCTCCTATAGTTAATTTGACCAACATCCCCTCTATCTCTCCTCTTTTTACCTTGTTCACTCTCATTATTTGTCTCTTCTCTTGTTCTCTGTCCTCTCCCTTCTTCTGCTGTTGTCATCTCGCTCTCTCTCTCTTCCTGTTTGTCTCCGACTCTAACCATCTTTCTACTCTATTCTCTCTACCTCTCTCTTTCTGTGTCTCTCTCTCTCAACCTGCTTGTCTTTATGACACACTTACAAGAGACTGTTGTTCTATTCTGGGAGTATGTCTTTCACTCTCTCTCCCTCTCTCTCTCCCCCTCCCTCTCCCCCTCCCTCTCCCCCTCTCTGCACCCCCCCCCCCCCCCCTCTTTCTCTCTCCGTCTCATTGTCTCTCTTCCTCTTTCTCTTTTGCTCTCGCACTCGCTCTCTCTACACACACACCTTTCCTCAGACTTACACCATAGGCCGGTGCTTTTTGCAGTCTTTTGCTCTTTTCCTTTCGGCTGTCTCGCTTCTTGCTCATGAAGGATTCAAACGCATGAATAAAGAAACGGTGCGTGCATGCGTGCCTGTGTATCTGTGCGTGTGCATGTGAGCGCGCACAACCCTCTTAAAGGGATATCCCTTCGCTAGCACAACACAGATGCTAACCCTGCATTAGCTGCGTACCAGAGCCTTTCCTCAGTACCTCCTCTCCCTCCGCTCCTCCCCACCTCTTCTCCTCTCCTCTTTCCCTCTCATCTCTCAGCCATTATTCTCTGTCTGTCTCTGTCTCTGTTTCTCTGTCTCTCTCTCTCTCCGTCTCTCTCTCTGTCTGTCCAGTCGTTTTTCCATCATCTTCATCTCTCATTTTGATCACGTTCGCTACTTCCCTGCAGCATACACTGTGTGTGTGTGTGCGTGTGCCTGTTTCACTCAAGGGTGTGAGTCATCGCTGTGAAGAGGGGGATTCTCCTCCTCTTCCTCTCCTCTCTAGAGGGGAGGTTGGTCTCCTCTCGCTCTGCTTTAACGGATCATTCATTCTGACTCTTCATCAGAACAGAAAACAATACCGTGAGTCAGCTCCTGTGTGTGTGTGTGTGTGTGTGTGTGTGTGAGAGAGAGAGATTATTATGATGTACCTGCAATATCTGATCTGTTTTTGTGGGTTTTTGTTCTACATTGTATGCTTGTGTGTGTGTGGGTGTGTCCATCTGTGTGTGTGTGTGTGTGTGTGTGTGTGTGTGTGTGTGTGTGTAGGCTGGGTCGGGGTCTCCCACCATGGCCGCCGCACTCCAGGACTTCCAGAGGGCGGAGTCAGAACGACTCAATGAGGTCAAGGGTCATCTGGAAATCGCCTTGCTTGAGAAACACTTCCTGCGTGAGTAAAACTACTTTGTATCTCCTCCCTTCCGATCGCTCCCTTTTTTAATTCCCTTGAAGAGACGAGCGGTAGCACTTAATGGTGGAGCAGGCGGAGAGGAGCAGTTAGTGGTGGAGCAGGAGGAGATGAGCAGTTAGTGTTGGAGCAGGAAGAGAGGAGCAGTTAGTGGTGGAGGAGAGGAGCAGTTAGGGGTGGAGCAGGAGGAGAGGAGCAGGGTGGAAATGAGACAGCTTCAGTGTCATTAAAGGTGACTTCAACTGTTGATGATTTGGACATCAATCTTCCGACTGGGGAATTCACGAGGGGGTTGCAGGTAGTGGTAGAGCAGGAGGAAACAAGCAGTTAGTGGTGGAGCAGGAGGAGATGGTTAGTTAGTGGTGGAGCAGGAGGATATTACCTGTTACCTGGTACTTTTTTTGGTATCACCTCGGTCGAGGTTCCAAGCGAGCTGAGCCGATACTAAAAGGTGACATGAAAACACTACTGCTAATGGTTAATGGTTTTAATAAAGAAGGGTTTTAATAATGAACGTATTAGCAGCTATTTCAATGTTTAAACCAGGCCAACAGATACCAAAAAGCTTTACCTACTAATAATAACAGGGTTGGTAATTTAATAAACATGAATAGAACAGGTAGCTATGTTTTTTCCTTTTATGGCGATCCGTCACCCACAATAGCACCTGTGTGCTTTCTCTTCAAGTGAATAGTGCGCTAGTCCTGCCGTGCAATTTGATCAAAACTTTGCACCACCTCTCTTTCTATTTGCTTTTTGATAATTGGAAGTAGGCCTACTCGCATACTCTGAATTCAGGGTGTGTACACACTCGTGTGTAGCCTAGTCCTAACTAGACCTTCGTACTCATTTCATTCATACTCATGGTCTAGAACTGCTATAGAGACAAACGATTTCTCACTTGAAGGCGGGTGCTGTTGAAGTTTAAAACCTATTGGCTCTGCCCAGTGCCACTCTGGATCTGCCTTAACCAATCACTAACGTTTGGTCGTGACGTATTTCATGCGCCGGAAACCACGTTGCGCGCAGTACACTGTATACAAACGGCAGATGCAGTGAGCATAGGGTTGTGTGGAGATGTCTGTTAGCGATTGCTGCAGGCTTTGTTCATCCAATTTAAGAGTTCTAGGAACATATGGTCATTCTAAATTAATCTTTGATAGTAAAGACCAAGATAATGCTTGCAGTCAACTGTCGAAGCTGGGTCTTGTCATTGCTAATGCTTCGATCGTGTCGGGTTTGGGCACAACCTATACGTCACTGTTCTCAGGCCGCGCCTCCTGTTCGCTGATTGGAAGGACAAACTTGAGGGAAAAGAAATTGTTCTAACATACAGCGCTCCCAGACCTAGTACTGAAGTGAAATGAAAATTGAGCGGAAGTACGGAGGCGGGCGGAACCAGGCTAACTCGTGTGTATTCAGCTTAGGGATGCTAATTCAGATTTATTTTTTTTCTGACCGAAAACTGACACTCGTTAACCGGTTATTACCTGTTAACCGATAAGAATAATTGTGCTATAAAAAATGGACGAATGTCTGTGACCAATAAAAAATTACAAATGTTTTATTTTTTATTGGAAAGGAGGGCTGGCCCGAATAATCATTATGTTATAGTTAAACACAGTGAGACGCGGTATCCGAGTTTTGTCATGTGCCCCCAGCATTACTAAATAAAACAGATTATTACTAAGGCTTTTATTACAACTAACTAATGTTATAGCAGGCTAACAGGCTATCGGTTAGTTTAATGTGCTCCCATTGACAACAAATCTTGACAGCTCTGTCAGTTTTGCAACATAATCTCAGTTGAGAGGAAAAAAGCTGAAGCTGCTACTTGCTAAAAGCATGGATGGATATGGATAAAAGATAATAACAGAGCAGCTTAAGAGTACGTCTTCACTGACAACCTCGCTGATTAAAGTTAACGGCACTCTTAAAGTAACGTGAACAAATGATGGCAGTGTACTAAACTACAACCAAAAGTTTTAGAGTAATGTTAAAACTAATGAAGGGTACGTCGATTATTCAAATATTTGTGGCCAAATCTTTATTTTTACATATGCAACGCAGCAAAAACAACAGAAAGTGAGGATTTATTTTATAATTCGGTTTTTTTTACTGTTTCAACTGAAAGTGTTAATTGGTCAAAAATTATATTGTCGGTTAACGGTTAAACGGTTAATGTTAACATCCCTACTTCAGAAACGTAAACGGGGCGGACTCGGGCGGATGAGTGGATCTGAAATGATGTTCACGCAGCAATCCCACTTGATATTGTACTTGCTTTTTGTGTTATTAAAATAGCAAAAAATAATAATAATTATTGAACCGCTTCAGAAATGAAAAGAAAAAAATTATCAGTTAATAAAAACGTGATTCTGCAGCAGTGGTCTTCGCCATCTCCGATTCAGACAGGGTTTATATGTAGGCGGGACAGAGTCCTCGATTGGCTCTGAGAGGCTGTTTACAAATGAGCTGCGATCTGATTGGGCTTAAACCCCCAGCCAGCTTGTCTGAGGTGGAGATAATGTTGACTGCACTAACAACAAGACTACTTTCTTGCAGGGATAGCGGGAGTCTTTCCTTCTCTAAATACCTTAATTTCAGTTTATTTAACATGGCATGAAAATGAATGTTCAAACAATCGATTGCAACCTGCCGCGGCTCTTCAGTGTGTGTGTACAGCGCTGGTTACAGTCTCCGGGTGTAAAATAGACAATATATATCTCTCTCTCTTCCTAAATGAGCTTTCCTCCTTTTTTCTCCGTTGTTTTATTCCTTCTCTCTTTCTCTGCCTTCCTCATCTCAGTTGGATGTATGGATCTCTTCAACCTTTTACAATTCAGTTCTCTATCTTGGGCAAGGGCGTAACTTTGGGTCTGCCATTGGGGGGGTTAAACTCGCGGCATATTTATTTATTTATTTTGTTTATTTATTTATTGAATCATTTTCTTGTGTAAAAGGTGACATGCCAATTTGCCGTTCTTGTATTAGAAATACAGTGCGATACTTTCACTGATTTTGGCTACTTTTTGACTATTTATGCCATAATGACACAGTAGTTAAATTCAGTGTTTAAGCACTAGCCAACAGTGGCAGCTTCCACCTAATTGATTTTGTGTGTGTGTTCACTATCTTATGAAAAAAACACAACAACTTAAAGATTAATCAATTGCATCACTGTATTGGCACCTACATGCAGCAAATGTATTATGCACAATTCAACTCTCAAACACATCACACAATACAGGGTGGCACACTGGAGTGCAGCTTGCACCTCAACATGGCAAACTGATTTCACATATTGGTGGGCATCACCAGTTCAAACTAACAAAATCTAAACAAAAGCATGTAAATACAAAAGAAGGCCCATCTGTCAATCACATTTGAAGGTATTTTACAACATATTAGGCTAAAATAAGAATTGACTAAAAGAAACAGGATGCTATACTGACGTCTATTCTGCCAGCAACTATAGTACTACTAGCAGACTATAGATATTGTTGGGCAATTCAGATAAAAGCACCAAACACCTGTTTACGTCTCTGTGTAAAAGAAATGAACTGTGTACACACTGACTTCTTAGTTAAGAGGTCCAATTTGTCCTGATGGATCGTCCCGCGTCTGTGTGAAACGATCTGGGTTCTCATAAACCCGTTCGCGGTGGTAAGAGACGAGCAGAGTACAGCGTCCGCTTGCAGAGCAGAGTCTACAGCGTCCGCTTGCAGAGCAGAGTCTACAGCGTCCGTTCACTCCAATCCCGGTCACGGTGATAGATTACGCTAACCATAACCCTAACTATAACCCTAACCATAACCCTAACCATAACCCTAACCATAACCCTTTTTGGAGTGAATTGTTTCACAGTAGACTGCGGACGCTGTAGACTCTGCTCTGCGAGCGGACGCTGTAGACTCTGCTCGTCTCTTACCACCGCGAACGGGTTTATGAGAACCCAGATCGTTTCACACAGTCGCGGGAGGGAACCTTTTGCGTCAGTATCAGATGTCTAGGGGCGTGATGACAAATTGTCGGTATATTACGAGTTGGGATGAGAACGTGTTGGATATTATGGCCCCCCCTTGTTCAGATGCGTTCCGCGGTCCATGCTATAGCATGGACCGCGGAACGCATCTGAACAATAATATTCATTTATAGTGCATGAAATGAACCACTGAGAATTCGAACACCACTACAAAATGGCGAGCACCCTATATTGTGCACTATATCCGTGATAGGGAACGATTTCGAACACAGCTCATGGTATAACAATAGGGGTATTTACCTCCTTTTCGTCAGGATTTTTACTCTTTTTCGACCAACAATGAAAAAGAGTTGTCTGGCTGCCTTTCCGTGTCCTTTTCATCGCCACATTCATTTAGCATGAACTTTCTCAACTATTCATCCCAGCGACTGCGCGAAATAGTTCGGTTTGGTAAAGAAAACGGGTTGGGTCATACCAAGTAGTCGGTGGGCGGGCGGGGAGGGGGGGGTACATTACAGATGATTAAAACATGATACTATCTTGCTGCCAAATTAAATTAATAAAGAAAACAAACAGAATATTTCATATTTTTCTGAATTATGTGTGATGATATTGGGGGGGTTATATTAGCTGGATCTGATTTTTGGGGGGGTCATGACCCCCCTAACCCCCCCGCAAATTACGCGCCTGATCTTGGGTCATTTAACTGAATTAACAGATTATCTCAAAGACATTATTACAAATTCTAACTACTAATTATGGAAAAGCTATGCTATAATTATATACTTAAATATTTTAGGCTACTATACAATACTATACCATTTTTTAGCTACTCCAGTTTTGATTGTATACTTGATTGTTCTCAACTCCTAAATTGTAAATTAAATACAAATATAAATATACTAATTATAAATATACTAATGCTAGCGACGTGAAAGGGAATTCCAGCTAGCGATCGTTAGCTTGTGTCCTCAGTAAGTGGATCAGGGGATTGTTATATATGTCTTCAATAACAGCTAATCAGATTATCTAGTTGGTGGTGTTGAGGTGTGGGACAAAAGATTGTGTTGTTACAATTACGCCGTGTGACTGCTCGTTATGTAACAAACATGTTCCTGTATACTGCATGTTATGTTGCTAGCCATAGTCTACGGTACATTTCTGTAGGGAACGACAACAACAAGCGCTAATCATTCATAGCCACGGCATGTGAAAGCTGGCTTACACCTCTGGGGATTGGATTGCTTTACAAAACACTCTTTTTAATGAGCAGTGGGGAAATATGCAGCTTGTTAAAGGGGACATTTCACTCTGGTAGACTCTTGCATTCATAGAAATAAATGTTTCTTCCTTTACAGATACATATCTCTCATTAAAAGCTAACTCAAACTGCATACTTTCTCTAACTTATCCTTTTTCTACTTTCTATTTATCTGTAAAACTGCCACTATTTCAGTTTATTTGTTCATTTTTTTTCATTCATTTTTTACAACTATGTTACAACTACCTGACTTTACCTTGTTTATTTAATAGCTATATATGTTGCATCTTTTTTTCTCTTCAGTCATGTGAATTGGTATGTTACTGGAAACTTGGATTTCCTTCAGGATCAATAAAGTATTTATAAATCTATTTGATTGATAGTTTGTTGGAAAGTCTTGTAAAGTCTGCCATCTGCAATGTTTGTTGAGGGTCACTACCATTTTCTTCAAAGTAAAAACGTATTGCGTTCAAATAAAACTAATTCCAAAGCAGCATAAATATTATTATATTTATTAAGTCATTGTAGACATCCAAAATGGCACTGGCCCGGTGCGGTCATCAGAGAACCCCACTTCTCGCTGGGGTTAGCTGATTGGGTGTTGTTCGGAGCCCTGCCCCGTGTCGGGCTGGTTCCAGACTAATACATCGAGGCAAAACCAGAGGTGCGAGATTTAGGCTGGCTTCGCAAGGCTACCAAGACAGAGGTTGATGTCAAAACAATCATCTTGACGTGTTCTTCAACATGACTTTGTGTTTTGAGTGTAGTTTTGGTGATTAGTTTGAGTATGTTTTGGTTAGACGTCCCCTGTCACATTGCCATCAGAGTGTGAAAGTGGACTGGCGGAGTGAGTGGCTCCTAGTCTCAACACCTGATTAAATTACGCTGGATGTGGGTTGTATTGCAGTGTGCTGACAGAAAGGGCACAGGGCAGACACATTGGCGTGATCACCCATCTGTCTCGCACTCTCACTTTTCTCTCCCTGTCTCTCAATCTAACGCTCTCTTTCTCCCTTTGCTTTCTCTTTTGTCTTACTCTTTTCTTTTCTGTCTCAATTGTTCTTCTCATACTTTATTTATGTCTCGCACCCCTCTTTCTATCCCTCTATCCCTCTGTCTCTCTGTCACGTTCTCTATCCATGCTGTTACATCACACACATAATACCCATAATGTGTTCGACACAGCATCCAGCAAGTTTCCACTGTGTGTGTGTGTGTGTGTGTGTGTGTGTGTCACTGCTGTCCTGGTTCCCACAACTGATTAATCTGATTAGAGACCAGAGAGTCTCTCTCTCTTGTTGTTAATCAAACTACTTCTCTCTTGCTCCCTGATAGCAATATAAACTATGGTAAACAACTAGCCTTGAAACCAGATGAATTTGCAAGCTCATGTTTTATTTGCTAACAGATACGTCTGGCCCCCCTCCCGTTCAGACAACCTGGCCTGGGTCGGGCCAATCACAACCATTTATCCAATATATTGGGCGGGTTTGATGATGACTGTACAGAGGGGCGCTGTTAATGCATTTTTGTAAACAACCAAGATGGCTGCCACTGATGTGGAACGGTCTGTTGAATCCGCTATTAAACAAACTGGATGCTATATTTTCCCTAAAAGAAGAATAAACAACTGCACCTAAAGCTTTTGTTCATAAGAAAGATGTTTGCCGTACTTCTGACAGGATTTGGTCAAAGTTTAATTTATGTCACACGTTTCGTTGCTGTGATTGGTTGTATCCAATTGTGTCCAGAGGCATTTTTGTCTGCTCCCATTGATAATGCCCCTTGGAAATCAAAAATGAACTGAGGTGGTTCCAGACTAAAAATAATTAGCAAATTGGTCTGGCGATGCCAGGCTACCAAACAACTACACCACTGAAAACCAGCCAGCTAGCCAGCAAGCTAGCATTAAAGTTAGCCAGCTACGTAACTAGATACCAGCTGACCAGCCACTGAAAATCTTGGGGTGGCACACTAAAAAGGCTTTATAGTATGTCATCTCACTGTAGGCTTCTGAAGTTGATACAAAGGTAAATACACTATTATAGTGTATAATAAATTGCATACAGTTTAAATCTTTGGCTGATCACATGTGTATATCAGATTATGATATTCACAGCTTTAATAGGCCTATGTTTATTGAACATGTTATAGTTTATTAACATTGTAGTATAGTTTACAGTATATAAATATATAAAGAATAACCTCTAACTATGAGTCACTAGGGGGCATTGTAGCGATCTGTGGGTCAGGAGTGCCATTCAAGTTCAACTTTAGCTCTCTTATTTAGCTAACAGAAGTTTGTGGACTGGTGGAGATAGCATGACTGTAAAATAAGCTCTTCACTAAGATAAGACCAATGGCTTAATGTTTTACTGGGCTGGAGGTAGTTTCTTGTCAGTGGAAGGTGATTTTGTTTATGTTACATGGTCCATAAAGGACATTTCTAGTCAGTAAATAGCCTGGCGTGAAACTTCAAAATAGTACTTCAACGTTGTGTATTGTTTGTTGCATTTTAAGCACCGCAGTTGATACACTGTTGTGCTGTTGAGCAGGGCACTTGTTCGCCACTCTAAAAAATATGACAATATGATCAATTTATTTTGTAGTTATCAAGTGTGGAAGTTTATTAACGTGTACTGCATGCATGCGTACTGTCTCAGAGGTATCTCAAATTAATATTGGGCTCTATAAATAGGTAGATAAATACAAATGTATATTAAGTTGGGCTAAAAAAAAAGTAAACATTACATTTTACTTGTCATTCTCATCAAATTACTTTAAATTTTGAATTTTATTTTGGGGGATGACCCCTGGACTCCCCGTTAGAAACTGTCTCCCCCCCACCTTAATGATGCTTCCTATGCCCTTGGATCCCCGATACGCATTATGTAGCAAAGTTGAAGGGGAAAAAAATAGGTTTAGTGTTAAAACAAAAAAATGGACATACTGAAACCGCACATTTTCTTTATTGAACACTAGCATCATGATTTTTACAAATATACCCGCCCCCCATTTAATAACCCAAATGCCCCCCTGTGTAGCTCTATGGATGCGGCCCAGCTTCCATTAAATTGGTAATAAATATCTGGCATTTTTAGTGGGTTTACGGAAAATCCCTCTCCTCAGAAGTGGGTGCATGCACCACTACACCAGTGCTGGTTGGCTAGCAGGCATAGGCGTAGATTACGGGGGGGACGGGGGGTGTCCCCACCACTATTTATAATTTGAATTTTGTCCCCACCACTTTTAAAAATGTGCAAACCAATTGCAACCGAAAAAATCCCCACATACTCAACTGAAACCGTCAAGTCTAAATCATGAGATAGGCGCGCACAATGACATCCTCACAGCATGCACACCGGCTGTGTGTGGACTCGGGTCTGCGGCTGAGTCCGCGGCCGGGTCCGCGGTTTGCGGGTTCGGTGCTGGGTCCGCGGCCGGGCCCGGGGCTGAGTCCGCGGTCGGGTCCGCGGCTGGCGGGTCCGGTGCTGGGTCCATGGCCCAGCACCCCCCCGTTGACAATCGCGCAACCCCCCCGGTCGACAATCGCACCGAATTTTGTTCCCAATCCAGCCCTGGTCCCCACCACTTCTAAAACAAAAATGACGCCCTTGCTAGCAGGCTATAACTGGCTGGGTGTCTAGTTGGCTAGCTTGCAGGTTGGTTGTCTCCCTGTCTAGCTGGCTGCAGCAGGCTAGCTCTAAGGTCACAGCTAACAAACAGAAGGCGAGAACACAATGGAGTTGTAAATTATGTAAGAGGGTTTAGTGTCGACACAAAACCGCAACGCATCTGCACTGCGCTTGTGTGTGTGTGTGTGTGTGATTATTGCGGCGTGTGTGTCAACCGCACTTACTAACGTGCATTTGTACTCTGCATGCATGTGTGTGCATCCATTTGTGCGTGTTTTATTAGATGCTGGTACTATGTTCTGAGAGAGCTGGCTTGAACCATCTGTTACTGGTGGTAGACGCGATCAGTCGACGAGATCACCTTGTATAATGATTACAAAGGCAGGTTTAATTCCCTAGGCCTCTCTCTACCTCTCTCTATCTCTATACCCCTCTCTATTTCCCTCTCTCTCTACCTCTCTCTCGCTACCCATCTACCTCTATACCCCTCTCTCTCTCTACCTCCCTCTCTCTTCCCCTCTCTCTCTACCTCCCTCTCTACCCCTCTCTCGGTCTGCTCTCTTGGTCTCTCTCGCCCATGCATTATGCTTCATTCATTTATATGGCTCCTCATCATTCTGGGTTTTGACTGATCGCACGCACACACAGCAGCATGCATGACTGACTTTTTCTATATTGACATTTATCTTTAAAGCAAATGCCACATCAGTGTGTGTGTGTGTGTGAGTGTTGCAGTGCAGACATATGTGTGGTTGTGTGTGTGTGTGTTTATTTGTGTACATGAATGTGTGTGTGTGTGTGTGTGTGTGTGTATGTGTGTCCTTGACCCAATGTGTGTGCACGCGTAGTGTTTGCAATTGTGTGTGTGTGTGTGTGTGGCTGGTGAATGAAGGTCACTGCAGGGGGTGGGTGGTGCAGAGACGAGCTGATCAATGTCCTCTGCCGCCTGACAGCCACTCTGCTGCAGTCACACTGTTGCTGTGGGGATCTGATCCACAATACGCAACCACTACAGGCTGCAGGGTCCATCTAACTGAGGACACAATGCTATGTTACCCCTCTTGCCCACTGGATGCGTTCGTCAACGCATCCCATTGACTTTGAATGGGGCTGAGCCGCAATGCATTGTGGCTCCTTCAGTCAAGTCGGCTCCGTCAGTTGCGTTGAAAAGTTGAGAACATTTTATCTTTTCAGGCCAAAATGGATCCGTCAGCCAATCAGAACGACACCCCCTCCGTCAGACACGCCTTCCATCTTCCGTTGACTGTTGAATGCAGTGGGTAACAGGCGTTACTGTTCTAAAAAACTGAGATGTTCAAGTACGCTGACATGTGTTAAAAAAAACACAGATATGTTCCTGTCCTAGATATATGAGATATGTATTAGAACAATGAGGTACACTGGAACACTAGAACACTGCTCTAGAAATTACATATAAATACAATATTTTATTGGTGAATCATACAAACACACTAAGGGCGTGTTCACACCTAGTGATTTTTTTTTTTTTCTGCCACGCTCGTTTTACATTATATTCCTATGTAGCAGAGCGTTTTTGGAAAAAGTCCCTGGCATTTTTTTAAATGCCTCTCTCTGCGTTTTTTTCTCCTGCACCGAGCGTAAAAAAAAGTTGAAAAAAGTTCAACTTTCAGGAAAAAAGCACCCGACGTCAGGCGTTTTTTTGACAACTGACCAATCACAAGCGGAACATTGACACTTGGATACGTAGTAGGCTAGTAATGTCTGGGTCTAGAATGGGTTTGTTGCCAGGCGATAGAAAAAACGCTCTCGGCGCTTTCAGGACAAAAAACGCTGCCAGCTTTTTTTTTTATTGAAAAAATGGTCGGCTCAACTTTTACCTATCACAAAAAACGCTAGGTCTGAACTAAGACAGCTTTTTTGAAAAATATTTGTTTGTGTTTTCATCACTTTCATGTAAATGGCAGCGACATGCAGCCATAAAGAAAACATTCTATAAAACATATATATACATATACCTATGTATAAAACATATAATATAAAAAAATCATATATATAAATCATGATATATAGCCTATTTTTGTATAAATATCAAGTGCAAAACACACTGCCACCACAGCGCCGCGGCGCGTCTATGACACAAGTGCCGCCCCTAGCACACATATAGGAAGCGTTGTGCTGCGGCGCGTCAACAGGAATATAGTCGTCTCCGGAGCAGAAGAAAAAAAGAAAAGAAAAAAGCGCCTTTTCAGCGGCACTTGACGCGCCTGCCGCCGCCGGTGTGGGGGTGTACATAGAAAATAATAGGGGCAGCTGTTTTGATGTTTGGCGGCGGCCTCGAAATTGTTTAATTGAGTGTTTCAGCTCTTTAGTCTGGTGAGGAAAAAATGGAAGCCAATGTCGCAAATGAAAATATGGAACAATGAGCAAAAAAAAAGAAAAAAACATGATTCGACGATCAGTCGACTATAGGCAAGACTTGACGAATCAGATTCGACTATGTAAATTCGGGGGGTACCCCTAACATAAAACATAGGCTCAAACAGGCCTTTGAAAATCCTTGAGGTAAACTGTAAATTGTAAGATATTCTGAAAACATTATGAAACGTCAATATCATCCACCTGCAGAAACGAGGCAGTTACAGATGTACGCATGCACCACCAGTTTGCCGCTTGCATAAAAACTACAAACTTTATACTACAGTTATTGGTAGCTATGGACAAATAAAGAACTTGAACTTGAAATGCCTTCATCGGAATGCCTATTGTAATCTCTTTTGTATCTATGTATAACATGTTTGAATTAGATGCTCCTAGTACTGTGGTATGGTACCATATAATTTATATTGTGCTGCATATCAGATCCTTCATTTAAGAGCTTTTATTTTGAAACAAATTGTAAAAGTGGAAGTTTGGTTTATGCACGCGCCAAACTGGTGGCACATGCCTGTAACTGCCTCGTTTCTGCAGGTGGATGATATTGGTTCGCATAACATTTTTCAGAATATCTTTTACAATATACAGTTTACCTCAAGGTTTTTTAAAGGCCTGTTTGAGCCTATGTTTTATATGTATATGTATATATGTTTTATACAATGTTCTCTTTGTGGCCGCATGTGGCTGCCATTTACATGAAAGTAATGAAAACAAAACAAATATTTTTGTTTTCATTATCCGTTAACTAATGCTTATTAAGGCCCTTATTACCTATTAACTAATGCTTATTAAGGCCCTTATTACCTATTAACTAATGCTTATTAAGGGCCTTATTACCTAATAACTAATGCTTATTACAAGGACCTTAATATAAAGCGCTTTTGTAAAAGTGATACAAAGTGAAAACGTAGTCTACTTGACTGAATAATTGAATATTACAGAAAAGTGTTAGCCTTGTAATTAGGGTTTGTCTTTCTCTAGCTCGCCATCCGTCTTCAGAGTGTGAGATGCTGTGACGGTGAAGTCATGTTTTGTTAATGTTCAGAGCTGGGAGGATGTGTCGATCAGTGTGAGGAAGAGAGAGTACATGCTGGGGCTAAAAATAATGAATAATACAAATATAATTATACCCTATCACTGTCACCCAGCACTGGTCTTTACTGATGGAGAACAATGGAAGACCAGTGTTTAACTTTGTCCTCTCTCACTTGTCTCTGTTCCTGGCCTATTCTCCCTCTTTACTTCTCTTTTGCTCTCCATCTCTTTACTCTTTACTCCATCTCTCTCTCTCTCTCTCGCTCTCTCTCTCTCTGTCTCTCTCTCGCTCTCTCTCTCTCATAAAGGGTCCATTGTCTTCGCAGTATTTTTCCGTCGAGATGTTGAAGGTCTTTTCTGCTAACATGAAAACAGATTTGCATTGCTGTGCGTTCTTTATCCATGCTAAATTGTAAGTCCCACAAACAACACCAAAAATTACACTTTGGACATAATCTCACTTGTTCCCATGCAGTCAAACCACCTGTGTGTGTGTGTGTGTGTGTGTGTGTGTGTGCACTAGGTGATTAAAAATACTGACATTCCAGGCTGACTTAGTCAGCTAGCTTTGTACCACTCCCCATCTCTCTCTATGCCTCTCTACCTCTCTTTCCAACTCTCTACCAACTCTCAACTCTAACCCTTCTCTACATTTCACTTCTCTATTTCTACTTCTCGCTCTCTACCACTCTCTCTCTACCTTAGTGCCTATCTCACTCTACCTCAGAGATATCATTACTCTGGCTGGACCCCCTCGGACTGAACCTTTCATGGACCATCACTGTGTGGATTACAGCTGTAGCCCTCCCTGAGTTCTGTTGGGGGCCCCATGGACTCTCTCGGAACATGCGCTTCGTTTTTGATATTGATATCATTTGATATGGTTATTTAACGGGTATTGGGGAAACACTCAGAGGAAAAACTGCCTTGTGTGGTCCGACTTTGGGGAGTCTCGAGTCTTTAACTTTCTACACATTTGTTTTACTCCTCTATGATGGGTCCATTTTTATTTGGTTGATTATGGGTATGGGATAAACACTCCTTGAAAAACCTCTTGTGGGGACCTGAATTTAAGGAGTATCAGGACTTTAACTTTCCAAGTGTTTGTTATCCTCTTCCTCCAATCCTCTATAATTGGTCCATTTGGTTTTTTACGTGTATGGGGGAAACACTAATTTCGAGTTTGCGAGAATCAGGACTTTACCTTTCTTTTTGTGTTTGCGTTTGGTAAATTATGTGTATGTGAAAAAAAGGTTTGTGGGGACCTAAGTTTGTGGCATATTGGGACTTACATTTTCTTGGACGTGGAGGTCTCCACACCTGGGGTGGACAGATGACTCCCCAGCCCCACCGCGATGCGGGGGCATCCGGGTCGGTGGCGTCTAGGTCAGTGGCGGAGCGCAGGTGGATAGCAGGGTCCAACATGGAGGACAGCTTTGAGTTTCTATTCAATGGGACAGTTAACAATATCAAGAGCCACAAAATTAACCTCAATCTCAGTAAGTACCAAACCTGAACCTAGCTAATTTAGTCAACGCAGCTGAACTATCGGTCATTCTTATTAACCTAGCCTTTAACTGCTTAGCCCAGGGGTTCTCAAACTTTTTGAGGCCAGGGACTCCTTAAAGGGGAGAACATTTTCCAAGGACCCCCTCATAATTGTAACACAGATTAAGCATACGTTTAATATCATTTGTACTCTTGGATGCCATTGGAGTTTGTATTCTAAAACTTTTCAACCTAAATACTTCAGACCTGTTTCATAGTGACAAACAGAAACACATTTCAATTTGAATAACTAGGGGTGCACGATAACAGAAATTATTACGTCATTCCGATAAGTCCGATATCATGACAAATAGCCCCGATAACATTATAATATAATATTATATATAATGTTGTCAGCGCGGCAGCGCCCCGCTCCCACTGGGACACCTGAATGGCCCTATCATAGTAAATGGTTAGGCCTATTACCTGTGCAATAACCCCACTTTTTCGTCCGGTCATCGCCCCCGCACCATCCGTACAAACGGCCACACACTTTTCCCACCTCAGTCCCACTTCAGTCATGAAAGCATCCAGGAGTTTGAATATTTCCTCACCCGTTGTTCTGCCAGGCACCTCCTTGCAAAATAGAAAGTCCTCCAAAATCTTGCCTTCCCATGGATAGCGAACCAAAACAATCAAATAAGCTGTGCTAGCTATGTCTGTTGAGTCGTCCAACTGAATAGAAAATTGTTCACAGGAACGCAATCTAACCAGCAGCTGTAGGGTGACCAGGCCTACATAGGCTATTATAAAAGATAATGAGTTTTCAAACCTGTACCAAACACATTTGTATTCAAAGATCAAGTCTTTCTCTGCCTCAAAAAACAACATAAAAATCATGAACTCAAAATGTCATTGTGGAAAAAAAACAATGACTGCGTAACAGTGCAAATCAGATCTTTCAGAATCAGGCTATCATCCTGCTTCTTAAAGAAGGACGAGACCAACGTGTTGGTCTTTACTGTCGCGGTGTTGGCACAGTGTAGTTTGCTGCTAGCATGTAGTCTAACGTCTGCCTCCCCTCCGTAAGAAACACCAAACTCTCTTCTACACACTTTGCAGAATGCTTTCATTCCGTCGCTTAAGGCTTTGGCAATCCACGGGTACTTCCCCACCCACTCCTCCCGGTACCTGAATAGACGCTTTCGCTTTTTAGCGGCGTGTTGGGGTTCCGGTGCATCAGCCATGTCAATGAACGAATGAAAATTAGCTCAAATCAGTGCATATTCGTGCGTAATTATAGAACGTCAAAAAAAGAAAAAAAGTAGCCGGGGCTGCATGCAGCCACTTAGCTGCCGTCGGGGGCTGCATGCAGTCGACTTAACCTCTCTACGGACTGAGTATGGACAGTTTTTAATGTTTATCAGAAAATAACTACTCAGTATTCTGCTTGAGTATCATTTTCGGGACAATTAGGGCTGGATTCGGGACAAACGCTTAGATTTCGGGACTGTCCCGAATTTCTCAGGATGTCTGGTCACCCTAAGCAGCTGTGACTCGATGTCATCTGAGAGATCTTCAATTCTCCTCCTCACGGTGTCATTTGAGAGAGATACAGCTTTCAGTTTATTAGCTGCCTCTTTCCCAAGCATAATTTCACACATTTCAACCACTGCTGGAAGTATGAGTTCTTCTCCAATTGTGTGTGGCTTCTTACATTTAGCAATCCGTTATATCCGCTACCAAATAAGAAGAAGCCTTCTGTGCTTTCTCTGACGTTGTTGTCAGCTTCACCATGCATGTTTTCTGGCGAGTGTATTCCTTACTCTTTTGGCGGAAAATATATTTTGTTTTGCCCTCACATTCTGGGTGCTTTGTAATCAGATGTCGCTTTAGCTTGGCTGGCTTCATAGCTTCGTTTGCTAGCACCTGAAGACAAATAACACATTTTGGTCTCCCGCCACTGTTCTCAATAAAACCAAACTCGATAAAACTGTCGTCATATTTTCTCAATTTATCTGGTTTGGGCTTAGCATCAGCTGACAGTGTGAACTGACTCATGTCATGATGTGCTGAGTTTTTGTTGAACAACCACAACCTTCCACTCTTGCCCCCCCCCCCATTTTGTTTAAAAATATTATTTTATTATTGCCAGACAAACTGCAAATATGTTGAACACAAAATGTCTGATCATAGCTTGTAAGCTGCCTTCTTCCAAACCCTAAAACTCTTTCATATGCTGCTCGCAGTTAACGTTGGCTAGCTGGCTAATAAGCTAAGCAGACCAGCGGCTCTTTGCGGCTTCAGTGAAATGACACCTGACGTGATGACAGATTGACGTGATGTGTCACAATAAGAGTTTATATTAACTTAGCCCAAACATGGACAACGTGGAGGTAATGGACATAATACATGTGTTGTAATGCACAGGTTGGCGAAAATGATCCCCATCTATCAATGTAATAATTTATAGTCATTTTTTGTTTAACTTTTTTTTTTCATAGCAAATTAATGATTTATAGAAAATTATATCGCGGACCCCCTGACCGACCCCACAGAACCACTGGCTTAGTCTAATACTACTAACCTAGCTAATACTAGTTACCCCAAATCTTAACCTGCTTAATCTAGCTATCATGACTAACCTAAACCTAAATTCTTACTAACAAACCTTAACCTCAACTACCGGTACTTACCCAAACGTTAACCTAGCTAAATCTATGGGAGAAATTTATCTATGGGAGAGAACGCGTGCGTGTGTTCTCTCTCACATACACCACTGGGCTCTCCTCTAATATTCATGCGTCTCTTTAGTCTATTTAGCCATGAACAATAAGCCCCTCCCATCATCACCCCCCCTGACCTCACCTGTCTACAGACTCTACAGAGGGGGAGGAGCTAGGAAGGTTTCAGAGTGGATTGTAAGGAGAACATTTTACCAGTACTACTACAGTTTTATATTATTTATGCAGTTTCACGGCTTTCTAATGACAGGCAATAGACCCTTAACACAGAGGCATCATCGTAGGACGAACACAGGTGTCGGTCATAACGCTAATTATGGGTCTGCTCCTTTTATGTACCAGGACACGGGTAGCAGACTTATCTTATGATCTCACCTTACCACAACTCAACATAAGCAACAGTTGTTCATTTAATCAATATAAGCTCACTTTTTTCACTATGTTGCGTAGAAGAGAGTTAAAGCAGTTACACAATTTAAGGTTGTATATCGTATAACAAGATAGACGATATACTGTATAGTTTTGGTAAAATACAAATAAAACCCTAATAAGTAGGTAGTGTATAGTATTGCAGAACATTTGCTCGGAAACTTCCCTGAGATGGATGTCACCTCGGTTTCGGTCGTCGCGACATCATGCGGTTCTGCAGTGTAGCGGGTATCTGACCATCTAGCCTACTTCCACCAACCAACTGCAACTGTAGAAGAACAGATTCTCAGATAGAGGGCAGGATAGAAAGGGAGGGGGAGGGAGAGAGAGATCATTTGTCACAGTATTACAAGTTAATGCAAGGAGGGCAAATATTTCAAATCAACATCAACCAAATTAATTGTCATATGAAACTAAAACTGAATATTGATAACGTGACAATATTTAGCTTTTTCTAATATGTGGTTTTTTCAAATATGTTCCTGAATGTTTATGAATAGAGTTTGGGTTTGTGAACAGGAGTTCTGAAGTGTTTTTCGGCTCAGCGGTAACGGCGTCCTCACCGGTTCGAGAACCCTCAGTAACTGATAACAAGAACATAGATTACAGCTTCTGACATCATCATTGTCACATGAGGAACTAACAGACATTCCTCGTGGTTGAGGTTCTTCTGATGTTTGTGATGTTCCTCATGTCCCTATTAAGTCAAATAACTTGTATTTGCCCTGAATCGCAGTTCCAGTCTCAAAGGGCTTCCCAGGCCCACATTGTACGACACCCCCTAACCGTAAACCCTCTCAAGCAGTGTTTTTCAACCTGTGGTACATGGGATTTTATTCTTATACCATAAAAAAATGTACCATAATAGAAAAAATAGTATCGATATTGAAAATAAATATATTATACATTTTGTTCAGTATAGTATTATGGCTTGTTATTATTTCAAAATTTGTTTCACTTTGTGCATTCCATCATGTTTTCCATTGTAATGTTTTCCATTGTTTTGTGTTAATTTCCTAAATATACACACTGGGAGCATAAGCAGCATCGCTGACTTATTCTTTCCACTGTTTCCCACAGGCCATGGCCTTCTTGTAGTAATAATTGTGTATCAAGGGGCGCTCGCACTCTTTGCTTAGCCACTGCATGTGTATTTATCTATTTTTTACCGTTTGCATATGAGGTGGTTTGCAAAAGGTCTTGATGACAATTTAGTGGTCCACCTAAAGTCAAAGGTTTGGGAACCAGTGCTCTAAAGGACAAGGAAAAACCTTGAGATAGAACACAGAACAATTCCTATTTACTATTTCCTATACACCCACTTATCCAAATTAACATAAAGTGAATTCAGGTACATGTCATTAAGCAGCAGGTAGGGCTTAGGGGGCACCTTGTTCAAGGATGCCTACTGGTAGACTGTGGACATTGGGGTTCAACCACCTCTAGACATTCCTGCCCCCTGTTCCTGATGTTCCTGCTGTGTGTTTGTGTTTCCAGAGGAGGAGCTTAGGAAGCTACGGGAAGAGACCAATGTGGACCTCCTCCGCCAGGAGCTGGAGAGGGAGAGAGGGAAGAGGATAGACCTGGAGCAGAGGATGAACGAGGTGCTCAGGACCAGGTGAGTGAGTGAGTGAGAGAGAGAGAGAGAGAGAGAGAGAGAGAGAGATGTATTGTACACTCATGTTTGTGACAACTTACACTTTGTCCTCTTCATAAACAATGAAACAAACGTAGGTTATTCCAGTTGAAAAAAATAATTTCTCCATCTGTGCTTAAACAAAACAATGCAAAATCATAGTCTCTTATGTTAATGTAAATGTGTCCAAGTTGTCTAATTTTTACATAATAGTTATATTACAATTTTAAGTGTGTTCTCACTAGGCTCTTGAAAGTAGCCTAACAGTCCCAAATTTGAAAAAAAAAAAATTAATCAAGCCACCTTTGTTCTTTTTAGCTTTTCCATAGAGGAAACCAAAGATAAATTTCACTTCTGTAAGTGTCTCACCAAAAGCACTTCACCTGAAAAAGAAGAAGCGCGAGAGAGAGGGAGAGAGACATAGCAAGCTGGTGAAATAGTGTGAGGGATGGGGAGAGAGACAGAGAAAGAGGAAGAAGAGAGGAGGACTTCATCTGTATTTACACATCTTAACTAAATATTGATGCGTTTATATAGTCAGTACAAGCTCACTATACCAAAACGTGTGTGTGTGTGTGTGTGTGTGTGTGTGTGTGTGAAAAACCAATGTAGAAAAATCTAAGTATTTATCTTTTCATGTGACTGGCAAGCTATGTTTACATAATGAGAAGCTTTAGTCCCCCGGCAGCACCGGCAGCCCCGGCAGTGAGTGTTTTTGCATATGTGATCAGGTGACATTGGATCACAAACACACTGAACTAAATTAACTGGTTTTTCAAGTCAAGTAAATTGTATAGCCCTTAATCACAGTTAGTCTCAAAACATTTCACAGGCCGCACATTTGCGACACACCCTAACCGTAGCACCCTAGACTAGATGAGAACTGTTGGACTTGATGAAGTGGAGAAACAAGAGTTATACTTAAACAATAAGGCCGTTGTTTACAGTGATTTTACAACAGCTAAGGGGCGTTGTTAGGCACGACGTGAATAAATCACAAACTCGAGTGGCTTACTGCGGTTACAAAAACGGTTACTATAGACTACCTAGTAAGATTTCACAAAATAAACACATGGCAACATAAAATGCCATCATTTATTGAAAACAAATCATCATTCATTCGCCAAGCAATATAGTTCCTCAAGATGGCAAAATGGTTGCCAAGCAACACAGGCTAGCATACAGGCTAACCAGGCTTTAAAGATTGGGGTGATTGTTAACATTTATCTGGACATCGCCATTAATTGTGCAAGTAATGTTCAATCATGTTAGCGCTGTTAGGTGTTTGACTCCATTTTAGCACTCCTCTTTGCTGGTACAGGGGTGTTTGACTCCAGACAGGTGTGTTTAATTATGCAGAGCCAGAAGCAAGGATATTGCTCCAGCATCTTTGCTCATTAGATTGACAACTTGAGATTGGCGGCACATTAATACTAAATTTGTACTAAATTAATACTAATACTACTAAAAAATTGTTATGCGGTCACAGCAGTGTGCTTATATGGTATTTTACAACGGGTTCGAGCCAATCAGAATCAAGGACCTCCTTATTATCCCTGATGGGAAATTTGGGATAGATTCGAATTGAGATCCTTGTCATGTGGTGATGGGTGACTTTATTTTGAATGTTTTAAATATATTCCTTTTTTCCTTCTCTCGTTCTCTCTCACTCTCACTCACTCTCTCTTTCTCTCAGGTTAGAGGACTCTCCACCACAACCTCCCCGTAAACAGCAGTCACCGTCCAACACCAGAACAGGTGAGCTAACCCCAAAAACATTTTAGTTGAGTGCCACCCCAGCCTAAATCTGGCTAAGAGATTAAATAAGTGCAAGTATAATATACACCCTGTTATTCTGTGCCATTCCTGGGCCAAGTAGTTAGTTAACTATTTATCTAAAGCCGGGAATACACTCGAAGACCTTTACGATCCTAACCGACTGTATGAAGACCATCACACATTTATTGACTTTCAAGATTACAAGCTCGTTTTATTACGTTAGTTAGTTAGCTAGTTGTCTAATGTTCTCCATTCTATAGACAAGCCCCAGCGAGAGGAGTGGCGCGCGCGGCTCCAGCGCTTGTGGTACGACCGGTTCGGGGTCTACATGGAGGACTTCCGCTTCCAGCCAGAGGAGACCACGGTCGAGGCTGAGGAACCGCTCAGTGCTAAGAGGTGCTAACCCTAACTAAGACACCATCGCTAACGCTGCTAGCGACGCAGTTAAACGCTATACACAGCATTACTAGCGATGCAGCTAAATGCTAACAAATACACCACTGCTAACATTTCTAGCAATGCAGCTAATCACAACATCACCGACATTGCTAACGACACACCGAAACCCAAACACCTTACCACTAACACTGCTAGTTCTGTAGCTAAATGCTAAACACAACATTACCACGAAGATTGCTAATGATTTAGATGAACCCAAACACAAGTTAATCTGCAGCTAAACACAATCACAATCACTGTTGACATTGCTAGCGATGCAGCCAAACCCTAAAGACATCACTGCTTACACTGCTAGTGATGCAGCTAAACTCTAAACACAACTTAACTGCTAACATTGCCAGTGATGCAGCTAAACACAAATACACTGCAGCTAAACACAACAGTGATGCAGTTAAATACAATATCACCCAAGCAATGAAGCTGAATGCTATACACTAGCCTTTGTCATTTTTTTTTAAGCCAGGGCCCAGTAGTGCTTAACCCTCAGACTCTCCCCCTCTGGGGTAATTGCTATATTAACATTAACATGTGAAAATCAGTGATTGTGACTGATGTGACATGTGATTCATTTGTTGACTGCAAATTCCATGGTAATGAGTATTTAGCACACATAGCAACAAATGTAAAGTACATGTTTAACCTCTTAATCCCGAGACCGCCCGTATATGGGCAGACACGCCCCCTCCCGAAATCAAAGACTTCGTAAGGCATTTAAACATGTGAGAAAACAGTCATGTCATACACCTCTAGAACTATAAGATAACTTTTTGTCTATATTGTCTATTTTTATCTAAATGAAACACAACAAGAGTTATGTATTTCATAGCAATAGTGATCTTTTTCCTGACATGTTATCTACATAAACTATACATCATATGAAAGCTGAGACTCTGCTGAGTCAAAACCATCATTCTGTGACCAAAACTTGTTGAAGTAGAGGCCAAAAAACATCAAGAACAAACTTCTCTTTTTCTAGTAACAATCACAAGTGGTGTCTTACCTTTGTTGTTTTTGTCGTCAAAGTTGTGTTTGATCACTTAAAACCACCATAAACATATAATCCCATGTCTGGGCAACATTTTGAAACTTCCCATGTTTACAATCATGTATAGTAGGTAACAGAAAATAGGTTTCACAGAAAATAGGTCTACTGCCTTCAATCAGAACACACATTCTTTATTGCCATCTGGTGGCTGTATAGTGCAATTGCGATGATTGGGCTTGGTGTCCTTAAATTCTATTGTTCCTGACCTTTCAAATGTTCAAATTGAACAATGGGTTCTCAAGATATTCACCTGTCTGCGTCTCATCATGTTTGTATTGCCATTTTTCCATTGGTTTGCATTGGATTTATTGTTTTTATTTGGAAACTCCTAAACTTATGTCTACTAAAACCTCTCTGTTTTTGCTTACTTCACTTTATTGGCATCTAATCCTGACCCAGGCCCCTTATCAGATGTTGTGCTATGGCCCAATAATGCTATAGGATGCCAACTGATAATGCACTAGGTGTCATAAATGCAGTCCATTTACTAAAACATGACATTTATTTCAGGCGGAAATTAAATCTTCCATTTATTCTGTGTTCTAGCTTTATTCACGCTGACCCAGTTGCATCCACATTGATTACTTTAACAACAACCTCACAGGTGTTGTCTTTCCTTTGGTACCAAGATTAACTTGGAGTAAGCCCTTGTAGTAGATAAAGCCTGTTGAGTTTAGGTATGTTATTTTCGGCAAAAACCTGAGAAATAGGTCTAATGATGAAGAGGTTAAACAGTCAACAATCTAATCAAAAAAACATTTCTGGAGTGCCGCCCAGTAGCCACTGTTCACGGCCAGGTGCTCGGTCCCGACCCATGGTTTCAGAAACGCTGCTATACACAACACCACCGCTAACATTTCTAGCCACAGTTAAACCCCTGTATACCACTGGAAAGCAACAGGAAAAAAAGTCAGATTGACCCATTAAGAAGTGATTGCCATCTAGTGGACGAGGCACACTGCATGTTAGCCACTGTTTCTGAAAAAACAAAATGTATATACACATTTAAATCCATCTTATCCAGATGACAATACACTATAGAGATGGAACAATCAATGCATTTCTGAAATTTCCTCCCTGAATTAATGAGAGGTTATCTCATCATCTTATATTTGATGTTTGATATGTGCATGTGAATATATATATATATATATATATATATATATATATATATATATATATAAACTGCATCCCACGCATGGTTGTATTCGGCAGCAGTGAAGATGGTGGTGTTCACAAAGAGAGGGAGGTTTCTTTCGACCTGGAACTTGGAAAGTAGTTGAATTATTCACAGGATGTGTCACGTCTTCATGGGGGACCTTGTATATTGTGGCACAGTGGTGGGGAGAGAAAATAGAGGCGAGTACTTTAATTGCAGCACCGAAATCAAATCTATATTTATTTTGTCCCACCTCCATATGAGTCACACCGCGAAGGCCAAACTAATCCCACCATTCAAAAGCTGTGTGTGTGTGTGTGTGTGTGTGTGTGTGTGTGTGCTGACCTGTCCTGTCCTGTACTGACCTTTGTTTTTTTGTTTGTTTCAGGCTGACTGAGAACATGAGGCGACTCAGTGAGTATACACTCACACACAAACACATTGTTTTATGAACTGAAGTAAAGTATGAATCTCCTTCTAGGTTGCAAATAATTATATTCTCATCTGGCATTAATAAAGTTGATCATATTTTATATTTTTATAATATATTAATTATTGTTAATTGAACCATCATTAATAAACTAGTTGGCTGTGAGCCATGCGCTCTTATTCTGAAATGTCACCTAAAATGTCAGTTAGTGGGTCGATTTTAATGCAGCAGATTGACCCGACTTAATAGATGTAATTCTCAAGCCCAAAGCATGCGGACGTGTCAGATGCAAAATAATGTTTTTGAATTTTCAGAGCGAGGGGCAAGACCTGTCACTAACTTCATGAGAAACCTGTCGGCGTTGTCCAACTGGCACTCCGTCTATACATCCGCCATCGCCTTCATCGTGAGTCTCGACTTCCTGTTTGTGTTTGTCAAGGGTTGGATGGTTATCTAGGAGATTATTAATTTAGCACAGTGTTGTTCAGTCTGCGGCTTGGCGTATAAGTGGGCCACAGCACTTTTTTTTTTACATGCTATAGAGAATACTTTGCTTGTTTTACTGTACAACATTTTTGGTTGGTCCTGAGCATGGATGCATTATAAGGTCCCGAGACAAAAGTACCCCCACAATGTGGGTCACTCACTGCATTATCTGGGACCTAGGCCTGGGCCAGAAACCAAAAACTGAAAGTGGTGGAGCTGCCTTGTTTCCTGTGTTGTGTATTTCTACAGTGGCCAGTGTACACAGTCTTGATTTGAAACCTTTACAGACACTTTTTCTGACAACGTCGGCATCCAGACAGGATGTTTTAGCTTGTCTACCCACCGGGAAAAGTATATGAGTGCTGGCTCGAGTTTATGTTCGATGTTTGATGAGGTGTCTCCAGGTGTCCTTACAGGTGAGGCTGAGAACAAGCCAAGCACATTATCGCTATCAGAGCTCACCGGCTGTGTGTTGCTGTGTGTCTAGATCTACATGAACGCTGCGTGGCACGGCTGGGCCATGCCCATGTTCCTCTTCCTCGCCATCCTCCGCCTCTCCTTAAATTACCTCATCGCCAGGTAACACACACACACACACACACACAGAGCCTCTCTCGTCAACACGCTATACGCTACATGCAACATTCAACATTCGACACGCTACATACAACTTGCTACATGCAATAGACATATATTGTTTACCCTTAACCAAGATTGGTGTTGTACGTTCATATTTTTTTATTTTGAGATGCAACAAACTTATTGAAATATGCTAAGAATAGAATACCAAAAACGGTAAAAATTGCAAATTGAATACTAAAATGCTAAAATGTGTAAAACAATGTATGAAAATGTTTTTTAAAATTACCTAAAATAACTTTCTGTTAATTAGGAGAATCAGATTCACCAGTGAATTTAGTTTACTGTGGTTGGTGGTTGAAATGAGGACAGTTCCAGTGAAACTAGGACATGGAGAGTGATGTTTGCTGTTTGGTTTCGAGGTTATGTGCTTTTAACAATCCTTAAAGATTGAAGAATAGCAGAAGAAAGATGATTCTGGTACTTAACAACCCAAAAAACATCTCTCTCTCTGCTCCCTCCCCCCCTACATTTTGCCATTGAGAAGTGTATCATGCACCTATGGTGGAGCTATGATAACTTCATGTGCGTGCATGTGATTGACAGGCGAGATGGATTCCCCGAACCAATCAGGGAAGAGAGGCCTTGATTGGTTAGAAATGAAATCAAAACTCTAAGTTGTCTCATACAGAGGCAGGTGCAGTCAACCAGAACAGATATTCTCACAGAGCATTTCACTCATTAATAGCTGACGGACGGCTATAGCCTTTATAGCAAATTATACTAAAATGATAGCTCTTACCTCGTAAGAGGTAATCTAGCTCGTACCTACAGCACCTTTAGAAAATAAACGTTTGATGTTCTCTCCGTTTCCAGAGGTTGGAGGATCCAGTGGAGCATTGTGCCTGAGGTCTCCGAACCTGTGGTAAGACTTCCTGTTTCCTGTTCCTTACTTCCTGTTTCCCCTCCTTAACTTCCTGTTTTACCGTGCCTGCTTTTGGTAGAGGGAAATGCCAATGAGTCATTGTTTGTCTTGCTAAATGTCTCACAATTCTCCCCAATGTCTTAGCAGGCTAATGTAGTAGTAATGACCCAGCATACGACAATCAAGTAATGGTTCAGTTTGAATTACGGTTCTTCACCTGCGTAAGGGATGCTAGCCAATAGAGGGCTGGGTTGAGGTTATGATGGTCATTATATAACATTATATAACGATGTAATGAGGTGAGGATTTGATGATGTGACAATGTAATAATATGATGTCATGATGAGGTGATGATGATGTCATGAGGATGTTATCATGATGTTATAATGTGATGGTGATGTCACGATGTGTTGATTTGCAGGAGCCTCCAAAAGAAGACCTGACCGTTTCCGAGAAATTCCAGCTGGTTCTTGATGTTGCTCAGAAAGCCCAGGTACACACACACGCACTCGCACACACCGCACAATACACAGTATTTTTTAATTTGTGTTTTTAATAGCAATGTGTGTTTAACTGATATCAAAACAATAGGTGTACATTAAAACTCTGATCCAGGTTAAACTAAACTAACTGTTTTCTCTCTTTCTCTCTCCATCCAGAACCTCTTTGGCAAGATGTCAGACGTTTTGGAGAAAATAAAAAAGTAAGTCTATACAATGTATGATCTAAATGATCATTTAAATCTTATGTTTTTTGTTTTTCTGTGTGAATATATATATATATATATATATATTAGTGTTGGGCATAGATTAATTTCTTTAATCTAGATTAATCTAACTGTAATCTTGGAATTAATCTAGATTAATCTAGATTAAAATGGCACATTTGAATTCTGTCGAAGGCATTCATAATATGCGTGTGCTACCTAAATAATGACTACAAATAAGTCTGCGCGATATTTGACCGGAGGGGTAGAGGTGCGCGATTGTTGATGGGGGGGGGTGCGCGATTGCTGACCGGAGGGGGGGGGGGTCAGTAATGACACTGCGAATACGGACGTTTATCATCTTTTTTTAAATATATATTTTTTAAGAGGCCCCTGATTGGCCGAGGCCCCGGGCTGAAGCCCAGGTAAGCCCGTGCATTAAGGCGCCACTGCCCAGACCTACGACCAACGGGGGGGGGGCAGCCCGTTCTCATCCCAACTCGTAATATACCGACGATTTGTCACGCCCCTAGACGTCTGACATTGATGCAAAAGGTACCCTTCCGTGTCTGTGTGAAACGATCTGGGTTCTCATAAATCCGTTCGCGGTGGTAAGAGACGAGCAGAGTCTACAGCGTCCATTCACTCCAATAATAACCCGGTCACGGTGATAGATTACGCTAACCCTAACCCTAACCATAACCATAACCATAACCCTTTTTGGAGTGAATTGTTTCACAGTAGACTGCGGACGCTGTAGACTCTGCTCTGCGAGCGGACGCTGTAGACTCTGCTCGTCTCTTACCAACGCGAACGGGTTTATGAGAACCCAGATCGTTTCACACAGACGCGGGAGGGTGCCTTTTGCGTCAGTATCAGACGTCTAGGGGCGTGACAAATCGTCGGTATATTACGAGTTGGGATGAGAACGTGTTGGGGGGGGGGGGGGGTCGCCGGGCAGAGGACGCAGCCGCGCTTACCTTCCTTGGTGGAAATCCAGTATAGACACAGCTCCCAACCCAACTTTGACAATAGATTAACGGCGATCATTTTTTTATCGCGCGATAAGAGTCTCGCGTTATCGCAGTGCGATAACGCCGATAACGGCCCACCACTAATATATATATATATATATATATGTATATGAGTCTAGTCTTGTACGACTCTAGGAGTCTTCTATGTGTCTAGTCTATGAGTCAGTCTTCTTAGAAATGATGCGTGATACTATATCCATTTTCTCTCTCTCTCTCTCTCTCTCTCTCTCTCTCTCTCTCTCTCTTCCCCCCCCCCCCCACACACACACACAGTCTGTTTATGTGGGTGCAGCCAGAGAGCACTCAGAAGCTGTACGTGGGTCTGTGGGTCGCTTTCATCACTTCCTGTCTGTTGCCCTACAAACTACTAGGCTTCATGATGGGTGAGATGCACACACATTCACATTGACACAGACCTCACACGCACATATGTACATGCAAGCACATGTATGCGCACACACGTACATACCTCCCTTTTCCTGCTGGTGTACTTTTCCTGCTGGTGTCTTCATTCTGTCCTCCAACACAAACAAACACTTTCTGTAGAGATTAACACTGATAACACACACACACATGTCACTGTGATTGCGTAACCTTTTCTCTTCTTGTATCTTGATGAAAATACTGATTAATATTAACCATATCAGTCTGGTGCTTTGAGGAAAATAAATTGTTAAATATACAACATATATGTATTATATCTGAAAAGATAAAGACAGACCAACCAAATTTTTGGGCAACTGACAAATAACATGCATTCCGGTATCTGAATTCTTCTCTCACCCCCTCTATCTTTCTCTTCTCCTCCTCTCAATCCCCATCCCCTCTCTCTCCCGCTCTCGCCCACCCCCCTCTCTCTCTCTCTCCCTCTCTGTCTTCCCATGCCCCCTCTCTCTTCATCTATCTCCACCCACCCTCCCTCCCTCTTCCTCGCTCTTCCCCCCTCACCCTCTTCCCCCTCTTCCCCCTCTCCTGTCCCCCCTCCCTCCCCCAGGCCTGTATGCTGGTATCAAGTTCTTCATCATTGACTTCATCTTTAAGAGCTGTCCCAAGCTGCGGGACAAATACGACACGCCGTACATCATCTGGAACAACCTGCCCACTGACCCCCAGCTCAAAGACAGGACCAACGCTACTCTATCTCGACGGGTACGCGCACACACTCGTATTGACAGCACACACACACCCAGCTCAAAGTATCTCGACGGGTACACACACACACACACACACACCCAGTTCAAAAACAGGACCAATGTTACTCTATCGAGAAGGGTATACACACACAAACAGTACATGTGTGCACATATACATATATTATATACACACTTATACATACACATACAGGCAACCACACAAACACACATTGATCATTTGACCTTGTTCTTTATCCTGGCCAGGTCAAAGGTCAGATTGTCAGTGGTTTAATCATGGTTTATTTGTTTGTGTGCATGTATCTGTATGTGTGTATGTATCAGTGTGTTTGTGTTTGTGTTTGCATCTTTATGTATGTGTATAAATATATATGTGTGTGTGTGTGTTGTCTTGCAGAAGTTATAGCTATATTGTGTCATTTCTTTTCCTCTCAGCTCTCTGGTACTGAGAAGGTAGGGCTTCTGACCACGCCCCCTCCCAACAGTCCTTACTAGTGCTCGAGTGTCCCCACAAGTGTGTGTGTGTGTGTGTGGGGGGGGGGGTGTGGGGGGGTGTGGGTGTGTGTGTGTGAGTGAATGGATCAGAATGTGAGTATTGGCCTTGTTGTTAATCTAGACCTAAGTATTGAAGACATTTTGAATCCAGTGTTGTATGAAAGTTAGTGTGCCTGTGGTAATAGACTTATTTAAAGCCCACGTATTTATTTAGTAGAAGAATTGCATATAATAGTATGTAGTATCCCATACTAGTATTTCAGTTTTCTTTGTATTATTTGAAACCCTTTAGCTATTTTATTAGTTGACCCTCTACTGAACAACAGACAATAGACTACTTTTTTGTGTGGATTAAAACTATATTTTAAAAGTATTGGTGTTAGTGGCCTTCACTGAAAATATGATATATATACACTAGATATTATTTAAAAATAAATCTTAATTTGCGGTTTAAAACTTATTTTGTGAGCTTTTAAAAGCTGTTGACCGCATTTAACTAATTATGACAAAAGGATAACCTGAAATTTTGAAAAATGACACACATTTAGGGCTTAATGTTAATTCAACTGAAAGGTTTTTGTTGTGAAATTAAAGTTAAAGTTTGCCTGAGCATGGGCGTTGTTATGCTCGTCGGCATGGAAACAGACTCAACTACCAGCATTTCAGGCGTTGCTAACCTGCTGAACATTAGCCACAGACTAAACGTATATGCCAAAATGACGGTTGATCGTTTTAACCTTCTGTTTTGATTGCTATTTTATCATGTATTTTAATCACATACATTAAATAAATATTTTTCTTTACATTTGATTATCACATAAATGGCATTAATCTAGTTTGATTTGCATCTTTTCTCCAAGCTTACATACGGTTGCAAACACATGGTAGCTAATATACGCTACCTCCGGCAGTTTGTTTTGTAATGACTAAAGCTTGGACTCTGGCCTGGCTCTTGGCTTTGCACGAAGACCTACCCCCCCTGCATCAAACTTGGCACGGAAAGGAAATATGTTGAAGAGGTTGTCAGTGACCGTCTGTTAGCCCCTCTCGTCCCTGCTAGCTAGCTAGTGCGCTACCCTGCTAGCTAGGCGCAGCCTGGTGATGTCATGCGCGTCACAGTGCTAGCAGTCACTGGTGTGATGTTTGGATCAACGCCCTTTAACATTTCTGTTCTCTCCCTTTCTCTCGTTTTCTCCCCCTTTCTATTTCTCTACCTCTGCTCCCCTCCATATATCTGTTCTGCTTGTTTTCTCTCTTTGCTCTTTCTGTCTTGTTCCCTGCCATCTTTCCACTCTCTTTTCCTGTCTCTCTTCATCCCCCCTTCCTCTCTTTCGTCTTCATCTTCAACTACTCTCCTTCCTTCCTGTAAACCACACACCCTTTTCCTTTCCTTCTCTACCATCTTTCCTTCCTGATCCTCCCCACCCTCACTCTTCCTTTCCTCTCCTCTCCCTCCTCATCTCCTCCCCTCCCTGCTCCTCTCATCTCCTCCCCCCTCTTCCTCTCTCCTCCTCCCCTCCCTGCTCCTCATTTCCTCCCCCGTCCCTCACTCCTTTTCTCCTTCCTCCCCCACTCTTCTCTTGTCTCCCCCCTTGCTCCCCTCTCTTCCTCCTCCTCCTCCTCCTCCTCCTCCTCCTCCTCCTCCTCCTCCTCCTCCTCCTCCTCTATCCAGGTCCAGCCAGTGGTAGCTCGTGGCAGCATCGCGGCCATACCGTGCGGCATGGCGCGAGACGAAGAGGCAGGTCGTTCTCACAGCACCAAAAAGGGAGTGTTCCATGAGATCTTCAACCTCACAGAGTCAGAGCGCCCCCTAGCTGGTGAGAAGAGTCACTGCAACATAAAAAACTCTTTTTTACATTACATTTCATCACATCACATTTAGTCTAACAGATGCTGATATACACAGCGACTTACAAGCTAGGCAAAACCATCAAAGCATACAATTAAAATTGGAGTAGCGAAAACGCTAATTTAAAAAACAGAGCAGATATAGGAATCAGAAAAAAAAACATTTATTAGTGGTAGTGCAATCACATCTCAAAGTGCGTTCTCAACACGAGGTAAACTAAACAAATGTTTAATACTATTTGTGATTTAGTTATTTAGCAGATGGTTTTACCCAAAGCAAATTAGTGAATTGAATCTGATTGGTCCTTGACTGTATCTAAGCTGTTTGATTGGTCCTAGTCTCTCTATCTAAGCTTCTTGATTGGTCTGTGTCTGTATCTAAGCATTTTGATTAGTCCTGGTCTGTATCTAAGCATTTTGATTGGTTCTTGTGTGTATCTAAGATTTGTGATTGGTTGTTTTGTGCTTCCAGTGTGTGAGAATGGTTGGAGGTGTTGCCTGATCAACAGAGACAGGAAGATGCCAACAGACTACATCAGGAATGGAGTCCTGTATGTCACAGAAAAGTATGTGAATGTCTCTCTCTCTCCCTTTCTTTCTCTCCCTTCTACACATAAAGAAAGGGATTACCCTTTATTTATGTCTAGAAGACTGTATTTATATTATTAGTGGTGGGCCGTTATCGGCGTTAACGCGCTGCGATAACGTGAGACTCTTATCGCGCGATACAAAAATTATCGCCGTTAATCTATTCTCAAAGTTGGGTTGGGAGCTGGGTCTATACCGGATTTCCACCAAGGAAGGTAAGCGCCGCGGAACGGCTGCGCTGCGGAACGGCTGTGTCCCCCCCCCCCCCTGTCGGTCGTAGGTCTGTGCCTTAATGCACGGGCTTACCTGGGCTTCAGCCCGGGGCCTCGGCCAATCAGGGGCCTCTTAAAAAATATATATTTAAAAAAAAGATGATAAACGTCCGTCGTCCGTATTCGCGGTGTCATTACTGCCCCCCCCCCCCCCCCCCCCCGCCCCGTCGACAATCACGCACCTCTCCCCCTCCGGTCAACAATCGCTCTCCCCCTCCGGTCAACAATCGCTCACCCCCCCCCTCGCCCCCCTCCCGTCAACAATCGCACACCTCTCCCCCTCCGGTCAACAATCGCGCACCCCCCCCCCCCCCCCCCCCCCTCCCGTCAACAATCGCGCAGACTTATTTTTAGTCATTATTTAGGTAGCACACACATATTATGAATGCCTTCGACAGAATTCAAATGAGCCATTTTAATCTAGATTAATTCCAAGATTACAGTTAGATTAATCTAGATTAAACAAATTAATCTATGCCCACCACTAATTATTATATTAGTGAATAATATCAAAACATCTCAAATCCTCAACAAATTCTCTATACCCGTATCTCTCTCTCCACTGGTCTGTCTCGTGCCCCACCTGTGTCTGTCTCTGTGTGTTTCTCTTTCTCTTTTTCTCTCTCACTACCTGTCTCTCTGTCAGTTACCTGTGCTTTGAGAGCTCCAGTTCCCGGTCGAGTTCCTCCAAGAAGAATAAAGTCATCAAGTTGGTGGACATCACAGACATCCAGAAGGTAACCTGAACTTTAACCTATTACATCTTCTAGAGGTGAGCGGTCAACCCCGACTTTTAACCTGTGAGACCTTCAAGAGGTTAAAGGTCAATCTTAACCCTCACCTTTAACCTCTTGAAGGTACAACAGGTTAAAGGTCAGGTCACCTGTGACACAAAAATATTATAATCTATATCATGACTTGGTTATCAGCCATCTCTTTGGCGGTGGATATGACGCAGGAGTTTGATTGGTGGAACATTTTGCATAAAATGATTATACACCAATCACATTGTACGTATTATGCCTAAATGCTCGATCATTACTTCTGTTGGCATGATAAAAACATGTTTGTGGGTTAGGGTTATTTTATACATGATCCAACAGTTCAATGTTGTAGACTATACGTTTTTGTCTTCTCCAGTACAAGGTCCTGTCCGTCCTACCAGGAAGTGGAATGGGCATCTCCATAGCAACTCCCGCCACTCAGAAGGTACAGTACTGGAACCTTAATAGCATGCTAAGTAAGATGTTTTTCTTTTTCACTGTACAGACTATATTTTGACTTCTTGGATATTTTCATTCTTTTTTTTCAGAAAAGGTTTCAAAATATCCATTGTGTAAATCTGTGCATATTTTCTCACAAGCCACAAGAAAAAATACATTAAATGTTCATCTCCTGTGTAATAACGGCAATATAATGGTTTATGAGGTATGTCATGTATTGTTTTCATGTGTAACGTATTCTGTTTCCATTTAATTTGTTAAGATCATAGTGTATATAGTATTCGTTACTATTCTGTTGTGTGGAAACAATCAACCAAACCAAACTAATTAGCTCGGGTCCTTCTTGTGTTGTCCAGCCGCTGGTGTTTGGGGCCATGATCCACCGGGATGAGGCGTTCGAAGCCATCTTCACCCAGTACATGAAGATCATGACCACCACCAAACCTCCAGGAAACCCCGAGCTCTAGCCAGGCGCCAGCCCACCCATGGAGCCCCTGGCTGGGCTTCGCGTCCGGGGGCCAGGAGGGTCTGCTCTGGTGCCCACTCATGGGAGAGAAGACACCCTGCAGAGGGATTGGACATCCACTCCCTTATTGATGGTCACATGGTCCTGCTCTGATTGGGTGGGTGGTTGAGAAGAGGGAGGAATTGAGTGACAGGTCCCTGGGGAAGAGATGGGGTTGTTGTGGGGCAGGGGGGAATGTTCAGACATAAATCGGTTTGATGGGTGTTGAATAATAGGGGCTGGGTGGCGGTGGGAGGAGCTACGAGACAAGTGAGACTGTGTTTCTGACCAATCAGGATAGCGAGGGAGCTGGTTCTCCCGTCCTAGCTTACCGTCTGAACAACCGACTGGCTAAACAATGGACGTGCAGTCACACCAGACCAGCTCATTGGTTGGTTTATATGACTAAAGTTTTTTTCTTCCTCTGCGCTTGTTAGTGTGTGTCAGGTTACTTCTGATTGGTGATTCGCTTAAAATCGTCAGTTTGGGGAAGAATTGTGTTTGACGCAGTGGCCGTTTCAAGAATCGCTCTGTCTGACCAAACACCTCAACAACTTTCCAGTTTAATGTGGAAAAATACAGTATTTAAGTTTCAATTGATGTTGAAAACAAAACATCTTCTTCCTAAAAATGCGCCATGACGCGACTTTTAAATAGCTTGACGCTATTATGGAAGTGTTGGTACTTTGAACTGTGGTCAAACATTTGTTTGGGTTTATTAATGTTAGTGCTTAAACACGAGCCCTTGTTAGGGTATCGCTGCTGTCTCACAATTATTTTTGTTCCTTCCTTTTTCACATTTAAAAACAAAAAACAAGAGTTTGGTGGTGTAGTTGTCTTTGGAACTCAAAAGCTAAAACAAATGCTCATATTTGCATCTTATACGGCGTTAATTTGTGATGCCGAAACACATCTGTTTTCAAAATGCCTTTCTATTGTGAACGTATTCTTTGTTGTGTTTTCTAACAACCTTTTGAGTTTGTCAGGCTAACTGGCTAACTGCCTCGTCTGTTTTCTGAAGTTCTTCCCAGAACAGTGTTGGAATTAATCAGTGTAGTAATGACGGCTCCATTGTCACGTTGCACTAACAAGTTTTTCTGTCAAAGCAGCAAATCTAGATCCGGTTGTGAATCATTTCATGTTAATGTAATTCAAAGTTATCAGCATTCGTTTTTGATATTGTTTCGTAATTATTCACGACAAAGGAAGGAGAAGGAATTATGATAGGAATCAGAATTTGGTTTGTATGCAAATTTGTTAGCGGTGTCAAATTACGAGTTGAACGTGTCCCTGTTGATCTGGAAGTATGGCTTAGACTCAGTTCTTTTAAAGACCTCCAAACTCTAGAATATACCGGATATTTCAACGGCACTTTACGATGAGCAGCCATTCAGGTTAGCAAAAGCTGGTCTTTTAGCTAATTGGTGAATGGTTTTCATATGCCAACATGTACGACCACTGACTGGATCACTGGAAGTTCTGCTTCAATGTGTTCAGACCGTCACATGTCACTGTCAAATCAATAACAGTATATTAGACACAAGATGGAATCTGCATTTCAAATTTTTGGTTTGTGTTTAGATTTACTCCAAGCCATAGGTGATTTCACGGCCTCTGGTTAAAGGTTCTAGCACAAAAAAAAAAAACTAGACTAAAACTTAAAATGTCACCCGTCAAAGTTATATGTTGTCACTTCCAGTCATGCTCTAAACTGGGTATGAAGTTGTCTCGATGCAACAGACTGGTTTCTACGAGCCAAATAAATATTAATGTCAAACTGTAAAGAATCGATAACCAAGATTTCTTCCGGAATACTTTTTTCGTCCTGGCCTATAGCTAATAGGCTGCCTTTAACTGGAAAATCCACAAGTATTTTTTTGTTAGGGAATACATTTGACATATTTATGGGAAACCTGTTTGACAGGCAAAAGTTATCATATCTATCTCACTGTGTGATGACTTGGTGGCAGAATCGGAGACAGGAGTTTATAGAATGAATCTGTAGGTTAAATCTATAGGCTGAATCTGGAATCTATAGGTTGAATCAATATGTTTATTTATAGTCTCATTCTACAGTCAGAATATGTAGTTTAATTCTATAGTTTGATTATATAGTCTCTTCTTTATAGGCTGAATTTATAGTTGGAATCTATGGATTGAATCTATAGGTTCAATCTAGTTTGAATCTGAATTTGAATAGGTTGAATCTGTAGTCTCTGAATGAATAGATTACATCTATAATCTCATTCTATAGACTTCAGCTATAGGTTGATTCTATAGGCAGAATTTATGGTTGGAGTAGTCTTGTTCTATAGTCAGAATCTGTATCTTAAATAGGTTGAATCTATAGTCTCATTCTATAGTTGGAATATAGTCGGAATCTATAGTTTAATTCTATAGTCTTAAAGCCTTCATCCGAAGCCTTTTCTCGTCTCTGAACCTCACTCTGAGTTGAGTAGAGTTCGGCTTTATGAAACTATAAGGAAGCACAGAATGTAACATGTTACATATTACATGTAACACGCAACATTACATGTAACCTGTAATGTTTGTGAATGTCTTCTTCTTTTCTTCTTGCCAAATCTTTTATTTTCCGTTATCGTCTGCCATGCTCTATCTAAACTCATGTTTACAGGAAGATGGGTTTGAACGTGTAACATTTGCGTTATCGAGCGGAACTTTCAGTTTGAACGTTGATGTCATGACGACTGGAACGCCACCCTTCTCGCTCGATCACCGTCTATGCTCTCACTGGCTTGTCATGTGACTAGCTCTGCTTACAAATGTAACAAATCCAGACCATAGAATATGTTAATGAATTACATGACTCCTCGCAGAAGTCCTGTTTTTATTTTTAAAGGGCCCCTATTTTACCACCAGATGTTTCAAAATCTACTCTATAGTGACATCACAAGGCTGGCTAGGTTGATCATCATACATCTGGGTGGACACTACTACTTGTGATGTCACTATTGGTAGATTTTGAAATGTCTCGTAATGGCTAATCAACATCTCACCTGGTGGTAAAGTAGGGGCCCTTTAAAAGGGCCACATCACTGTTTTTGACATGTATTCATTTGGTACAACAACCAACAACATGAATACATTGTTATACATTTGGAGCTTGACAAATGTAAAGACCTTAAATGCTTAAAATAAGAAAACATTGTATGGGAATACTTGTATTTTATACATAATATATACATATTTCAAATAAATAAAGATAAGGCCAGAAAGGAAGTGCAGTGAATGTATTACAATAACTTGTGATTCACTTGTGGTCTATGGAGAATAATTAATATGAATATAATTAATAATAAAAGTTCATATTTGGATATGGCAGGGGATCACATGTCAAAAAAGTGGTATTTTCCCTTTAAGGTTCCCATCATTAAGATCTGGGGAGTTTCTTAACTGTCGCTCTTTGTATTCAACATGTTCAACATTCAACAGTTGCTGTTATTGTATGTAAATTATCACCTACAGACTACTGTCTAGACAGGCTTGGTTTATCCAAAACTATTAGGTATTGGGGTAATTTCCAAATGAGTACAAATATACATAGCACATATATTGGAGAATAACAGTACAAAGAAAACACTGCAGTTGTACCGGAATCAATACTGCAATAGTCAGAATCAAATTTTCATTAAGGTGATTTTTTTGGTTTGGTATTTCCCACGGAATATAAATTTGTATTGAAGATGTTGTAATGTACAATGACGAACACAAACCCATGAGTTTTTTTTTTTAAAGAAACATGCCTATTGTAAAAAAAATGTTTTTTTTATTTAAGTAAATGAATTTAAGATATGCTCTTGTTATTCTGGTCTTTGTAAACGCACTCAGTTAAATACCATGCGCTTCCTTAAAACTAGACCCTTTTCACAGCGGCATCATCATCTCTTGTAACACTAATTATGGGTCTGCTTCTTGTCTGTACCAGAACACGGGTTAGTAGACTTATCTTCACTAGTTTAGTCTACTACCTGTGCCCTGGTACATAAAAGGAGCAGACCCATAATTAGTGTTATGAGTAACACCTGTTCGTCCTATGGTGGATATTAAAATGTTTGACGGTAAATTCAGGTTTGTATCAAACTGTAATCCACACAATTAACCACAAGAGGGCAACACATCAACTTTAAACAGGACGTGTGTCCTACAAACAAATCAGGACATTGGCAGCCATGATTGATTGATTTAATTAATGGCCAGTGGTGTATAAAAAGTCATACTTGATATATCATATCTATATAGCTGAAGTGACAGTCATATGTAAGAAAATCACTTGAGTAAAAGTCAAAGTAGCTCAAATGTAATTTACTTAAGTATGAAAATATTTATCTGGCTTAAAATGTACTTGAGTATCAAAAGTAAAATTAAAAAAGTACATATGTAGGTAAACATTTGTGGCAAATATGGTGACGGGTGTTCGTCATGTATACCGCGGTATATATGACGAACACCCGTCACTGACCTCAGATCCAGAAGGTCGACAGCGCTATAATCAAACTTCTGGGGGGAGACTGCACAGCACCTAGCCTGGCAAGCCAGACCTACATCAGAAAGATGTAAGGCAGGGGTCATCAACTAAATTTGTCCAAGGGCCAGAATCTTTCTCTGCAGACACTGTAAGGGCCAGATGCTCGTGAAAAAAAAAACAAGCGCGCGATCGTAACACACCCCGGATCTACGACCGACAGGGCGGTGGGTAGGGATGGGGATCGTTAATATTTATTGATATCGATACCTTTATCGATACTCCTTATCGATCCGAGTCTTTATCGATACCACTATCGATACTTTTCTATTATTTGGTGGAAAGACGACGCGACAATTTGTTTTCAACAGAACTGGTATTGCTTAACAAGTGAGCATAACAAAAACGTTTCTAGCCTTCAATAAACATGGCTAATGTAATAGGCCACTTCGAAATGACATACAACTAACAATAGAAAGAATATATCAGCAGCACCAAATGAAAAATAAGTCATAATGTATATGGGTCACACAAAAGGAAATAAAATATAATCTCATAATTTAACAGGGGGTTTTTTGCAGAAAAATTAACATGTCTGCCTTGTCAGTCATGATCCTCCAGATTTTTAATATACTATACAACTGTATTACTCAATATGTTTCTCGCCAAAATCTCAATTTCCCTTTTCTTTACATTACACTTGAACGCATCATGATAACCTAATAGTCGTTTTACTGAGCCAACCTGAACACATCATCACGCAGCACGTCTGAATCTTTATTTACTTTCAATATAGCTTGTATGCTGCCGATTACAACACGGATTTCACAATTGGATTACTATTTTTAACTAACGGGACAAGCAGGGGTGGACTGGCCATCGGGCGTACCGGGTGAGCCGATGCACATTTTTGGGCCGGTCCAGGACTGTCATAATTAGGGTTTTAATAATCGTATTTAACCGTATAACTGCACACAACTTTATTTAAAAGCAATCAAATGGAAAACATGTGTGTTGGTATTGTGGTGTCCGGTGCGTGTGGATGTGCGGCTCCTCCGGCGGAGCGGTTCATGTTAATAGCGGAGTCCGGGAGGGTTCACCTTCACGCCGTAGTTACGAGGGATGTGCGACTATCGTCTTAAAAAATACTAAAGTGTTTTTTAAAGTTAGAAAGATATTAGATATTCAACCGATATTCACGCTCAGAATTACAGCGATCAGACACGGGGAACTAAAGCCGCGATCACCCCCCCCCCCCCCCCCCCCCCCCCCCCCCCCCCGTGACGCGACTCGAGGGACACACAATTACGTTACAGGACGAGACTCGATAGTGGTATCGATAAGCCCAAACGTTATTGATTTTCGGGTTTTGAAAAAAGTGGAACCGGGTGCTTGATGGAACCGGGTTTCGATCCCCATCCCTAGGGGTGGGGGGGATGCGCGCGATCGTAACCCACCCCGGATCTCACATACCCCCTGGAGTGCCTTCAAGTACCCCCATTTGAGAACCACTGCACTAGGCTATTCCTAAATTCAGTATTATTCTGGGGGCCGGATGGAAATCTCTGGCGGGCTGCATTTGGCCCGCGGGCCGCCAGTTGACGTTGACTGATGTAAGGTCTGGCGCAGCTCCATTGGCAGTGTGGGCGGGATAAATGGTTGTCTTTCAAGTTCCCTCTGCACGCAATAGGATAGCGCTACAACCAATCAGAGCAACGAAGAAGGTGACGTAGTCACAGCGACGGCTCTGACTACGTAATTAATCAAAACTCCGAATACATCTTTCTTTTCGAGGAAAGACTTCAGTGCCGTTCTTTGTTCTTTTCTCAAATAAAATGTTAACTTCAAGTCTTGAAGAGTCGCGGCCAAAGCCGAGTGGAAAGACAGCCGTTCGCCAGCAGCAGCAGCCATTGTTTACCTCTAACATGGAACCGTCGCAACTCTGTCGTCATGGTAGCCCGGCTTTCGACTCCGCCCCTCACGCTGTGATTGGTCAGACATACTTGGTGTTTCCAGCACCAAAAAGCCGACGGAGCCGTGCTAGACCTACCTAGCTGCCAAATAAATTTGCTGCCGCTAGGGGGTGTCTAGAGTTCTAGGCTACACAGCACCTGGATGGAAACCAGAAAGTGCGAGGGGCGGAGTTATGCAGAGTTTTCGTTTTTTGTTACGGTGATATTCTTCCGAAGAGAAACTCATTTGCGAGTGACAAGATGAAGGTTTCAGAAGACGATTTCAACAAATGTATTTCTACAGTGGCCAGTCTACAACACAGGTTGAATTTTAAACCTTTACAGACACTTTGTCTAGACTCTAGAGGGCTGCCCTTCTCGGACACATTACTCCGAAGCCCCGGTCGCGATATTGTTTTTCCCACTATGGCCACGCCAAGCACCGCCCCACCCTGCTCCTGATTGGTTGAGCTGTGCTCTCGACTCTAAGATTGTTTACTGCGCCTGCTAACCCTAACCCTAACCCTAACCCAAACCCTAACCCTAACCCTAACTATATCACTAACCCTGAACAAGAATGAAGTCACCCATTTCAGTGTCTTCATTTTCACAGGAGGGCAATGCCTCTCTGGTTGGACATTTTGACATTTTTTTACATGAATTGCCAATAACTCAACAAGGCGAGGTTGGACAACCTTGACGAATACCTCTTTTTATGTCAAAACGCCCTGTTGTTCCAAATGGTAGGGAAACTGAACTATTAATGTCTTTAGCAATGACCTTGAAATGAAAATGCCTTTCTGCTAATGCATTTTAATTTTCAAATTTGACATTTCAAATTGAATTTTGGTAACTATTTGCCGGGGCATCTTTTGAAAATTAAATCTTAAATGTCCTTTTCTTTTTCATTTTAATTAAGTTACAACATGAGCAATATTGAAGAAGAAAATGAAAATGCAGTTTGGATGATTTATTATTCATTAATCCACTTTAATTTGAATTATGGTACAGATTTGCTTCCATAGATATCATGTCAATTCATCACTTAGGCCAAATCAGTCTATCTTGTTCTAAAAGATGCACAAAGGAACTGGGACCGCATGAGTTAGAGGTCATTACGTGGTTATTTGAGACATTTGAAATTAATATTTAGAGTCCAACAAAACATGATAGAATATACAAATAAATATGATAGAATATACAAATCTGACATTACTTCAAAAATTATTTTCTTTTAAATGTTTTGATTTGAAAATTGTAATATTTTCATCCCGACAGTAGGGGGTGAAAATGCACCCCCTGCACCAACCCAGTCTCATGTCAAAACGTGTAATAGCTATGTTGGTCAGCAGTGCAGAATGTAGTAGTTTCAAAATAACGGCTCTAAAATTGTGACATGGCTATGTTTCTTTGGCCTATTATTTTCTATTGGCCTGCGTCCACGTCACGTGACCATCAAGCTTCGGTCTGACAAAGCAAAACAAAATGGCTGATATTCCTTTTATTCTCAGTGGAAAATATTTGAAAATAGTTTCGGCATTAAAATGCGTTTTGATAACATTTATAGTGAGAAATGTGCATTTTATTTTCATAATCTCCATTCAGTGAATGTATATGATGTTTAGTTTATTAGTTATTACGAATTCTTCCTGCTCAATCGGTACTGCGCATGTGCAACTTTCAACAAAGATGAAAAATAAGTGAGATGGCTCACAGTATAGACGCCATGACACGTAGCCAAATGCTCCCTCCCGTTTCAGAAGCGGAGCGTTATGGCCGCCGATTTTGTTGACCTACCCGGTTTCACGCTTTTTCATGCTCATTGTCAAGAAAATGTAATCGTGTCCTGGAGCACGATTCAATAAATTAATTTTCTTGGGTTGTCCATTGTGTGCGCTTCATTATTTTGTCTACTTGGTGGCAGTGTAGCAGATTATTCGGTCACTTCCTGTTGGGCTAGATCCTCCAAATTTAGGCCCCTATTAATGGTGTGTTTGTTTTAATCTTCTGATGACCTCTGAAATACCCATTTGAATCACTTCCAGTTGGGCTAGAGCCACCAGATTGATAATCCTATATGTCCTTTAGGCCCTCTTTCATATAAAAGAGAATTTGGTGGCTCTAGCCCAACCGGAAGCAATGGAAATGGGTTGGGAGGTCATCAGAAGAACACTGTTAGGTCAGAGGTCAAGTACACTTGGGAGTGACCTAGAGACATGGGGTCTCTTTTAGATAAGAAGAGGGCCTCAACGACATATAAGATTACCAATTTGGTGGCTGTAGCCCAACCAGAAGTGACTCACAAAGCACCATCAAATGCTCCATTGAAACGCAGTGGAGATAAATGTTGTTGCTATAAATTCATATAAATACGTAGGATAGAGATAGGAACTTGGCCTCTGGACCAGTCAACTGGGGGTGCCTTAGGATCGCTCGGTGTAAATCTCAAGTGTCTCAGCCTAAGGGGGCCGTGCGGGGGGGGCCGTCCTTTTATATGAAAGAGGGCCTAAAGAACATATAAGATGACCAATCTGGTGACTCTAGCCCAACCAGAAGTGATTCAAATGGGTAGTTCAGAGGTAATCAGAAGATTAAAAAAACACAACATTAATAGGGGCCTAGAATGATTTGGGAATAAGATGGAGATATGGGCTCCTTTATATGAATCGGGGCATTAAACTCTACTAGAATTATATATTTGGAGGATCTAGCCCAAGAGGAAGTAGTGTAATAGGAGGGTGACCTTAAGGTCATGTACACTTGGGAGTGAGCTAGGGACATAGGGTCACAATTTTAGAGCCGTTATTGTGAAATTACTACGTTTTGCACTGTGGACCAACATAGCTATTACACGTTTTGATGTGAGACTGGGTTGCCTACACACACACACACACACTGTTACCTGTTCTTCTCTGCTGTTGATAACTACCAGGTCTGCGTCTCTTTGCAGACAGTCATCTCTACTGGCCGTCCAGTTCTTCTCAGTAGTAGAAAAATAGTAGAGACTGTGGTCGAAATACAGCCAGCCTAGTGTTAAAGTGTTTATCTTACTGTTTTTAATTGAAACCTGACATTGTGTAGTAGATCACAATAGAAACCTGACCTTGTGTAGTAGATCGCAATAGAAACCTGACCTTGTGTAGTAGATCACAATAGAAACCTCACCTTGTGTAGTAGATCACAATAGAGACTTGACCTTGTGTAGTAGACCACAATTGTTACGGTACTAGAAACTGGGACCCAAAAGCTGGACACAGAGAGGCGAAGACAGGGTAAAAGCCAAAGGAGTTTATTGGAGGATCGTTCAGGGAATCAGGCGAGTAGGGGGGTCTGGTACTGGGCAGGCAATCAGGTGGACCAGGGCTAGACAGTGGACGGGTAGTCGGACAGGCGGGGGTCGGTAACAGGGGGGTAATCGGACAGGCGGGGGGCTCGGCGGCAGTCGTACAGGCGATGGGTCGGCAACGGGCTGGTAGTCGGACGGGCGATGGGTCGGCAACGGGCTGGTAGTCAGACAGGCGAGGGGTCGGCAACGGGCTGGTAGTCGGACAGGCGATGGGTCGGCAACGGGCTGGTAGTCGGACAGGCAGGGGTCGGCAACAGGGTACTGGAACAGGCGGGTAGTCAGGCAGGCAGGGGTCGGCAACAAGGTACTGGAACAGGCGGGTAGTCAAGCTGGGAATTACTAGTAGGTTAGGGAAACAACGAACTGGCGCCGGCCGCTTGACAATCCCCGGCTTAAATAGGAAACGGAGATTACTGATTGCCAACAGGTGGGTTGCGGGAAGGAGGACAGTTACGACCCGCAGCCACTAGAGGGGAGTGTTGGACCGTGTAACAGTACCCCCCCCCTCTACGGACGCCTCTCGGCGGACGCCCTAGCACAGCCGGGTGATCTTGAAGAAAGTCCCGGATGAGTGATGGGTCCAAGATGCGGCTCCGGGGAACCCAGGAGCGCTCCTCCGGACCGTACCCCTCCCAATCGACGAGGTACTGGTGACCCCGTCCACGGCGCCGCACATCCAGGAGTCGACGGACCGTCCAAGCTGGATGATTGTCGATCAGCCTTGGCGGAGGTGGGATGGGGGGGGACAACGGACTGGTAGAGACTGGCTTGATCTGAGAGACATGGAAGGTGGGGTGGATGCGGCGGAGTGCAGGGGGGAGGTTCAGGCGAACCGCAGAGGGGTTGACCACCTTGGAGATGGTGTAGGGGCTGATGAAGCGTGGGGAGAGTTTGGGGGGAATCCCCTTCAAGGGGAGATCCTTGGCCCGCAACCAGACCTCTTGCCCGGGGGCGTACTCGGGTGCAGGACGACGCCGCTTATTCGCCTGAAATTGGGAGCGAGAGGATGCCTGGAGTAGTGCCGTGCGCGTCCTTTTCCAGATACGCCGGCATCTGCGCAGATGGGTTTGGACGGAAGGGACGGCAATCTCTTCCTCTAGATCAGGAAACAGGGGAGGTTGGTAACCCAAAGAGGCCATAAACGGGGATAACCCAGTGGATGCGTTTAGCAGTGTGTTGTGGGCGTATTCCACCCAGGGCAGCTGAGAGCTCCAAGTGGTGGGGCTGGCGTGGGAGATGCAGCGAAGCGCCGCCTCCATCTCCTGGTTTGCTCTTTCCGACTGACCATTAGACTGGGGGTGAAACCCCGAAGAGAGGCTGGAAGTGGCGCCAAGAGCTTTGCAGAAGGCCCGCCATACTTGTGAGGTGAACTGGGGGCCTCTGTCTGAGACAACGTCCGCGGGGATGCCATGCAGGCAGAATACGTGTTTGACCAAGAGGTCGGCGGTCTCCCTGGAGGAGGGAAGCTTGGGAAGGGCGATGAAGTGGGCGGCCTTTGAGAAGCGGTCAATCACGGTAAGGATGGTGGTGTTACCCTCTGACGTGGGTAAACCGGTGACAAAGTCAAGGGCGATGTGTGACCAGGGGCGGCTAGGTATGGGTAGAGGCTGTAGTAAACCGGAATGGGGGCGGGTCGAGGTCTTGTTCCGAGCGCAAGTAGCACACGCCGAAATAAAGGAGCGGACGTCCTTGTCCATAGTGGACCACCAAAAACGCCGACGGATGAAATCCAAGGTGCGGGAGATACCTGGGTGGCAGGTAAGCCGGGAGGAGTGCGCCCAAGTTAGTACCTGAGACCTTACCGCGTCAGGGACGAACATACGGTTAGGGGGACCGAGACCGGGGTCCGGCTGTTGCCTCTGTGCCCGACGGACAGCAGACTCCACCTCCCAGGTGAGAGTGGCAATGAGGCAAGTGGGTGGCAGAATGGTCTCGGGGTCCGTGCCGGGGTCCTCGGGAGAGTACAGGCGGGACAGAGCATCCGGCTTGACATTCTGAGAGCCCGGACGGTAGGTGAGGGAAAAGTTGAACCTACCAAAGTATAAAGCCCACCTGGCCTGACGGGAATTTAGCCTCTTCGCCGATTGGAGGTAAGCGAGGTTGCGATGGTCGGTCCAAACAATAAAAGGAAGCTCCGCGCCCTCCAACCAGTGTCGCCACTCCTTCAAGGCCAGCTTGACCGCTAATAGCTCTCGGTTGCCCACATCGTAATTGCGCTCCGGCGGGGACAACCTTCGAGAGAAGAAGGCGCAGGGATGGAGCTTGTGGTCGGAGGAGGAACGCTGGGAGAGAACCGCGCCCACTCCGGTGTCCGAGGCGTCGACCTCCACCACGAACTGGAGTGAAGGATCAGGTTGAGTGAGGATGGGAGCAGATATAAACCGCTGTTTGAGGCCCTGAAAGGCGGACTCCGCTTCCGGCGTCCAAGCAAAGGAGCTCTTGGTGGACGTCAAGGCCGTGAGGGGTGCCGCAATCTGACTGTAACCGCGTATAAATCGACGGTAAAAGTTGGCAAAGCCAAGGAACTGCTGCAATCGCTTGCGGGTGGAGGGAGAGGGCCACTCGGCCACCGCAGAGACCTTCGAGGGATCCATTTCAACCTGTCCCTGGCTGATTATATACCCCAAGAAGGCAATGGATGGGACGTGGAACTCGCACTTCTCCGCCTTAACATACAGTCTGTTCTCCAGCAGCCTCTGCAAAACTTGCCGGACATGGACCCGTTGCTCCTCCATGGAGCTTGAAAAGATGAGAATATCGTCAAGATAGACGAAAACGGTGTGGTTCAACAGGTCCCGGAGGACATCGTTAACCAAAGATTGAAACACTGCGGGGGCGTTGGTGAGGCCGAATGGCATCACCAGATACTCGTAGTGGCCCAAAGGAGTATTAAAAGCCGTCTTCCATTCGTCCCCCTCCCGAATGCGGACCAGGTGATATCCATTGCGCAGATCTAATTTTGAGAAAACGGAGGCTCCATGAAGGGGGACGAAGGCGGAACTGATGAGTGGTAACGGGTATTTATTTTTCACCGTGATATCGTTCAGACCACGGTAGTCAATGCAGGGGCGAAGCGATTTATCCTTCTTACTAATGAAGAAGAAACCCGCTCCAACCGGTGACGAAGAAGGGCGGATGATTCCAGCGGCGAGGGATTCCCCGATGTACTCCTCCATCGACTCGCGTTCTGGGCGGGAGAGGTTAAACAGACGGCTGCTAGGAAGGGGGGCTCCGGGGAGGAGGTCTATAGCACAGTCATAAGGGCGGTGGGGGGGGCAAGGTCAAGGCGTGGGACTTACTGAACACCGCTCCGAGGTCGTGGTACTCTTCCGGGACGGAGGACAGGTTAGGAGGTTCGGGTACGGACTCGAACTCTGTCGCCCGAGGAGCCGGGGCGGACCGCAAGCACTGGGACAGGCAATGGGTACTCCATGACAGGATGCGCCCGGTTCCCCAATCGATCTGAGGATTGTGAGTCCGAAACCAGGGGTAGCCCAAAACAATCGGGGAGAAGGGGCTGGCAATCACCAGGAGGGATATGGTCTCCTGGTGATTCCCAGAAACTAGCAGGTTGAGTGGAATGGTGCGGTGTTCCACCCGTGTGAGGGTCCTCCCATCTAGCGCCTGGGTCTCGATCGAAAGATCGAGAGGAATGGTGTCTCTCCTCAGTCGCTTAACCAACTCCTGATCAATGAAGCTCTCATCCGCTCCGGAGTCCAGGAGAATGGAGAGCGGGAGGTTTTGATCTTGCCACCTGAGGGTGGCCTCTAGGAGGGGACGGGAGACTGAGGGATTATGAGAGCGGCTCGCCAGTACCCCTCGTGTTACTGACGAGCCCGTTCTTTTCCCGAGAGGGCGGGACATCCGGATCGAAAATGACCGGAAGTGCCGCAATACAAACAAGCTCCCAATCGAATACGCCGCTCCCTCTCCTCGGGAGTAAGGTGTGGGCGTCCGATCTGCATCGGCTCGGGGGAAGAGGGCCACCCATTGCGAGGAGGAACGGTGACCGGGAGGGAGGACTGCGTTGCAGCCTGGTGACTCATAAGGGGGCGTGGCGAACAAGCGGGTGCCTCTCTCTCTGCGCTGTTCTCGCAAACGATTGTCCATGTGAATCGCTAGAGAAATAAGATGGTCTAAGTTCGCGGGTTCCTCCCAGGAGGTTAAGCGGTCCTTTAGCTCGCTACTGAGCGCGTTTTGGAAAACCCCCTGCAGCGCCTCCTCGTTCCAGCCGCTCTCAGCAGCGAGGGTCCGGAACTCAACTGCAAAAGCGGCTACGCTGCGTGATCCCTGGCGAAGCTGCAGGAGACGTTGGGAGGCCTCCCTGCCCTGGACAGGATGATCAAAGACCTTCCTCATATCTTCTGTGAAGGCGCCGTAGTTATGACAGACCGCAGACCCACGTTCCCACACCGCCGCGGCCCACGCGAGAGCCTCGCCACTCAGCGAACCGATCAGGTAAGCTATCTTTGATCTCTCGGTGGGGTAAGTCTGGGGCTGCATTTCAAAGACAAGGGAACACTGGATAAGAAATGACCGGCAGGATCCTAGATCCCCTCCATAACGTTGGGGGGCTGGGATGATTGGTTCCCGGGGAGAAACCGACGGACTCGGGGTGGGGGCTGGTGGTTCTGGGGGGACGGGGGGGCTGAGCGCTGACGGCTAGGGTCAGCTCCCGGAGGGCGGTGGCGATCTCCTGCAAGGCCTGATCGTGTTGGCCCAAGAGAGTCCCTTGGCGGGAGATCATTGCCCTGAACCCCTCTGCATCCGCTGGGTCCATGATGGCCAGTTCGTACTGTTACGGTACTAGAAACTGGGACCCAAAAGCTGGACACAGAGAGGCGAAGACAGGGTAAAAGCCAAAGGAGTTTATTGGAGGATCGTTCAGGGAATCAGGCGAGTAGGGGGGTCTGGTACTGGGCAGGCAATCAGGTGGACCAGGGCTAGACAGTGGACGGGTAGTCGGACAGGCGGGGGTCGGTAACAGGGGGGTAATCGGACAGGCGGGGGGCTCGGCGGCAGGCGGGCAGTCGTACAGGCGATGGGTCGGCAACGGGCTGGTAGTCGGACGGGCGATGGGTCGGCAACGGGCTGGTAGTCAGACAGGCGAGGGGTCGGCAACGGGCTGGTAGTCGGACGGGCGATGGGTCGGCAACGGGCTGGTAGTCGGACAGGCAGGGGTCGGCAACGGGCTGGTAGTCGGACGGGCGATGGGTCGGCAACGGGCTGGTAGTCGGACAGGCGATGGGTCGGCAACGGGCTGGTAGTCGGACAGGCAGGGGTCGGCAACAGGGTACTGGAACAGGCGGGTAGTCAGGCAGGCAGGGGTCGGCAACAGGGGCTGGAACAGGCGGGTCGTCAGGCAGGCAGGGGTCGGCAACAGGGGCTGGAACAGGCGGGTCGTCAGGCAGGCAGGGGTCGGCAACAGGGTACTGGAACAGGCGGGTAGTCAGGCAGGCAGGGGTCGGCAACAAGGTACTGGAACAGGCGGGTAGTCAAGCTGGGAATTACTAGTAGGTTAGGGAAACAACGAACTGGCGCCGGCTGCTTGACAATCCCCGGCTTAAATAGGAAACGTAGATTGCCAACAGGTGGGTTGCGGGAAGGAGGACAGTTACGACCCGCAGCCACTAGAGGGGAGTGTTGGACCATGTAGCGGGACGTGGCGTAACAACAATAGAAACCTGACATTGTGTAGTAGACCTTGTCTAGTCTGACAAGGTGAAGGACGTGAGAGGACGCTGGCGCTGCTTTGTTCGCCGCTTCTCCGTCTGAGATTAGGTTTTAGGTTGAATTTTAGGTTTGAGCTTTGGCCAGTTTAGTCCCTTTTCTTATTCTTTTTCTCCTGTCGCTAATTTAGCTTATTTTACGCTGCTCTGCTTATTTAACTTCCCTTATGTTACAACCCGATCTTGGACTCACCTGTGGCTGTTAGCTGGTGCTTGCTACCTCCAGCTGTCAACTCGGGCTGCAACTCCTCCTCGACTCGACCCACCTACAAACTCCAGCCGGATCTTTCTCTGCCATCATCCGGATCCATTCATCACCCAACCGGTCACCTTTTCCGCTCTAAAGCTGCTACTTCTTGCCCCGGGTTGGTGGTGTGATTGACGGGTCGGTCTTCACTCGTCGCGAGCCGGGGCAGCAAGCTGCTGGAGTGGCACGCTAGCGAAGGTTAGTTGGCTACCCCCACACAGCTTTTTTAACCCCCATCTCCTCTGCCCCGGAGCTTGTCCTCGCTGTCGGCCGGCTCGTCTTCTCTCACCACCGGCCTGGGGCTGATCAGCATGCTAAGCTAGCCTGGCTCCTGCCACTGCCTGGGTGGCTATCTGCTAACAATCAATAACAACAACCGCACGTTGCCTCGCGTGCTCCTCCTGCTTTCCACGGACAATAGCCCCACTCCTCTGTCATGCTGTGGATGTTTGTGTTGTGCCTGTTTCTCCACTCCTGGCCAACAAGTTTGAAGCGGCCACTGGCCAGCGAACCCACTTCAACCTCCATCTCCTACAGCATGCCACTCAAGTTCTCCGCCTCACATCTTTTAGAACTCAATAAAAACATCCCCATCTCATCGCACATCACAGCATCCATCAGTAAACACGGACTCCTTCGCCGACCCAGATATATCCACCGCAGCTCACGCAGAAAGTTTATTTACCCCCGGACTGACCACTGTATCCCCACACTCTGGACAAACAACCGCCCCGCCCCCGATGTCGTCATACGTCATCACACTCACAACAAACCACACGTGCGCTCTGCCTTCCTGCGACCACTCACCAAAGCCCCCCCCCCCCATCCAATACCACCCAACTCTCAAATTCTCTCTGTTCAACACCCGGTCACTCAATAAAAAAGGCGCAATACTCACTGAATTCATCACTGACAATAACATTGACTTTTTCTGCATAACCGAAACTTGGCAAATACCTCAGGAATACAGTCTACTCAATAAAGCTACACCCCCCGGATATGTTTATATGGACAAACCACGCACTGGTCATGCTGGTGGTTTAGCCACAATACACAGCCACAATACTACCACCCTACAGTCTCAACTTCTGTTTTATCCCCTGGCCTTCTGTAGCCTTTTTAACTTTTTACCTTTTCTTTTAATCCTGTATTTTCTTATTAAAGTTGTTTTGTTTTTATCGTGTTCCACTTAGCTTAGCTATGTAAAGCGACTTTGAGTACTTAGAAAAGCGCTATATAAATTCCAGGTATTATTATTATTATTATTATAGGAACCTGACCTTGTGTAGTAGATCACAATAGAGACCTGACCTTGTGTAGTAGACCACAATAGAAACTTGACCTTGTGTAGTAGATCACAATAGAGACCTGACCTTGTGTAGTAGATCAAAATAGGAACCTGACCTTGTGTAGTAGATTACAATAGGAACCTGACCTTGTGTAGTAGATCATAATAGGAACCTGACCTTGTGTAGTACATCACAATAGAGACCTGACCTTGTGTAGTAGACCACAATAGAAACTTGTCCTTGTGTAGTAGATCAAAATAGGAACCTGAACTTGTGTAGTAAATCACAATAGAGACCTGACCTTGTGTAGTAGACCACAATAGAAACTTGACCTTGTGTAGTAGACCACAATAGAAACCTGACCTTGTGTAGTAGATCACAATAGGAACCTGACCTTGTGTAGTAGATCACAATATAAACTTGTCCTTGTGTAGTAGACCACAATAGAAACCTGACCTTGTGTAGTAGATCACAATAGGAACCTGACCTTGTGTAGTAGATCATAATAGGAACCTGACCTTGTGTAGTAAATCACAATAGGAACCTGACCTTGTGTAGTAGATCATAATAGGAACCTGACCTTGTGTAGTAGATCACAATATAAACTTGTCCTTGTGTAGTAGACCACCATAGAAACCTGACCTTGTGTAGTAGATCACAATAGAAACCTGACCTTGTGTAGTAGATCACAATAGGAACCTGACCTTGTGTAGTAGATCATAATAGGAACCTGACCTTGTGTAGTAGATCACAATATAAACTTGTCCTTGTGTAGTAGACCACAATAGAAACCTGACCTTGTGTAGTAGATCACAATAGGAACCTGACCTTGTGTAGTAGATCATAATAGGAACCTGACCTTGTGTAGTAAATCACAATAGAGACCTGACCTTGTGTAGTAGATCACAATAGAAACTTGACCTTGTGTAGTAGATTAAAATAGAAACCTGACCTTGTGTAGTAGTCGTGTCTGCGGAGGTTCATGTCAACTAATAGCTGATTGGTCGAGCAGGGAATGGGCGTGTGTAGAGTGTTTTGTTTTGTTTTTGACAGCCAGACACGAGAATAAAATGAATGCACTGAAGGCGTAATCAAGGGTGGTTGAGGTGATGTGGCCTTTTTGTGGTTCCAGTGTCCATCTAAATAATGACTTCATTTGTCAAGAAGCATTCTTATATTGTTAAGATGCTGCTTTATGTGAACATACATATTATTAAATCAATTCATCAATCATGTTTTCTGAATTTTAAACCAAACATGAAAAAGCTTATATAGTGTGACTGTGCCAAGCTTTTTTAACATTTAATCTTGAATAAAGATTAGGCCTGTAAGGCGCCAGTAGGTGCTTAAAGAGCATAGTACAGGTTGGAGACCCCTGTGTAGGAAAATGATGTAGGAACTAGATTTTGATTTAAAAATACATACTTATATAGCCTAGAACTCTAGACACCCCCTAGCGGCAGCAAATTTATTTGGCAGCTAGTGTAGGTCTAGCATAGCTCCGTCCGCTTTTTGGTGCTGGAAACACCAAGTGTGTCTTGTATGTCTGACCAATCACAGCGTGAGGGGCGGAGTCGAAAGCCGGGCTACCTAATGACGACAGAAATGCGACGGTTCTGTGTTAGAGGTAAACAATGGCTGCTGCTGCTGGCGAACGGCTGTCTTTCCACTCGGCTTTGGCCGCGACTCTTCAAGACTTGAAGTTAACATTTTATTTGAGAAAAGAACAAAGAACGCCACTGAAGTCTTTCCTCGAAAATACATATTTATTCTGAGTTTTGATTAATTACGTAGTCAGAGCCGTCGCTCTGACTACGTCACCTTCTTCGTTGCTCTGATTGGTTGTAGCGCTATCCTATTGCGTGCAGAGGGAACTTGAAAGACAACCGTTTATCCCGCCCACACTGCCAATGGAGCTGCGCCAGACCTTACATCTTTCTGATGTAGGTCTGGCTTGCCAGGCTAATACTTATATACTTATACACTATAGTGACTTCTGGAGTCGTTTTGTGAGAGAATTTTACTTCCACATCTAAAAACTAGGACCAGGAACAGACCATGGGGAGAAGGAATAATGGTGAGAGGAGAGAAATTGAGTTGTTGGCGTTAGCTTATAGATACAGTATATGGGGCCGCGTTAGCTAACGATATCTAACGCTGTGTTCACATCACAACATTGTAAAGTCTGCTATCATGTCAGGCTATAACAACACTAGTATTGGTCGTCTATACGCAGAAGTATTGATATCTAGCCTGGTTCCGCCCGCCTCTGTACTTCCACTCAATTTTCATTTCACTTCAGTACTAGGTCTGGGAGTGCTGTATGTTAGAACGCAGTGGCGGCTGGTGAAAAATACTGTAGGTGGGGCTCTATATTGGGGGGGGGGTCTGGGGGTCCTCCCCCAGAAAATTTTGAATTTTGTAAATGTGATTTCCTGCATTCTGGTGCATTTTAGGGTGACCAGCTGGAGATCCCAAATCATTCACAATGATAAATTTGCGTGTGGGTAAATTTCAATGTTTCACACAGACTCATATTTGTTGTTCGCTATTTGGTCAATTGCGTCCCCCTAAATATATGATGGCGACGCCCATGTCCCTTATACCAATAAAATAACTCAAACCAGTCAATACCAATGGTCTAAAAAGACAATATTAATTTAACTGCCATGTAGAAATCAACAGTTTCACAGGTAATGATAATGAACAAGTTGCATGTTTATTATACTCCGTGTCCAGATAGAAAGTGCAAACAAAGATAAATTATAAAAGGTAATACAACAATCTAGTTCTTTAAAGATATGCAGTCTACAGCTGGGGATTGATTAAAGTTCACTGTAGACAAATTGACAATTGGATAATGGATAACAGTCTGTGTTGATACAATGAAAGAGAGAGAGAAGGCTCTCAAAGAGAGGGTGGGACAACCAAGTATGAAAAGAAAGATAATTTTAACATTTTAGCTATAGTATGAAACACAGTAATCCAGCTCAGAACTTAGAAACAACAAAAAAAAGCAAAACAAAGCAAACATACAGTTATGTTCCTATTGAGATCAATATTTTAATGGCAAATGTGTGTGAAACATGAGTGAGTCAATCAGTGAATGAGAGAGTGTGACAGAGACAGCCAATAAAGCTTATTCAATTGAGGGAGGAGTGAGAGACAGAGCACGAGAGAGAGAGTGAGAGGCTGTAATGGTTTTTTTTCACAGATTGGAAGACAGTTGATAAGCTCAGAACCGGCGTCCTGGCGGTCTTCCCCCTCTCTCCCCCCTCTCCTCACTGGGGAACCATTGCCACACGCTGCCGCTGTGTTTACACGTGGATTTTGGCACACTTCTGCCGTGCAGATCTGCAAATGCGATCCGTGTGTAAAAACGATTTGTCTGTAACTTCACGCAATACAGTCACACACCACTAGTCGGCGCGCTAGCACCCAGTGATGTTAAGCGTGTCATTGTCATGGGTAAGATGGCTGCCGTTAATGAGACTGGCCGGTCGTCGGAAACTTCAAACAACTCATGGGCTTTACAATGCGTTTATTTATGAGGAAAACAAACGTTAACTTACCCATGAGTTGTTTGAAGTTTCCGACGACCGGCCAGTCTCATTAACGGCAGCCATCTTACCCATGACGATGACACGCTTAACGTCACTGGGTGCTACGCGCCGACTAAGGGATTTTTTCAGAGCGCCCCCAAGCTATAAAATTCGACGACGCTGATTGGCGAAATAAATATTTTTTTGCATAGCAACCGGGGAACCATTGGCTTAAATTCCAGCACTGTTGTGCTGATCAAACTGGCGCCCAGGGAAGACAGCCTATTGGCTAGCCTACACCACGTTGAACGTGACAGTGAACGTAACGTTGAACGTGACAGTGAATGCAGATATCATTCTGGAGAGTTCTAAAGTAAAATCATTATTAGCATGTAATTAACACCGATTCTTTTAAAAAAAATATATATATACTTTTCAAAATGAGAGATTATATAAAAAAATTAAAAATAAAATAAAAACAGGCAGGCAGGTCGGTGGGAGGGCGGCGCCCCAGCGCCCTCTATGGGCGAGCCGCCACTGTTAGAACGATTTCTTTTCCCTCAAGTTTGTCCTTCCAATCAGCGAACAGGAGGCGCGGCCTGAGAACAGTGACGTATAGGTTGTGCGCGAATTTCAGTTGTAGACCCAGCTTCGACAGTTGACTGCAAGCATTATCTTGGTCTTTACTATCAACGATTAATTTAGAATGACCATATGTTCCTAGAACTCTTAAATTGGATGAACAAAGCCTGCAGCAATCGCTAACAGACATCTCCACACAACCCTATGCTCACTTCATCTGCCGTTTGTATACAGCGTACTGCGCGCAACATAGTTTCCGGCGCATGAAATACGTCACGACCAAACGTTAGCGATTGGTTAAGGCAGATCCAGAGTGGCACTGGGCAGAGCCAATAGGTTTTAAACTTCAACAGCACCCGCCTTCAAGTGAGAAATCGTTTGTCTCTATAGCAGTTCTAGACCATGAGTATGAATGAAATGAGTACGAAAGTCTAGTTAGGACTAGGCTAATTGATATCGGCACTCAATGAGCTATCGATTAGAAAGCCAGTCGGAGACACATCGCCATACACGCATACTGCTTCAACTGCCTGACTCGTTATTCATTTATTATCATATCATTATAATACCAGTGTTGACTTGTCCCTCAAACCAATTTGTCTCAGATTTTACTATAAAGCCTATACAACCAACACATTATCTGTGTTCTTGTGTCGGGAGACACATCGCCATACCCGCAGAGTACAGTTTTAAACTGCTTGATTCGTTATTATTTGTTCATCATATTATTATAATACCAGTGTTGACTTGTCCCTCAAACGAATGCGTCTCTCAAATCTTTCAATTTAGCCTGTAAAACTAATCAATTGCGTGTGTTCTTTTGACACATCGCCATACGCGCAGAGTAGAGTTTGCAACTGCATGATTCGTTATTATTCGCTCTTTCATATAATTATATAATAACAATAATAATAATACCATTGTTGCCATTATCATTATATCCCAACATTGCACAACAAACTGGAATAAGGAAATAAAGTTGTAAACTAGACTAGGGTGGAATGGATGGGTAGTCTATTGTAGGGTGTCCCTGAACTGAACCCGGATGCTCAGTTGATGAAGGTTTATTGTGATCAAGTTAAAGGGATATACAGATGGACATGAGTGGTTCTGGAAACACATAGGATGAATTAGTAGGATACACAACACTAATAATTTATATATTATTATATAATATATTTCTACTAGTTCTAACCATACAATCCTACAAGAGTCATTACAATAAAGAGCGATTCCATCAACTCAACTCCGCAGAAACAAACACAAATAGAATATATCGCCCCAGACCATACACCAGATAAAGAACATCCTGAATAGGCACGGCAGTCTCTTGTTCAGAGGCCCCGGCGGGTAGGCCGGCAGGCTGGCATGCGCAAGCTCAACTTGCGCATGCCAGCAGCGACGCTGGTTCAGGGTCAGGTACAAACATAATCCACCACAACCGGTGTCCGTGGCTCTTGTGTGCGAGTGAGAGGGAAGAGAAAGAGAACAAGAGATAGATGGAAAGAGAGAGAGAGATAGATAGAAAGAGAAAGAAAGAATGAGAAGAGGGGTGACCATCGCCCATGTCTGTTTTCTACAAAGGTAGCCTAACTAAGCAGGCATTCTTTTTTTGATACGGGGGCCGGGGAGTTTTAGACTGCTAAACTTGGTAGGCCTAATAATCGTAATGATATATGATATTTCAAACATAGTATATGTAATGTTCTGCTGTCATTGATCAATCTTTCAATTACAATCCAGAGTCTGGCCCGCTGTTCTGTGGACATCGCAGGCTTTGCTCTCGCGTGCGAGTACCACCTAGATAACATGCACATTTACCCCCCATCCACCAATCAATCGGTAGAAGAGGAAGTAGAATTTCAGTCGTGTAGTTTTACATTCAAACTGCATTCGGTACATTTTGTAACGTAAGACGTATCCGGTTTAATTGCACTTAAGTTAGGCTATTGTTTAGAGCAGGGTAATTTGTAATTTGCCTATTGTGTAGAAATATTGACCAAATGATGGCTCTATAGAGAGGAGTGCTGCTGCCTGACCGTCTCCTGGGCAGGTAGACACAGCTAGACACACAGGACTCATACCGGTGATCGCGTCTGTAGTTCACCATGTCACATCGCTAATTCAGAACGTGAATATCTGTTAAAAAACAAACACTTTCAAACTAGATAAAGTGCTATTGAAAGTATCTTAATACACCACCACAATAGCGCTATGCTGCTATAAATGTCATTTTCAGTTTTGATGTCGGGACGTCCCTGGCGGGAAGACATTATTGTAAAACGTATTATCTTTTTTATTACCTTTAAAACATTAAAATATATGTTACCATGTTGCAATATACTCATTGTATGCTAGCTAATAACTAGAAGGCACAATATTGTGCTGAATTCACAAAACACCATATGATATGAACTACATACACAAAATCATTATTTATTTGATGTTATAGTTAATTATTGACTGCTATAACTAATGATTTAGTTTGAAGTCATGTTTTTGCTAATATTTGTATTTAATTTATTGTTGCATCGTCCTCCTTAAGCCACAATAAACATGCAGTCTTGGCACACATAAAGCCAGTTAGAGATGATTAAAGAAAACGAACAACCATGCAATTGACACTTTCCATGTCCTGAATAATGGGCCATCATCCAGTCAGACCGCAATGGAGCAAGCTGCTTCCTCATGAGCAGTAGACTGTTCCTTGTACATAGGGATTCAAAATGACATGGAGGATGTAGAGAGAGAGCTGAATGACATGCAGCACCTTGCAAACCATATAATCAGATGTTATATTGTATAATTACCTTAAAGAAGCACTATGCAACTCGTTTATCAAAAATAACCTTAACCATGCAGGTTGAGAGTCGTTCTGATCGTTCTACAACACTTTCTGGGTTGTTTGGTGGGTGTTTCATCTCCCCCTGTTGTAGTCAGATTGTAGTTTCACTGCTTTACGGTAGACCTGGGCAGGGGTGCCAAACATGGGTCCGGCTGAATATAAAGAGTCAGTTGCAAGGCAATTCTGGATCAATCGACAAATCCACTATGGATCCATCAAGACCCAAGAGGGGAAGGTCGGAGGAATCGAAGAATAAGAGAAAGGATTATGATAAACAAAGAAACCAGACACGAGTGAACATAGGGCGAGCTTATGCGGAATGGCGTCAACTGAGAGACTCGGAAGAATGCAAAACGGACGCCGACTTGGCTGTCTTGCTGCTGAAATTGTAAGTAGCCTACCCTTGGGTGAACTTCGTTTTTGTAATCTGGTTTGAGAGTCTGTTGAACAATGTGTTTTGCTCGACCGTTTTATTGTGAGCCCTGTATGTGTTTAGCTTGGTTGCTTCATGGCTAGCTTGCTAGCTAGTGAGGGTTTATCCTAGCAGTGACTTGCTACCACACATGTTTGTTTGCGGTCCGAATCCAGGTTCTCGTTGTGTATTACTATTTATTTATCGAAGTGGGGGGTGGGGGGCGTTGTCAATGAGTTTTTACGACAGTGTTGTAGGCCTATTCCGAAGCTGCAGGGGGAGCTCTATAGTGAGAAATGCGAGCCCAATTCCGGCGAAAACCCAGAAACAGTGGAGGAATAACCGAGTTGCATAGCGCACCTTTAAGTAGTTTGTGAACTGTGAACATGTTAGATCTTCTGTACTTTTTTGTACTTGTTTTAATGTTCAGATGCATTAGATGTAGATTTTTGGTGTGACTATCATTATCATTTGATGTGACATTCAAGGTTCTTTTTTAGTGGTAAATCATACAAATCTTATGTTGTGAGAAGCAGTTTCTCTTGAAACTCTTACTCACGCGTGTTCTTTAATGAAGCGATAGAAGAAGTTTAAGTTTACTCAATAATCAGTATAATGTGCAGAGTTTTACAGATATCTGGGTCCCACTACGTTTCCCTGACAGAACAACAAAGTGTGTGTGTCAGTTCACGAAGTCTGAGCCCCAACTATCCCTGACCCAGGAAGTTATATACACAAACAGTGAAAACGTCATAACAAGGGCTGGCTGTTGACGTCTTCCCACCTCGTCCTCATGGTATCTGACTCCCAGCATGTACAGAGACAAGCCTGCCTGTTCTTTGCTATCATATGATTAACACTTCCTGCTCTTTGCAACAAACTGATCTCACACTATGTACTCTGCACATGTCACCAACAACGTACTCATTCTGATCATGAGGAGTTGCTTTTATGATTACATGCCTCTGCTTATATCTCATGATTCTGTACCCTAATTATTAGTCATATGATTGTCATGTCTCACTCTAGGTTGTAGCTCCTCCCCCAGTGATTGACTTCCCCCGCCCTGATTACCTTCACCTGTTTCCCATTTCCTCTCCTCTGTGCATATATAGTCCCTGTGTTTCCCCTGTCCGTTGCCAGTTCGTCTTTTGTCCTCGTGCTAAGCGTTCCAGCCTTTTTCCAGTGTTTCCAGTGTTTGACGGTTTTGACTTCTGCCTGTTTTCCCTCGACCCTGTCTCTGCCTAACCCCTGCCGGATTTGTTTGCCTCCGCTGACTGATCTCCTGTGTACCGAACCTGTTTCAAGTAAAGACGTTATACTTCATCCGTGCTGTGTCTAGTCGTGCTTTTGAGTCCATACAACTGTCGTCACCCAGTCGTGATAATGATAGATATAAAATATAACCATACCTTCAATTAATAGGACATGTTGACAATGGTATCAGCAGGAGTGAAAAGCATTTTATTAAATTTTCTATTTGTCAGAGTTAAAATAATATTGATAGTTGAGGATGAGAGGTCTTACTTTTAATAACTAGATTTAATAACTTTCATAACATTTTTAAAACACTCACCAAGTGCATCCATTATGCGCTCTCTCCTCCGTGCGAGCTGTCACTGAGTCTAGGACAGGACAGAGGAGTGCAGAAGAAATCAGCTCTACAACAGAACGACATCGTCTCTAAACATAACAGGACCCACACCACTCTAAAACAATCCACCCTGAAAGAAAACATCATTATGATGAACAAAGAGTTGAATTATCATCAGTTATCTGAACCTGAACTGTGTAACTCTTTCACTGCAGTCGTTATTGATGCGCGCGCGCGATCGTCACACACCCCGGACGACCGACGGGGGGGGGGGCGATCGTAACACACCGCCTCCGGTTAGGACAAGTTACTTTTTTTTTTTTTATGACAGTCCTGGGCCGGCCCAAAGATGTGCATCGGGCATACCGGGCAATTGCCCAGTACGCCCGATGGCCAGTCCACCCCTGCCCGGCGCCCCCTCGCATGAAGCAAACCACGCTGGATAATTTAAAAGGGAAACAGCTGGACAACTCTACAAGCCGCAAACACTTTATTTATTTTAAATTATTATTTTCTTTAAGTTATTTTGTGCATCACCCTGTTTGTTTTGAATTTGATGCAAATTGCAATGCAATGCATTGAGGGGCATTCTTTTGTGTTAAATGGCTGCTTAAACACAAATGAGGATGAATAGATCAAATGTGAAGTTCAACACACTACTGTGTTAGTAAACATTACTATGCAGTTTGCACGTTAGTTACTTGAACTGAGAGTATTTCTCATTGTAACAATAAATAAACATGCTTTTTTTGCAAGCATTTGTCTATTCTCATGTTGAAAAGAGTATTACCTCATAGATCATAGTTAATCGTGATTAATCATGATTAACTATGATCAATCATGCGATTAATCGAGTTAAATATTTTAATCGATTGACAGCCCTAATATATATATATATATATATATATATATATATATATATACTGTATATGTATGTATATTGTAAGCAGTTAAGATGGTTACACTGTGCAAGTCTTCAGCGAATGCATTTCTCCTGAACCAACCCCGTTATTAAGAGCAATATGCTAGTTTCTTGTGATTTGCACTATGAGTGAGATTAAATAAGGGAATATGTGAGGACCAATACATTTTATATGTTAGGGTACTGTTTTCAGAAGTGGTAAACTAAATCGTAGCTCAGTTAATTGACTGAATGAGGATGTATTAAGGCAGTTGTATACTGAACTCAGAATTACTCTTTATGAAGAAGTGGAAAATGTGTGTTTTATTCAGAAGTAAGGACATTTTGCTATAACTAGCCTATATGTGTTTTGGTTTTGATATTGTGGAGGTTGTGTTATTGAATGACATTTGAATATGGAAAGACAAAATGCAGTAAAAAGGATAAAAGAGAAAAAGAAAGATATTTTGCAGATTGGTTAATAAAGATTCTGCTGAGCGAAGCTACACGGAACAGAAGCAACCGTCGCCTGTCTCATTCATTCTCCTGTTTTACAGGAACCTTATCTGTTTACCGGTACTCTGCCTGGGACCTGTAACACGCACAACACATCATTAACTCCTTATCTTGTCATAACCAACTGAGTTTTTTTGTGATAACGACTTTATTTGGTTAATGACGCCAAAACCAAGTAGTTTCTTTCAAGATCATGAATAATTTAGCTGTAGCCTATAGACTTTTATATGGACAGGGTGGTGGACTTAGAGAAACTGCGGACAAGTGTGTTCGTGAATGGCCACTCACTTGACCACAGTGGTGAGAAGAGACGAGGAGAGCAACCATGGCAGAACGTGAATAACTGATTATTGATGAATGCATTCATCATCAGTCAACTTTTTGACTAAACCAAGTTGGTTATGATGAGATAACGAGTTTGTTATTCCAGGATCACGACAAAACCAAGGTAGTTATGTCGACAACATACTGTCCAGGCAGTATAAATATGTATTTGTGTGTGTGTCCTACCCTGAACAGTTATAAAGCCATGCAACTATGTGGCTCTGACCGTCGCACTGCTGTGTATTCTACAAGTAACTCTCAACATCTGCCTGCGCCTCTGTGAGTCTAAACCATATCATCCTGAATATAATCACAATACTAATAGCAGTAATAATAGTAGTAGTAATAATAATAATAATGATAATACAAATAATAATAATATGAAGAACGCTAATAATAATAACGATAATAATAATAATCATACATATGTTTGATTCGGGCATAAAAAGAATTTGGAAAACGGCAGAAAAGGCAAAGGTACATTATTTTGTTGACCGAGTGAGGAACTACTCATCCCGAATCAAACATAATATGGTCACGACTACCATAACGAACGATCGGCTTGGTTAAAGGCTTAATACTCTTTTTATAAGGATTCTACGAAAAGTGGACGAGATAAATGCATGGGAAATTACTTCCGGCACCGGAGCTGTTAAAAAGGGGCGGTCACTGTTACGCTCTATTGGGAGAGATGAAACATCGATTTCATGTCCTGCACGGCGAAATACGCCTCAGCCCAGAGAGGGAAAGTAGTGATCACTGTATGCGCCACTCTCCACCTCCGGTATGGGCTGTTATTTAAAGTGTTGAATAGTGGAGATATGCTCATTGGATAATAGTTTGCAGGGTGCTTTTAATTGCCTCCTTGAATTAATGCAATTTACGTATTTTTATTGTTTGCTTTTTCTCTCTCTCTTTAACGTGCATATAGGCTACAACGTCATTATCGCGGTCTGCACAAACTTGTCATCATGCGTGTATTCTGCTAACTGCACTGTCCATAACTATTTGATAGGAATTTCTAGCCGAGGCTATTTCCTTGTTCTTCGGTGATTCAGTGGGCTCGTTTCCACAGAGACCGCCTGCTCTGAACAACCAATCACCGGACTGACCGCTTCCAAACTCGTGCACGAGAATCGACGTAATCCAGCAACGGCGCCTCACTCTTAGTTCACTCTTAGTGATTTATCCTTAGTATGAGTAGTTCTCAGCGGCTTTGTGAATAACTTTTAAGAAAAAACTCCTACGTAAAATGTTTTAGCGCGAGTTAGGAGCACTCCTACCCTAGTGGTAAGATAAAATGCTTTGTGAATACGGCCCCAGGTTCCCTAAAGGTTTTCACCAACTCAGACCTCAAGTACACGTGTTTACCCTTTGAAAAAATATTTTGAGCATGACTTTATTAAACGATCTGATTTAGTCTGTATGCAAATTAGCGCATATTTGATGAGATATTGCCTAATTTGCATATTTAAACATTAAAATACAAAAAAACATGCAATACATTTTTTTCTGGCACATATTAACATTTCTTTCACAGAAATAATATTTTCAACATAAAACAAACAAAATTACACAAAATGTGACTTTACATTTGTGAGCGTCACACACTCCCTGACAAAATAAAAATGGCTCCGGACATTTACATATTCTTAAACCTCAAACCTTTTCAACAATATCCAACATTTCTGGTACAGTTTCAATACCCATAGGTTAGTTCAAGGTAAGTCTGTCTATTGGTGTGTGCGTCTATCAATACACCAACAGTGGTGCAGGGAATTGTGTAGCTGATGTGTATGGTAAGACTTGGTATGGTGTGGGGTATGGCAGAGTCGTAAAAGGTGTGGTAGGTCATAGGGTAGGTTTGCATTTTCCAGGTTGGCATTGCTGGCAATCCATAGGCCCCCACTGTGTTGCAAATGGTTTGGGGTTGGTATGAGGGTTGGCCTAATGTTCCATATGTGAGCGTCTGAGTGGGCTTTCTCTCACGAGCAGACCTCCGGGTTTGTGGCTGACTAGCCTGATCGTCAATGGGTTGCTCACTGGCTGTCTGAGGGGTTACCAGCCTATTGGCTTCCTGCTCAGGTTCTGCCGGAATTGGATCAACAGGTAAGTGCTCCTCTTCTGCCCATTCCCCTTCGTGTGTCCTCTGTCCCGTTTCTCTGCTCTCCACCTCAGGCAAGCTCTCCCCTCTTTCACCACTATGTACATTTTGTCTGGCTTCTCTTTCAGGTACAAGTGGTCGAGTTTCGTCAGATCTCTCAGTGATTGTTACGTGATTAGGATGTTGATTAGAGTGTCTCTGAGGCTCACCTACTGGCTGTACTGGTGTGTTCTGTAGTCCTCCTCTTACAGGTATTCTCAGCCAGTATTGGGGCCCATCATCATCATCATCATCATCATCATCATCAGAAGAGTCACTGCTTGAGTTCCATTCACTCTGTCTCTTTGTATTCGGCTGTTTGGCCCTTGTTCTCTGTTGGAGTTCTGTTGATGGAGCAGGTAAGCGTCTTGGTGAGTCTCTCTTTCGTTTAGCTGGTGATCTCTGTAATGGCTGAGCTAAGTCTACTGGTAGGTCATTGGCTAAGTGAAGTAGGTTGCGGTGTAGTGTGCATACTCTGTTTCCACCGGTCTCTGGCACCACTTTGTAGACCGGCCCATCAGCAACCCTCTCCTTCACAACATGGACCATGTCCTCCCAGTACGCTCTTAGCTTACCCGGACCACCTCTCTCACTCAGGTTACGCACCAGGACACGGTCACCAGGTTCAAGGACAACACCCTTCATGTGGCGGTCATAGTATCTCTTTCCCCGAGAACTTGACTGTTGACTATTCTCAGAGGCGAGTCTGTAAGCTTCCTTCATTCTAGAGGCCCACTTTTCTGCATAGCCTCTTGGAGAAGTAGCTTCTTCGTCAGTACCCAAGCCAAATATCATGTCCACAGGCAGACGTGGGTGACGGCCGTACATCAAATAGAAGGGTGAAAACCCAGTCGCCTCATGCCTGGTACAGTTATAAGCATGGATGATTTTCAACAGATATTCTCTCCACCTTTCCTTTTCTTTTTCCTTCAGGGTTCTGAGCATTTGAAGCAAGGTACGGTTAAATCTCTCTGCAGGGTTCCCCTGAGGATGGTAGGGGGTGGTCCTTGAGTGACCCACACCACTTAGCTGCTGCAGGGTTTTGAACAGTTCGTTCTCAAATTCTCTCCCTTGATCGTGATGTAATTTCCATGGGTAGCCGAACCGTGGTATAAAATCATCAAAGAGTTTCTCTGCAGCCGTTTTTCCAGACTTATTTCGGGTTGCATAGGCTTGCGCAAATCTGGTAAAATGGTCTACAACAACCAATATGTACTCAAAGCCCCCTTTACTAGACTCCAGGTGAAGGTAGTCAATTGACACAAGCTCTAGGGTGAGCTGGTGGTAATGCTCCTCATGAGCGCTCTGATGTGTGAAACCGTTTTTTTCTGCTTGATGCAGGGGCACTTTCTTGTCACGTATGCCTCAACATCCTGTTTCATGTATGGCCAATAAAATCGATCTCTAGCTAGGCCCAGGACCCTCTCGGTCCCCATATGACCCATATCATCATGGAGGTGTTTCAGGACCATAGCTCTGTACTGGCTGGGCAGGACAAGTTGACTCCTTTGACTGGTTTCCCTGTATAGCAGACCATCTCGGAGGTGGAGTTTTTCCCACTCATGCAGGAGTTTCCTGGTCAGACCACTAACTTCCCTTCTCATGTCACTGGTCAGAGTGCTGTTAATCTCTTTCAGTGTGACGACTGGACTGATGACAGGATCACCTCACTGAGATTTCATGAGCTCATCACGGCTTATGGTTGGGAGCAGCTCTGGTGACTGTATGGTTGAACTATGCTGTGACAAGTCCAGGACAGCTACATAGGCAACGTCTCGTTGCTTAGCAACTCTGCTGCCTTCCCATATTGCCAGAATGACATCTCTGGGCAACTCCTGTGTGCATGAGTCCAAATAGCTGTCAATGTCTAAGGGCAACCTAGACAGGGTGTCAGCGTCAATGTTTGCTTTTCCTGGTCGATAGTTCACCTCAAACCGGAAGTCAGCAAGCTCACCGACCCATCGGTGGCCAACAGCATTTAACTTAGCTGTGCTCATCACATAGGTTAGCGGATTGTTATCCGTGTAGACAACAAAGTGGGGCGCATAGAACAAATAATCTCGAAATTTCTCACTTATGGCCCACTTTAATGCCAGAAATTCGAGTTGCCTGAGTGAAGGTTGTGCAGGCGTCAGTGTTCTGGACCCATAGGCGATCACCCTGAGCTTTCCTCCCTGGCGTTGGTATAGGACAGCGCCCGGCCCTTGTTGTGACGCATCTGTATGAAGCACAAAAGGGAGGTCGAAATCAGGATAACCAAGCACTGGCGGGTTGGACAGGATGTGTATGAGCTAGTCTAGGGCTCTTTGGTGTTCTGTAGCCCACTCCACTGGAGTCCTGGATGACAGCTGTGCCCCTTTCCCTTTCTTTTGCTTGGACTGAGGCATCCCCGTAACAGTGGTTTTGGCCTGTAAGAGGTCATACATCGGCTTGGCAATCCTAGCGAAGTTTTGCACGTATGTCCGGTAATAGCTGAGGAATCCCAGAAGCTTACGGACTTCTCCAACAGTGCTGTGGGTTTTGCTTCTCAGAGCCTGGATGGCTTCCAGATCCTTGGGGTCGACCCTAACTCCATCGGCAGAGACCAGCTTTCCTACATAACGGACCTCTTTTTTAGGAGCTCGCACTTGGTTGGCCTGAGTTTCACACCGTGGTGTTGGAGGGCCCTCAGGACGCGTCTCAAAACCTCAACATGATCTTCAAATGTCTTAGCATAGCAGAGGACATCGTCTAAGTAGGGGATGCAGCACTCATCCCGCAAGGAGTTGAGCATCTCCTCCATGCTCCTCTGAAATGTGGCTGGTGCATTCGAAAGTCCAAAGGGGATACGCACCCACTCATACAAGCCCCATGGAGTGATGAACGCTGTCAGGTGCCGTGACCCCTCAGCAATGAACCTTTGGTGATAGGCTTTCCCCTGATCCAAAATTGAAAACCAGCTGTACCCACCAAGCGTGTCAATAAGATCTTGAATACGGGGCAGGGGGTGTCTGTCTGGGACTGTCTTTTGGTTCAGGAGCCTGTAATCAATACAAAGCCTTAAACTCCCGTCCTTTTTGCGCACACAAACTACTGGGGCGGAGTATGGGGACTTTGACTTTACTATCCACTTCTTTGCCAATAAGTCCTGGATATACTCCTTGACCTCTTTGTAGGCTTGGGAACCACCGCGTAGGATCGCTGTACTGGGATGTCATCCTTCAGAGTTATGCTCATTTGAAGGCTTGGAACACATCCTATATCATTGTCATCCCAAGCAAATGCATTTGACTCCTCATAGAGCATAGTTTTCACCAGTTCTTGTTGTTCCTCATTTAAATGGCTTCGATCAACAGAGGGGTGCCACAGCTGGGGCAGCTGGTCTGTTTCACCTTTGTCTTCCCCGCCGTCAGGGACAGGTGAGTCATCAACATTGACCTCAACGCTGTCTGCCTGGTCTGTTTCCACTATCTTGTCGATGGGCTGGATACTGCCTAACACTGTGAAGTGGTCCAGCTTGATGTTCTGTTGTGTATGGTTGCCCACCGCGATCTCAACATAAGGCCGCCTGGTGTGGTGAACCTCAACCAGGCCATCACCGAGATCTAGCTGTTCCAGTTTTAGGTCTGGGTGGTTGACCTCAAACAGCGCCACAGGTGAGGTGAAATCAGCCGGCACTTTACATTTGATGCGTGCAACCTGGCCAGGATGAACCACCAGCTCATGCCAACCAACTCTCACCAGTGCATGGCCATGAGTGGGCTCCTGGGTCTGTATAAAGTTCACAATTGCCTCAGCTTTGTCGCTTTCAACCTGCATGGCATCTTTCAGCAATCTGGCAATAACACTGACAACACCCATTCCACCCTCCTGCCCTAGGATGAGCTCTTTGATCACATTGAAACCCACTATTGGTCTTGCAAGGCTCACCTGACTGACCAGGAAGGGCACTCTGATGGCCAGGTTTGGATCATCATTGCCAGGTAGGTTAAAGTCAACCCATCCATCATATGGTATGGGCTCCCCGTTGGCTGCAGTGAGATCGAGTTCTCTGTCTCCCAAGAGCTCGCTGAGAGGACGCACTTCCTGTTGAGGTAAATATTTTTGTTTTCATGAGCGGTCTATAATACTGACCTAGGTACCAGAGTCTTGAAGAGCAGTCACAGTATAGCCATTCAGATTACATTTCAATAAACATTTCTCTCCAATTAGTTTAGCGACCCGCTGTGATGTTGATTTGCTATCAGCTGGTGGATGAGGAGGGCTGACGACTGATTTGCTGTTATTTGGGTGGGACTTAACACTACTGTCGGTCACAGCTTGTCCCCCTGCCATGACTGGGGTGCGTTTCCCGATGGATTAGGTCTTTTTAAGCATCCCACAGCACGGTGCCCCTCTTCGCCGCAAGCAAAGCAGTGATTGCAGTCAGTCCGACTGCTGGCAATGCAGTTAGGGCAGCCATGTGGTCTCTCTTTTCTTAACTGTCTGCTCTGTTTATTGGGACACTGGCAGGTACACTGGGGCCTAGGATCAGATGTTGATTGCTTCGCTACTGCTGGAGCATTTGACTGTAGGGAGCTTACAACCTCAGTCAGGGCCTGCACTTGAGCACTCAGCTGATGAAGTAGCTTGTCTTTAGCATTGGTGTCAACGTTACACTTTTCTTTGCTCACCTCACTGGTGTTAGTCTCACTACTCTGTACGTGAGCTGCTTTTGGGCGGGTGCCGCGCCCCAATCGCCTTTTCCTCTCACTCTCCTCATTTGTTGTTTTGGTGACTTGTCTTAGAAGCATCTCGTCAGTGACGGTAGGGTCTGAGAGGAGGGGCCTCAACTCATGCCGAATGTCATCATGTTTCTCATTCAAGCCCTGATAGACTGTGCGAAGGAATACATTTTGTGCTGTTTTTGCCTCATACTTAATATCTGAATCTGTCTCTCTGGATGTAAATATCACCTTTTGTTTGAGCCCCATCGTTCTGTAAAGAAACTGCTGCGGTGTTTCATGCTCATGCTGTTTGGCGTTCATCAGTTCCTGAAACAGTTCAGTGCTACTTTTCTCTCCTAGGTGTGATTGGAGGAAGCTCTTTAACTCGGCTATTGTCATCTCATCCTTGCTGGAGAGCATATCCTTGAAGTTGCCGGGCTTTATGATACGAAACACTGCTCTGGCGATCTCACCCTCAGTGTGCTTTTCTTTCAGTCCTAGGTCAATTTGTTTGCTGATATTGTTGTAACTTATATCAGATGCATTATCACCGATTTGCCCACCATGGATTTTGAATTCTTTCCTCTGTAGGAGGGGAAGGTCTTTAAGAGCGATCATGCTTTCAGTGGTGCTGATGGAATGCTGGTCAGCGTTTAAGCGAGGTGACAGCATGACATGTGGGCTGTGGGACTGGTTACGGTCATTGTCAGTAGGTTGAATGTCAGTCACATTACCCTGTTTGTGGCAGCGCATATGACTAGAGATAAACTTGTTCTGTCGTGATTCAGGGGAACTAGCTTGAGAAACTAGATCTGTTGTTGTAGCTTCAATGTGTGTACCTGTAGTATTAGTGTTAATGTGAGCAACAGTAGACGGTGAAGGTGGCGAAACATTAGCATCAGACACTATAACATCTGTCCCACCCTCTGAAGGGAGTTCCAGAGGAGAAGCAAAACGCCACACTGCCTCCTGCTGGTTACACTGATAGTGTATCATATAAACAGGCTTTGCTCTTACCAAGAGGCGATAATTGACCATTTTGGCACATATTAACATTTCTTTCACAGAAATAATATTTTCAACATAAAACAAACAAAATTACACAAAATGTGACCTTACATTTGTGAGCGTCACATGCGCAGCTTAGCTGTCCTCTAATGTGAGTTTTCTCTGATCTCTGTAGCAGAGCAGTGAGCTCTGGAATCAATGTGACACAAGGCAGTATCACTCGGAGAGATTCAAAGTTTATTCAGATACATAAAGCATATATAGTTAAGAGTGAGAGAATCACGGCCATTGCGTGAAAGAGAGAAGATACAGACAGTTATTAATTTCAGGAATGAAGAACAGCAGCAGATAACATGGGGGGGGGGGGCGCTTTACCTTGGGTGCAGGGATCAGATATCAACCATCCCAGATATCAATCAACCCACACATCAGCCATCCCAGATATCAACCATCCCAGATAACCATCCCAGATATCCACCATCCCAGACATCCTTGACAATAACATATGCAGCCATAGCACTTTCGGCAATAACATGAAGCAACTAGTTGTGTACACTCTAGAATGGGAATGTACCAGCACACAAGGTAAAAAGGATCATAATTAGTCAATATCAGAATACAAGACACAACTCCCAACATTATGCCAAGATCTCAACGACACTAAGTTGGTTATGACGAGATAACAAATCTATTATCTTATCACGACAAAATATTATACCACCCATGGCAGCTCTTGGCTTCCATAGTAGGGTTTAGGAGGCACTCAATCAAGACTAGCTTGAGTGCTAGCTAGCTAACATGCTAACACTAGTTAACACAGCGAAGAGAGGAGGCTAGTCAAGCTGAGAGTCGGCTCAAATTAAACTCTGCAATCTGTAAATGTTGATCAAACTTTGTCCTCAAATGTGCATTTTAAAAACAAACATGAACAAATACAAACCATCCAAGCAACAAGTATAAAATACTAAACATGACTAATAGTACATTCCCTATGTGCAGTGTAGTGTAAACATTTCTTCTAGGGACCCACTTTTTGTAAATGACACACCATCATGACCCGATTCACGTTGGGCATCGCGAGAAGAGCATAATTGTACATAAATTAACGTTCCTGAACCTAATCACTGCCATTTCATCCCTCACTATATACTAGGCATATTGTATTATAGACCTATTGAATTGATGAACCACACATTTCAAAGAGACATTTCTTTGATACCCCTCCCTGAGCTACTACCTTACCGTGGTGGAGGGGTTTGCGTGTCCCAATGACCCCCAGGAGCTCCGTTGTCGGGGGCTTTTATGCCCCTGGTAGGGTCACCCATGGCAAACAGGTCCGGGGGGAGGGGCCAGACAAAGGGTAGCTCAGAAGACCCCTTATGATGACTACAACAAATGGTTTTACGTGTCCCTCGCCCGGACGTGGGTCACCGGGGCCTCCCCCTGGAGCCAGGCCTGGGGGTGGGGCTCGGCGGCGAGCGCCTGGTGGCCGGGCCTACACCCACGGGGCCCGGCCGGGCACAGCCCGAAAGGATGACGTGGGACCCCCTTCCCGCCGGCTCACCACCAGCAGGAGGGGCCAAAGGGGTCGGGTGCAGTGCGAGCTGGGCGGCGGCCGAAGGCGGGGACCTTGGCGGTCCGATCCTCGGCTGCAGAAGCTAGCTCTAGGGACGTGGAACGTCACCTCGCTGGTGGGGAAGGAGCCTGAGCTGGTGCGCGAGGTTGAGAAGTTCCGGCTAGATATAGTCGGCCTCACCTCGACGCATAGCAAGGGCTCTGGAACCAGTCTTCTCGAGAGGGGTTGGACTCTCTTCCACTCTGGAGTTGCCACTGGTGAGAGGCGCCGGGCAGGGGTGGCAATACTTATTGCCCCCCGGCTTGGTGCCAGTGTGTTGGAGTTTACCCCGGTAGACGAGAGGGTAGCCTCCCTCCGCCTTCGGGTGGGGGGACGGATCCTGACTGTTGTTTGTGCCTATGGTCCAAACAGCAGTTCAGAGTATCCACCCTTTTTGGACTCCTTGGAGGGGGTGCTGGAAAGTGCTCCCTCTGGGGATTCCCTCGTTCTGCTGGGGGACTTCAACGCTCACGTTGGCAGCGACAGTGAGACCTGGAGGGGTGTGATTGGGAGGAACGGCCCCCCCGATCTGAACCCAAGTGGTGTTCAGTTATTGGACTTCTGTGCTCGTCACAGATTGTCCATAACGAACACCATGTTCAAGCATAAGGGTGTCCATATGTGCACTTGGCACCAGGACACCCTAGGCCGCAGTTCGATGATCGACTTTGTAGTCGTGTCGTCGGACTTGCGGCCGCATGTCTTGGACACTCGGGCGAAGAGAGGGGCGGAGCTGTCAACTGATCACCACCTGGTGGTGAGTTGGCTGCGATGGTGGGGGAGAATGCCGGTCAGACCTGGCAGACCCAAACGTATCGTGAGGGTCTGCTGGGAACGTCTGGCAGAGTCTCCTGTCAGAGAGAGCTTCAACTCCCACCTCCGGGAGAGCTTTGACCATGTACCGGGGGAGGCGGGGGACATTGAGTCCGAGTGGGCCATGTTCCACGCCTCCATTGTTAAGGCGGCCGACCAGAGCTGTGGCCGCAAGGTGGTCGGTGCCTGCCGTGGCGGCAATCCCCGAACCCGCTGGTGGACACCGGCGGTGAGGGATGCCGTCAAACTGAAGAAGGAGTCCTATAGGACCTTTTTGGCCTGTGGGACTCCGGAGGCAGCAGGCAGGTACCGGCAGGCCAAGCGGAGCGCAGCTGTGGCGGTTACCGAGGCAAAAACCCGGACATGGGAGGAGTTCGGTGAGGCCATGGAGAATGACTTCCGGACGGCTTCGAAGAGGTTCTGGACCACCATCCGGCGTCTCAGGAGGGGGAAGCAGTGCATCGTCAACACTGTGTATGGTGGAGACGGTGCGCCTTCCGGTAAGGAAGCAGGGCCTGGGGACTCGGGTGTGGGCCCTCCTATCTCTGGGGCTGAGGTTGCCGAGGTGGTCAAGAAGCTCCTCGGTGGCAGGGCCCCGGGGGTGGATGAGGTCCGCCCGGAGTTCCTTAAGGCCCTGGATGTTGTGGGGCTGTCTTGGTTGACACGACTCTGCAGCATCGCGTGGACATCGGGGGCAGTGCCCCTGGATTGGCAGACTGGGGTGGTGGTCCCTCTTTTTAAGAAGGGGGACCGGAGGGTGTGTTCCAACTATAGGGGGATCACACTCCTCAGCCTCCCTGGTAAGGTCTATTCAGGGGTGCTGGAGAGGAGGGTCCGTCGGATAGTCGAACCTTGGATCCAGGAGGAGCAATGTGGTTTTCGTCCAGGCCGTGGAACAGTGGACCAGCTCTACACCCTCTGCAGGATCCTTGAGGGTGCATGGGAGTTTGCCCAACCAGTCCACATGTGCTTTGTGGACTTGGAGAAGGCATTCGACCGTGTCCCTCGGGGAGTCCTGTGGGGGGTTCTCCGGGAGTATGGGGTATCGGACCCCCTAATACGGGCTGTCCGTTCCCTGTATGACCGGTGTCAGAGCTTGGTCCGCATTGCCGGTAATAAGTCGGACTTGTTTCCAGTGAGGGTTGGACTCCGCCAGGGCTGCCCTTTGTCACCGATCCTGTTCATAATTTTTATGGACAGGATTTCTAGGCACAGCCAGGGCGTTGAGGGGGTCCGGTTTGGTGACCTCAGGATTGGGTCTCTGCTTTTTGCGGATGATGTGGTCCTGATGGCTTCATCAGACCGTGACCTCCAACTCTCGCTGGACAGGTTCGCAGCCGAGTGTGAAGCGGTCGGGATGAGAATCAGCACCTCCAAGTCCGAGTCCATGGTCCTCAACCGGAAAAGGGTGGAGTGCACCCTCCGGGTCGGGGATGAGATCCTGCCCCAAGTGGAGGAGTTCAAGTACCTCGGGGTCTTGTTCACGAGTGAGGGGAGGATGGAGCGGGAGATCGACAGGCGGATCGGTGCGGCGTCTGCAGTAATGCGGACTCTGCACGGATCCGTCGTGGTGAAGAGGGAGCTGAGCCGAAAGGCAAAGCTCTCGATTTACCAGTCGATCTACGTTCCTGCCCTCACCTATGGTCATGAGCTTTGGGTAATGACCGAAAGAACGAGATCGCGAGTACAAGCGGCCGAAATGAGCTTCCTCCGCAGGGTGGCTGGGCTCTCCCTTAGAGATAGGGTGAGAAGCTCGGTCATCCGGGAGGAGCTCGGAGTAGACCCGCTACTCCTCCGCGTTGAGAGGAGCCAGATGAGGTGGCTCGGGCATCTCGTTAGGATGCCTCCCGGACGCCTCCCTGGTGAGGTGTTCAGGGCACGTCCCACTGGTAGGAGACCCCGGGGAAGACCCAGGACACGCTGGAGAGACTATGTCTCTCGGCTGGCCTGGGAACGCCTCGGGATCCCCCAGGAAGAGCTGGCCGAAGTAGCTGGGGAAAGGGAAGTCTGGGCTTCCCTGCTTAGGCTGCTGCCCCCGCGACCCGACCCCGGATAAGCGGAAGAAAATGGATGGATGGATGGATTTCTTTGATAATTTCATGTTTTGCACTCATTGTTGATAGCTGCAGAGCCGGCTGAGCCAATAAGCGACCTTAGTGGTGGCATAGGGCCCCAAAAAAATGGGATTGACAGGATTATCCTGGTCGGATTGGATTAAATCTAGATCTGATCTGAAAACTGGGTATTTCAACACAGATCCAGATAATCCTGATCCTGAAGATCAGGATTCTGTTTTGGTAATCCAATCCTCCCTTGAATCCAGATTAAAGGCTGGATTTGGGTATTTCAAAAGTTAAAGCAGATCTCTGGATCAACTTGATACCAAAATTTCAGGATCATTTTGATCCCACCTCAGAGGTGGATTTCACTTGGATTAAATCATTTAGATTAAGTCTCAGCTCCACTTCTCCTAGATATTGTTACTCAAGATGTTCATTACACTTAATCTAAAGTGTTAGTGTTTTACTTTTAACAAATAATAAATATTTAAAAAATGTATATTTAAAAATAATAAAGCAGCCTAATTGTAAGAAATGTATAGTAAAATATTTTACCTCACTTTCTGAAACTGCTGTAATTAAGAGTAACAATTTATTACAGACCTATTCTCAAATTCTAGTTTCAAACATTGTAACTTGCATGTACCAAAACATCAGAGAAAGACAACAGGAATGCCGGGTCCAAACAAACTTTAATTCCAACAAAACCGACATTTCAAATAATGTGTCCACTAACTAAACAGGACCTAACCCAGCTGAGATGTCAGAAGTGAGCTGCTTTTCTAACAGCTTTATTTTCAGTTCTGTTTCTTTGCGTCAGCTTTATTAGTTCATTGGCCTGTTCAATTTGTTTGACTGCCCTCTCGGTCTCCATTTTGAGGAGCTTTTGATAAGCATCCTCATCACCGGCATGCCTCCTCCGTCTCCGACGCTCCCATTAGCGCGGCCGCGGCTCAATTAGAGATCGCTGCGGCCTGGTTTTAATTAGGGGACGATTCAAGAAGTTGGCTTGCATGACATGTTGGTTGGAATTCGTATGGTCTTAAAACCGCTACACATTAGACAATGGTAAACTTACATTTTTGACGTGGAAGTCGCGTTTCCAGTTGCTCCTTTCGCGAGGTAGTCCCCCATGTTTCGATCCGGAGGCGACGTCACGAGATTTGGAAATCCGTCTCCGCCCAGATCGGGATCACGGTGATCTGCCGGTGTTTTGAAATACTCGGATAAAGTCAGGACTGAGAAAAGGAGGATTTCATTATCTGGATTATCCCGATCCGGATTACAAGTTTTGAAATACTGGGCCCCCCCAGACCGTCCTACATTGGTCGGTGCTACAGTGTGGTGCTGTGTGTTCTCCTCCTGTTTCGGCCACACCCCCTGCTTGTCTACTGCTCACACCTGGTCCGCATCAACTCATCAACTCCCCTTCAAATACACCTGGTTTCCCTGAGTTCGTCGCCAGATCGTACTACTAGACACCGTGGTAGTTACTCGTGCCTGGCTCCAGTGTATACTCTTTTTCTAGCAGTTCTTGTGCTGAGTTTTCCATGCCTCATCATTCTCTTTGTTTTAGTTTGTGGACCTTCACCCCCCCAGCCTGCTCACCTCACTCCTTCCAGCCGATCCACCCCCACTCGCCAACCTGCTTCTCCCCCCTCTGCCTCGTTCCTGATTCATCAAATAAACCTGTTCATCTTCACTCCACTACCGTCTCTGTGTTCCGCTATTGGGTCCAGCAGCTATCGCTACCATAACAGGTTTGTGATTCATGTTATTTCAGACAGCCAGCTAGTAATTCGGACACTGGTATTTAATTGATGTGTGTGCATAGCAGCCAATATTGTGTTTGTCATCTAGAAATGCAGTAAAACAAAAAGTGACCTCACTTATATGTAAACCCCTATAACCTGTAGCTCTTGTGTTGAATTTAGAGCACACTTTATTGAGATGTACTGTCTCTAATGTAACGTTGCACTGCCACTAATAATACACAATGAAAGTACTAAACCTGTGTTCTGCTCCCTAAAACTACTCTGCACTTATCGCATGTTTTGTAGCTAATGTTATGGCACAGGACGAATGGACCCAAACGCTGAACACAGGGAGGCGGAGACGGGATGAAAAGACAGTGGGATTTATTTGGAGAAGGGAATAACAACAAGCCAGGCCATAAAACGGGACAACCCCGTGGATGCATTAACCAGGGTGTTGTTGGCATATTTGTCCCAGGGGAGCTGGGTGTTCCAAGAAGTGGGACTGGCGTGGGTGATGCAGCAGAGTGCTGCCTCCATCTGTTGATTAGCCCGCTCCGATTGTCCATTGGACTGGGGGTGGAATCCGGAGGAGAGGCTGGATGTGGCCCCTAGAGCCCCGCAGAACGCACGCCACACTTGAGAAGTGAACTGGGGACCTCTGTCCGAGACAATGTCAGTGGGGATGCCATGCAGGCGAAACACATGCTTGACCAGGAGGTCTGCGGTCTCTCTTGAGGAGGGGAGCTTGGGGAGAGCGATGAAATGCGCGGCCTTAGAAAAACGGTCGATTACAGTGAGAATGGTGGTGTTGCCCTCGGACGGAGGCAGGCCAGTGACGAAGTCCAGGGCGATGTGGGACCAAGGACGGCTAGGGATGGGTAGGGGTCGTAGCAGGCCGGAACGGGGACGGGTTGAGGTCTTATTCCGGGCGCAGGTTGCGCACGCCGCAATAAAGGAACGGACGTCTGCGTCTATAGTGGACCACCAGAATCGCCGGCGGATGAAGTCCAACGTGTGGGTGATTCCCGGGTGGCAGGTGAACCTGGAGGAATGGGCCCAGACCAGTACCCTGGACTGTCTGAGGTCCAAAAAGGCGGTCTCCGCTTTTGGCGTCCATATAAAGGCGCTCTTGGAGGTCAAGGCCGTAAGGGGTGCCGAGACTTGACTATAACCTCGAATGAATCCTAGAATCCTAAAAACTGTTGCAATCTCTTGCGGGTTGGGGATGAGGGCCACTCGGCCACCGCAGAGACCTTGGCGGGATCCATCTCAATCTGGCCCTGGCTGATGATGTAGCCCAGGAAAGAGATCGACGGGACGTGGAATTCACATTTTTCCGCCTTAACATAGAGTCGGTTCTCCAATAAACGCTGCAGAACCTGCCGAACATGGATCCTGTGCTCCTCTACGGACTTGGAAAATATCAGGATGTCGTCGAGGTACACAAAGACGGAACGGTTCAACATATCCCAGAGCACGTTGTTGACCAGGGACTGGAAAACCGCGGGGGCGTTGGTGAGCCCGAAGGGCATAACTAAATATTCAAAGTGGCCCAATGGGGTGTTGAACGCGGTCTTCCACTCGTCACCCTCCCGGATGCGTACCAAATGGTAAGCGTTGCGCAAGTCTAGTTTCAAGAAAACCACGGCTCCGTGGAGGGGAACGAAGGCAGAACTGACGAGGGGTAAAGGATATTTATTCTTTAACGTAATATTGTTCAGACCACGGTAGTCAATACAGGGTCGTAGTGAGCGGTCCTTCTTGCTCACGAAGAAGAATCCCGCTCCTACTGGCAACGAAGATGGGCGGATGATTCCGGCGGCGAGGGACTCTCCAATATAGTTCTCCATGGACAGTCATAAGGGCGATGAGGGGGCAAGGACAGGGCATGGGATTTAGTAAAAACCACTCTGAGATCGTGATACTCCTCCGAGACGGAGGACAAGTCAGGAGGTGCAGTAGTGGAACCGAGCTCCGACACCCGAGGAGACTGGGCGGAGCGCAAACAGTGGGAAAGGCAGTGTGTGCTCCAGGAAATGACACGTCCGGTTGCCCAGTCAATTTGAGGATTGTGGGTCTTGAGCCAAGGGTATCCCAGAACGACCGGTGAAAGAGGGGAAGAAATCACGAGAAGTGATATGGACTCGTGGTGATTACCCGAAACGAGCAGGTTGACATGCACGGTACGACACTCCACCCGAGCGAGTGGCCTACCGTCTAGTGCCTGGGTCTCAATTGGGGAATTCAGGGGAACGGTGTTGATCCCCAGCTGGTGAACCAACTCCCGGTCGATAAAGCTCTCGTCTGCACCAGAGTCAAGGAGTATGGACAGCGGAGAAGTCTGATCCTGCCACAAGAGGGTGGCACACAGTAGGGGACGGGAAACCAAGGGGTCCAGAGCACGACTCGCCAGTATCCCCCGGGTTACTGGCGAGCCTGCCCATTTTTCCGGACGAGAGGGACATCCAGACAGGAAGTGGCCCGTCTGACCACAATAGAGGCAGGCTCGGGAGAGAATCCGGCGCTCCCTCTCCTCGGGGGAGAGGTGCGTGCGTCCGATCTGCATGGGCTCGGACTCCGAAAGAGGTCTCCGCCCGTGACGCGGTGGAAAAGAAACCGAAAGAGGAGGCCGAGATGCTGCTGGCAGCATGGAAGAAGGCGTTGAAGAAGAGCGAAGAGCCCTCTCCCTGCGGCGTTCTCGCAAGCGATTGTCCACCTGAATGGAGAGAGCGATCAGGTGCTCAAGATCCGAAGACTCCTCCCGGGAGGTTAACTCGTCCTTGACGTCACTACCCAGCGCGTTCAAGAAAACCCCCTGCAGAGCTTCCTCGTTCCACCCGCTCTCTACCGCAAGAGTCCGAAACTCGACTGCGAATGAGGCGACGCTGCGGGAACCCTGACAGAGCAGTAGAAGGCGTTGAGACGCCTCTCTGCCCCGGACCGGGTGAACGAAAACCCTCTGCATCTCCTTGGTGAAAACGGAATTATCAAAACAGGCCGCGGAACCACGCTCCCAAACCGCCGTTGCCCAGGCGAGAGCCTCACCCCGCAATGCACCGATCAGGTAAGCTATCCGAGCCTTGTCGGTGGGGTAGGTCTGGGGCTGTAGCTCGAACACCAGGGAGCATTGGAGTAGGAACGATCGGCATTGTCCCAGGTCTCCTTCGTAGCGTTCGGGGGCTGAAATAAACGGCTCCCTGGGAGAGGCCGAATGGCTAGGAACGGGGACTGGTGGAGCCGGGAGGTGATAGTCAGGGATAACTCACGGAGGGAGGAAGTTATCTCCTGCAAAGCCTGGTCATGTTGACCCAGTTGAGCCTGTTGGTGGGAGATCGCCCGGCCAGCCTCTGTGTCAGCTGGGTCCATACTGGCCAGCTCGTACTGTTATGGCACAGGACGAGTGGACCCAAACGCTGAACATAGGGAGGTGGAGACGGGATGAAAAGACAGTGGGATTTATTTGGACAAGGGAATAACAACAAGCCAGGCTAGGCAAGCGGTAGTCGGGCAGGCGAGGGGTCGGCAACAGGCGGGCAGTCGGACAGGTGATGGGTCAGCAACAGGCGGGCAGTCGGACAGGCGATGGGTCGGCAACAGGCGGGCAGTCGGACAGGCGATGGGTCGGCAACAGGGTTCGGCAACAGGCGGGTAGTCAGGCAGGCGGGGTTCGTCAACAGGGTTCGGCAACAGGCGGGTAGTCAGGCAGGTGGGGTTCGGCGACAGGCGGGTAGTCAGGCAGGCGGGGTTCGGCAACAGGCGGAGTAGTCAGGCAGGCGGGGTTCGGCAACAGGCGGGTAAACTGGATCACTGGTAACTGGTAGGGTAAACAAGAGCACGAGCTGGCACCGGCTGGCTGGAGATCCCTGGCTTAAGTAGGGAATGGTGATTGCCAATTGGCAACAGGTGTGTTGGGGGAATGATGGGCAGTGGCGACAAGCGGCCACTAGATGGGGGTGTTGGACCGTGTAGCAGGACGTGGCGTAACAGCTAATCAATATTGACGGATGACATAAATATAAATGTATTTACGTTTTTAGGACAAACGACCTGTGATGACGTCCATGTGTTACGTACTATTACTCATTTTGGTATTTTAACAAACATATATAATGACATACACAACTATGCCCGTAAATAGTACGTAACTCGTGGACATAATCGTAGGTTGTTTGGTCTGGAAACGTTACTGTATGTTGTTTGCCTTGAACGTATACGTGCCATTATTTAGGAGACTATGGCCCGGTTTCGCAGACAAGGCTTATATCAAGCCAGGAGTAGGCCTAAGTCAGACTAGTAAAGCTAGGTCATGTAAGTGGCTTGCATGAGCGTGGCTTACATTTGTCTTAGTTAGTCCCAGACTGTGGAGTCCTGGAGTAAGCTTAAACGAGAACACCTGGGTCAAGCCTCATTAGCCTAAGTGGGAGCACAGCCTGTTAGCCTATTGGTGCTCATAAAAACCTGGAATGGAATTGAGGAGAGCTTTGCTGGAGGGAATTTTGACACCAAACATGGCTGAAGCTAAAAGAACACGCTCAAAGAACTATACTGAGTATGAAAAAACTCTACTTAAACAAATTGTGGGAAATCATGCTGTTATTGAAAGTAAAGGCCATAGTGCTGCTATTGAACAAAGGAAGAGGAGTGCTTGGGCTGCCATTTGCAGTGAATTCAATGCAAATGAAAATGTAACCACAAGAGCGTTACAGCAACTGCAGGTGAGACATGTCTATTATGATCTGTATATCACAGATGTCATATAGTTTTGTGACATTGTTTATATTGAATGATATCTGCCTTCATAGACTCTGTGGAAGAACATCAAATTAGATTTGAAAAAAAGGAATGCAGAGGCCAGAAGAGAGATTTACTACTGGTGGTGGACCCCCACCTAGTAAAGACAAGACCGATGAATTGGCTGACTTGTTGACTGGGATAATGGAGGACCAGCAACCTCTGGATGGTATACCAGATGATGACCATTTGGACAGTGGACATGAAAAACTGAGCACAAATGGTAAATATACCATAGAAAGTGAATTAGTTACCTCATTCTGTACATACAGATTATTCCACTGTCTGTGTCTATCTTTCAATTCATTCTAAGGACCATGTGATGTTTTGTGATGTTTTTTCCCAGAGGAAATCATTCTAACACTGGTGGAAGAGCCAGTGCACAGTGACTGTGCACCCTCCACATCTGGTATGGCATCCCGGAGAAAAGATGCTGCCACCACCTTCCAGCAGAGACCAAAAAGGATGTCCATGCATGAAAAGTTAGCCTTTGAATTTCATGAGCAGAAAATGAAATATCTGAAAGAAGAGCATGACATGAAAATGAGAATTCTACAGGTTGAATTGGATATGAAATTAGAAGAGAGAGCTGTTCAAAGAAAGATGCATGAGAGAATGTAATGAAATACTGTGGAGGGTTTATGTGGAGTGTGTGTTGTTGGTGGCTGGTTTACAGCCTCACCTGGCCTGAGTCAGACTAATTGGACTCTGGCTGGGTGGGGCTGCACACCTGTGGTGCATGAGCAATCATGGCACCCAGGATAAACCAGCCATCAACACACACACTCGAGGAGGAGCACTGTCATGACAAGAAGTACCATCAGCTCGGCGAATAACATCTGGCCTGAAACTCCAATAAACACCTTTGAACAACATCTACCCGTGTCCTGTGTCGGAGGGCCCCAGGAAGAAAGCCACTTAGGTGGCGTGTGGCCGGACTACCCCGCCACACTGGCGCCCAATGTGGGGCTCCTCCGACCAGGACGGGACACGGAAGGGCTGTCCAAGCTACACTGGAGCCACCAGCCGCGGCGAGGACAGCCACCCCAGCACCAGCTCCCCCTGAACGGCAGCGACGGCCAGCGGAGGAGCGGGGAGGCAGCGCAGCGACCGCCACCGGCAACCGTCTGCAGCTAGCCTCCCCCGGATCCAGCCTGGAGCAGCCCAGGCCAGCCGCCCCTCTGCCAGGGGACCAGGAGCCCAAGGCCCCATGCTCCAGGAGGAGATGGGAGGGATCATGCCTCGTCGCCCTGGTGGAGGGGGGTGACTACGAACTGTTCCAGGCCCTCCGAGAGCTACCTCCGCGGCCCAGCTGTCGGGCCTCCTCCGAGCCCATCCAGCCAGCCCCTGCAACCAGCTACCCCCAGAGACACCTCCGCCAGCCGGAGCAGCAGCCCCAGGCCTCCGGTCTCCGGGACGGAGGGGGAGGGTGGGGTGGGCGTGTGACCCTGGGGAGGTGTGGAGGTAGTGGGGTTTGGGGGGCTGTGTTTATTTTTTGTTTAGGTATGGCAACCCTGAAAAGAGTCCAGGTTTTTTGTAGGTATGGTAACCCTGTTCAGAGTCCGGTATGTGTTTTTTTTTTTTTTTTTTGTTTGCTTGGATGGGGGAGGGGGGGGGGGGAGTAGGCGAGGCCGGGGATTCTCCCCGGCCTCAATCTGGTGTTGGGGATATGTGGAGGGTTTATGTGGAGTGTGTGTTGGTGGCTGGTTTACAGCCTCACCTGGCCTGAGTCAGACTGATTGGACTCTGGCTGGGTGGGCCTGCACACCTGTGGTGCATGAGCAATCATGGCACCCAGGATAAACCAGCCATCAACACACACACTCGAGGAGGAGCACTGTCATGACAAGAAGTACCATCAGCTCGGCGAATACCACCTGGCCTTAAACTTCAATAAACACCTTGAACAACATCTACCCGTGTCCTGTGTCGGAGGGCCCCAAAGAAAGCCACTTCGGTGGCGTGTGGCCGGACGTACCCCGCCACAAATACGTTGTGAAAATAACATTATTCTCACTTGACAAGAGTGTGAGTGTTGTAGTCACCACAACCTACATTTTAGAACAGCCTTGGTTAAGTATCTCATTTAATTTTTCAGCACACTATTTATATATGTTGTACACAACAAACACTACTAAGGCAAAAACAAGCCATAATACATACAATACATTCCATGGTTAAATGTATCTTTTTTCTAACTGAAGTGCTGCAATGTGAAAGCAGCTCTGAGCGCAAGTCCTCCTTGGTTATTTCCTGCCACGGGCATAGGCACATCTGGATCATTCTGCTCTTCCATTGGAGGGTCAGGACAATTATGCTGCTTCAGATAGTTGTGCAGCACAGCTGTAGCAATGATCACCTTGCAGCATCTTCTTGGCTCAAAACGAAGTGTATTGCGTAAAGACTGGAATCGATTCTTCCACACTCCAAACATACGCTCGACCATCCCTCTGGTGCGAATATGAGCTCTGTTGTATCTTTGCTGCTCAGTTGTGGGATGTGGCCAAGGTGTGAATAAATAGGAACTCTGAGCATATCCACTGTCACCAAGTAGTAGTCCACTATGTTGCCCTCTCTCAAACTGAGCACACAATGAAGAGTTGTGAAAAATCCTTGAATCATGTGTTGCTCCTTTCCAACGGGCAACAATGTTTGAAAACTCTAAATTGGGAGTGCATACAGCCTGAACATTGATGGAAAACCAGTTCTTACGGTTCCTGTACTCCTCAGCATCAGGGGTTGATGGACACTTGATTTCAACATGACATCCATCTATACAGCCAATCACTCCCGGGAAGTTCCCATATTCATAGAATCGCACTTTATAGTTGGCTTGCTCAGCAGCATCAGGGAACTTAATGTACAGATTTCTCAGTTCACAAGTGGCACTGCAGACACTACACACTGTTGCTTCACTGACACCACACAAATCACCAGTCTCACGATGAAAGGTTCCTGATGCCAAGAATCTCAATGTGATCAGAACTTGGAGAGAACTGGGTACAGGCCTTCCTCTTTGAGACATGGAGGAAAGTCTAGGCTCAAGCAAAGTAATGATCTCCAGTACATCTTCTTTGTACATACGGAAGCGGTCTCGGAAAGTTATTTCATCAAACTGATTCAATGGACTACTCCTATCCACAAGTATTTGTCTGGCTGGCCTCTGTAGCAAATATTGGTCTTCATTTAGATATTCCAAATACTCCATGCTCCCAAACCATCTGTGCTCCCTTTCACAGACAGTACTAAGCTTAAGTTAAACCTGCCTCTTTGCAGGATTAATATAAACTTCGATTTAGTCCTAGAGTAGCTCTAATCTACCCTCTTGCAATTGGCTTTGTTTAATCCAGAACAGACTAAATCTATGACTATGTTAAGTTAAGTCTGTGCAAGTGACTTAAAGTTAAGCCAGCTCAAACAGCATTTTAGTCTGGGACTAGGCTTAAGCCTTGTCTGTGAAACCGGGCCTATATCTTGAGATTTATGTAATTGAAAACGTATTTTATGACTGATTGTTTCTGTATTTAAATCCTCTAAAAGGGTCTTACCAGATTTTCTCTTCCTGGTCACCATCGCGTGGAAAGACGTGTTTTCATGTTCCTCAGGGAGTCCAGAGTCCAGTTCATGGATGGAGGCCATGGTTCCTCTCTGGACAGCTTCCACTGCTTTCATGCTTCAGCTCTGCTATATGAGCTGTAAAACAAACAAAAAAAAAGCAAACAGTTTTCTTCTACTCTTATCAGATGCCGTCATTTCACACACACACACACACACACACACACACACACACATATGCACGCACGCACACATCACATTATTTTTATATAAAGATCATATCATATATTCATATAAAGATATAGAAGATATGTGATTTACAGTATATAGAACATATCATATAAAGATACAACATATATCATATAAAGAAACAACTGGCAGCGATAGCAGAGATTTGAAAGATAGCAGAGAGTTGTAATTTGACTGTTTATATGTCACTTTATTTAGTTTTACTTTAGTAAACTATACTTTAGGTTTACTATTTCGGTCAATAAAGTCACCCTGTAGATTTCCAATGTGTGCTCAGTTTATCTAAATGATGCCTGTTTGGAAATTGGCTTTAACGTTTTCGGAGATGTGAGATGACGTCTGAAGAGTTGGGAAACACCAGCTCTTTCAGTACCAACAACTTAAATCCATCATTAAATCTAAGATTAACAGCCCACTCAACCCCTCAAAACTAGGTGAAGAAATCATGAAGATCACAGATTAAAAAAATGTTTTTTTTTAAACTCTATAAACTTTTATCCAACCCAGATGGCTGTATAACAATCCCGACCTCAAAATGGGAAAATGACCCTGACCCATGAGAATATCCCTCCCTGGATGCAAATCTGCAAAAAAAAACACGTCGCAACAGATATTGCACAAATCAACCTCCCAACCAAACTCAGAAACCTGCTGCTCATATCTCTAACGATTGCCAAGAAAAAGTTCTGCTAAACTGGAAATCAAGGCAATCATTACATATCAACCACTGGACCCACCTTCTGCTACAATTCATCTCAATGGAGAAAATGGCAGCCTCTCACAAAAGCAACATATCAGCCTTTAATGAAACCTGGAATCCATTTCTTTACTCTTCTCAATTGAAACCCTATCACACCTGGAGCAGAGCCTACGCACATCTTCACAACTCCATAAAAAGTATAAAAGATAAAGGATAGATAAATGAATTAAAAGACCATTAAATAAATAAATTAAAAGACTGCATTCAATGAATTAAAAGACTATGATTTAAATGAATTAAAAGACTGAATTAAAGACTATGAATTAAAAGACTATGAATTAAAATACTATGAATTAAATGAATTAAAAGACTATGTATTCAACGACTTAAAAGACTATGATTTCAATGAATTAAAAGACTGAATTAAGTGAATTAAAAGACTATGAATTAAATGAATTAAAAGACTATGAATTAAAAGACTATGAATTAAAAGACTGAATGAAACGACTATGAATTCAATGAATTAAAAGACTATGAATTAAGTGAATTAAAAGACTATGAATTAAATTAATTTAAAAGACTATGACTTAAATGAACGAAACGACTATGAATTAAGTTAATTAAAAGACTATGAATTCAATTAATTAAAAGACTATAGAGAATGGAATTCTTCTCTTTTGTCCCTTCTGCTCTCTCCCCTCTATTTCCTTACAACCGCACACGCACACACACACACCCCAGTACTTTGTTTGTTTGTTTCTCCTTTGTTTTGTTCTTGTTTTGTTTGTTTCATTCTTACTATGTTCCCATTTCTCTCCTTGTTAGTCCCCATAATAGACGCTTCGTAGACGCTAGTAGACGCTTCGCTCTTCGCTCTCCGCTCTTACTTTCTTACTTTTCTTTTTTTTCCCATTGTAATCCTGTCCTTTTGCTACAAAATTTATGGAAAGCGGGTCCTGGATACTTCTAAAACACTGGGAGCTTAATTTATGAAAGTATCTGAAGGCTACCACTATTATTTGAACCCTTTTTACTTCGTGAGTGTGGCCTATCAGCAGCATAAGCCTGCACTATACTGACTCGGTTTGTGGAGCTCAGCTAAGCTAAGCTAATTAGCAACAAGATGCCTCCCTTTTCCACGGATGACTACTACAAACTTCTCCAGAAGATAGCAGTACTGGAGGCGAAAATTCTGAGACTCGAAGTCAACGTGGAGGTAAATGGTCAATATCGGAATGAAACCACTCTACCGATGACCCAAATCAGTGGAAAGGAGCAGGCTAACAGACAAATGCTTTGTGCAAAGCCAAAGCATAATTCATGGAAAGATAAATCGCCTCCCTCAGATATGGGAAGACGGTTAACAGGCAGAACCGAGCACCTGGAGACTTGTGATGATACTGAGTGGCCTGCACTGCCGTCACACAGGAGGGTCTCTTCAACCCCAGTACCAAGGAGAAAACAGCCGTGGAATGTGGCTAAAACAAAAAGTAAGAGCATACCGACCAAAGACACAGGGATTCTACTAGAGAACAGATTTGCTCCACTTTTACAAGACCCTGACTCCCCAAAAGAAAGGTCATCTTCCAGCACCGGAGAAAGGTATGAGGCTAAATCATATACTAAAAGGCTGCAGAAATAGCTAACCACTGGGCCTCAACGCTGATAGTGGGTGAGTGACGGAGCTGTGAATAAGATGTAGCAGTGGGGAAATGAGGTGTGCGATTATACATCCTAGCCACCAGATGGTGCTTGCTTGAAACCACTTCCTCCTTATAGTTGAGTGGGGGGAAGGGAAGTTTGAGAGGCCATTTTGTGCAGCACCTTTCCCATGCTTCTCACAAGGTGTGTATGCAGCCACGTGAAGGAACGTGCTGGTTCTCTCCTAGTATGGAGGTATGTGTCTGTGCCTGGGTGCATTCAGATCATATTATGAGTTTGAACTGTGTTTGAAGAAATGTTTTTCATTTTGTAACAGATGTGAGTGGGGACCTGTTTCCTGGGATGTGTATGTGTGTTTGCGACAGCTACAGGTAATGTTTGTTTCCCCCACTTATGTGTGTGTAGACTTTTAAAGTGTATGTGAGTAAATGTGGTCTTCTGTTTTAGAGACGGCCGGTGATTGTTAGTGGGAAGACAACAGCAGGTGGAAGTGTGGCAATCGCTGTTCCTCTAGTGTTTCTTTTTTTTTGGTTCTTTTGTTTGATTTCTGGTTTCAAATGTGTGGGTTTATTTTCTGTTGCTAGCCAGCGCCTACGATTAAGCATTGTTGTTGATCTGCTTAAACACAGCGGCTGGTGGCGGCGCTGGTTAGCACATTTATATATTTGTTTGTTTGTCATTTGTACTTCTTTGTTTGTCAAACCATTCCCTTTTGTTGGCAGAGCTAACCCAGTGCTAGGTGGAGGCAAGTTGGGAGGAAGAGCAAGATTTAATGTTTGCAGTGTCATCTTTTGTTTGAGTTTGGGTTTAAACTTCTTTGTTTGCCCCTTGGGGGATTATTTGGCGTGTAAAGGTTTTGTTGACTAATCTTTTTGTTTTTCTTGCTCAACCTCAGGTTTTAAGGTGGGGGTTAGTCCATGTTAAATGTTGGGGAACTTTTACTGCACTCTCAAACCATTCACTGATGAGATGAATGCTTGATAATAATAAATTGCACTTTTGTACGTTCAACTCTTGCCTTGGCTTTCATGTGTAATTATTAGTATCCGGACCACCTGACAACAAAGACAAAACACTTTTTCAGCAAAAACACCAAAGTACTTTGTTTTACCAATGATATGGTGTCTGATATCTCAGAGAACATTCTGGAAATCACTGCTGAGCATCCGACAGTGAAATCTCTCGTCATTCACACAGGAGCACTTGATGTTGTCAAGCAACAATCAGAGGTATTGAAACGGGATTTTAATGATCTGCTGAACAAAGTTCGATGTCTGAATACTGAGGTGTTTATCAGTGGACCTCTACCAACAGTTCGGCGAGGAGACGAGAGATTCAGCAGGCTGTTGATGCTAAACAGATGGCTCAAAGAAACGTGTGCTGCTCAATCAGTGAACTTTATTGACAATTTCAACATTTTTTGGGAACGCAGACACCTCTTTGAGGCAGATGGATTTTGCCTTAACAAGTCAGGAGTGCAGCTGTTAAGCTACAACATTTTTGATTTTTTGCGTCGGTCACCAGCAGCCCCTGCCAAGGACAAGAGGCGAGACAATCCAAAACAACAGATAAGACAGCCTTCTGGAGGAAAAACTGCTACCGCCTGAGATAAGGAGTGACCATGAAGGACAGCACACCGAGAGAGAGGCTTTAACGTCATCATCCTTACCCCAACACGAGGAGTCTCCCCCAGCCCCAACAACCCAAAATGAGGAGTCTCCCCCAGCCCCAACAACCCAACAGGAGGAGTCTTCCCCCAGCCCCAACAACCCAACAGGAGGAGTCTCCCCCAGCCCCAACAGCCCAACAAGTGGAGTCTCCCCCAGCCCCACCAGGAGACTCCCAACTTTCACCCACCGGGACCCCATCCAGCCTTTCATTCTCTCCACGCAGTCCGGATTCCCCATTCCCCCATTTTCTGGATTTCCAACTCACACCACGCCCAAATCCCATTTTTTCTCCCCTAAATCACCCTCCTCGTCCAGCCACCTCCTCTGACTCAGATAATCTGTGAGTCGGACTGATATGTGCCGGGTCCAGGCTACAATACTGATACCAATAATGTTCTCCCCCAGGAAAAGTCAGGGCCCTATAGAGTTCAGATAGCCTTCTCAATCCCTGTGATGACAGGTAACAGAAGAATGGTTAAACTGGTGAGAAATAAAAAGGGTAAATCTGCCAATTTATTAAGTATAGCATGTCAACCTCGAAATATACCAGTGTCTCCTGCTATCTCCACAAGATTAGCTCTACTCAATATCAGATCACTAGTCAACAAATCACTGTTAGTTAATGACGTCATTATGATCTAGATTTTTTACTTCTTAGTGAAACATGGCTGACTGAATGTAGCTGTTGTGCTATTCTCAATGAGACAGCACCAACAAATTTCAGTTTTATGAACAAGTGTCGAACTGGTAAGAAAGGCGGGGGAGTTGCTGCCATCTTTAAATCTGTATTTCAGTGCAAGGAAATTACGTTAGGTGATTTTAGCTCTTTTGAATATCTGTTTTTTACTAAAAGGTGATCCAAAAGTCCTTTTTTAAATCATTTATAGACCTCCAAGATACTCAGGAAAATTCATTGATGAGTTTGCTGAACTGCTGTCAGTTATCTGCATCGATTACAACTTTTTTATCATAACAGGGGATTTTAACATTCACGTAGACAATAACATGGACAGTAATGCCAAAGAACTCTCTGCTCTACTTGACACTTTTGGCCTCTTGCAACATGTGAAAGGGCCCACACACACTCGAGGCCACACTCTGGATCTGGTTATCTCTAAAGGTGTTAACATTTCTTCTGTTGATGTTAAGGACTTGGCTCTTTCTGATCATTTCTGTGTGTTCTTTGACTTACAGATCATTCCAAATGTTCAGTTAACCTCTGTCTGTTAAGGGAAGGTACATAAATGAGAATACCAGTGCAAAGTTTATGGAGGCTAGCTATGTCACCAACTGTGAGTGCAGAGTCAGTTGATGAACTCCTAGATCAATTTAACTGGAAAATGTCAAATGTCGTGGATGCTGTTGCACCTATTAAAACTAAGATGACCTTGATCAGAAAGAAAACACCATGGAGGAACACTATGATGGTAAAGGCTTTAAAAACAGAATGCAGGAAAGCAGAGTGTAAGTGGAGAAAAACTAAACTTCAAATTCACCATGACCTCTACAAAATAAGTCTTTGTAATTTTAACTGAGTTACTCAAGGCTAGACAGCGACACTTTTCTGAAATTATTAATAAGAACATCAACAACACTCGCACTCTATTTGCTATAGTTGATAAGCTGACAAACCCCCCTAAACAGATATCTCCAGAACTCCTTTCCACGGCAAATTCAATGAATTTGCTTGCTTTTTCAGTGAAAAAATCCAGTCCATAAGGTTAAATATTAACACAAATCAACAAAACAATAAAATAACGCAATCCCTAAGACATCCCAGGAATAACTCAACTGCGATGTCAGAATTTAATACAGTTGACCAAAAAACCATAGAGGAAACAGTTCAGCATCTAAAACCATCAACATGCTGTCTTGACACAATGCCATGAGACTTTTTTAAAACTATTGTGAACTCTGTCCAAATAGATTTGCGACAAATACTAAATAGCTCACTTCAATCGGGCATGTTTCCTAAATCCCTAAAAGTAGCTGCCATTAAGCCACTCTTAAAAAAGAGATCGCTGGATACTTCCATGTTAACCAACTACAGACCTATCTCAAATCTTCCTTTTATAGCCAAGATCGTTGAGAAAGTGGTTTTTAATCAACTCAGCAATTTCTTGAATTCCAGTGGCCTTTTCGACAAATTTCAATCAGGCTTCCGACCTCACCACAGTACAGAAACAGCTCTTATTAGAGTGTTAAATGATATTAGGTTAAACACTGACTTAGGCAAGGTGTCAGTTCTGGTCCTGTTGGATCTCAGTGCTGCATTTCAGATTTCAGATTTCAGATTTATTGGCCAAGTATACTCACATATACAAGGAATTTGACCTGGTGTTAGGACTCTCAACAAGTAGACATAAATAGACATAGAAAAACATTCAGACAATAATAACAATGTGACACTGTGGATCACAGTATATTGTTGAACAGGTTGGAAACTTGGGCAGGACTCAGCGGAACAGTCCTAGAATGGTTCAGGTCCTACTTGGAAGAGCAGAGTTATTTTGTGACCATTGGAAGTTATGAATCCAATCGAATGGCTATGACATGTGGAGTTGTTGCGAATAAATAACATATGTATCAGCAGGCTGTAATATCTACACATAGCCACAAAGGAGTAGAAATAAATATACAAGTTGTAGTAACTGCACCTCAACACCAGATGGTGGCAAACATAATACACTGGGGGCGGGCGCTCAACGCTAGCCATTGTGCGTCATGGAGGCCACGCCTCCTGCCCAGAGACCATCCGGGCGGAAACATCCGGTTAGGATCAGAACCCGCAGGCAGCGCATCCGGAAGGACGCAAAGCTTAGGGGGTCTCTCCACGCGTGATTAATGCAATACCCCTCCATATGCTTATTAGATAATATAACTAAACCTAAACAAATAAAGTGAGTTAAAGCGTTTCCTGTGTCGGCGGCCTTCTTCCTCGGAACACAACCCCACAGAGTTCCTCAGGGGTCAGTTCTTGGACCCCTTCTGTTCAGTCTATATATGCTGCCTTTGGGTCAAGTTCTGCAGAACTCTAATGTAGACTATCACAGTTATGCAGATGACACGCAGATATACATAGCACTGTCCTCAGATGACTACAGTCCAATACAGTCATTGTGTCACTGTTTAGAGCAAGTAACAAATTGGATGAACCAAAATTTCCTTCAATTAAATCAGGACAAAACTGAGGTAATTTTTTTTGGCAATAAAGAGAAGAGGATTGCCGTCAGTAAACATCTCAAGTCACTCTCTCTAAAAACTAGGGACCAAGTCAGAAACCTTGGCGTGCTGATGGACTCAGATTTGACCTTCAGCAGTCATATCAAATCCATCACCAACACAGCCTTCTATGAGCTTAAGAACATATCCAGAGTGAAGGGTTTTATGTCTCAAACAGACCAGGAGAAGTCGATTCATGCTTTCATCTCCAGTAGACTCGACTACTGTAACGGTCTTCTGACTGGACTCCCACAAAAAAAGCATTAAACAGCTGCACCTCATTCAGAATGCTGCAGCTCGAGTTTTAACCAGAACAAAGAGATCAGAGCACATTACTCCAGTTCTAAAGTCTTTACACTGGCTGCCAGTCAGCTATAGAATAGATTTTAAAGTTCTGCTACTGGTCTACAAATCACTGAATGGTTTAGGTCCAGAATACATGAATGACATCTTAGTAGAATACAAACCCAGTAGGGCTCTGAGATCTACTGACTCAGGTCAGATAGTGAAGCCCAGAGTTCAAACTAAACATGGTGAAGCAGCTTTTAGCTGTTATGCTGCACAAAACTGGAACAAACTACCAGCCGAACTGAAATCAGCCCCAACTGTGAACATTTTTAAATCCAGGTTAAAAACACTTCTCTTCTCCTGTGCTTATGATTGAGCTTGTTCAAAACACTTTAAATTGTAAATTTTAATTGCATTATGTCCTTTTAAATCATGATTTTATGCTGCTCTTATAGTATTTTATTTATTTCTATTCTTCTGTAGTTGTTTTTATTTTTTATTTTTTATTAATTTTATTATTACTTTTTTAATTTTTTTAAATTTTTATTTCAATTCTTATTGTTTTATGTAAAGCGCATTGAGTTGCCATTGTGTATGAAATGCGTTATATAAATAAAGCTGCCTTGCCTTGCCTTAGATCTATATTCATTCATTCTTTTGCCTTTTTGTTATTTCCCTCCCTCAGAAAGGTAACATTTAGTTTATATAAAGACTACATAGATATGTGTCAGCTAAAACACCATGGACATTATTGTGGATTTTAGAAACTAATTTCTCCCTTCATGTGCTCTTAATTTGTTGTGTTTATGTTTAAATATCTCTCTAGACCAACAGAGTGAGAGAGGAACACAAACTATGAATTTCAGATCTGTAGCAAGAGGGTTTCGACCGTTTGCTGTCAGTAGCAGCTTGGTTCACAGACTCTTGTACTTCGAGTGTATCATGTGGATCTCACAGGATGTTTCCTCACACCCAGCGGCTTTATTTATTCATCATTTCACCGTTTGCATTGCTGTGTCTCCACAGATATCAGTCATTTTCAGTTTTCACAAGAAGTAAAATAGAAGTTAACAAGAAGTATTGCAACATCTTATCTTTGTGTGTGTGTGTGTGTGTGTGTGTTCGTATGTAGTCTTTTAGGGTTGTTCATTTTTGTTTGTTTAATATGTTCTCACAGCTGGAGGCCCTACACCTGGGGCCTCATGTACGAAGGCTTGCGTGGATTTGTGCGTGGATTTTGGCGTACGCCAAAACCCCGAAAATGTCGTACGCACAAATAAATTCAGATGTATGAAAGTGTGCGTACGCATGGATCCGAGCGCGTTTCTTTTGTACATCCCGATCAACGTGGAACTGAGCGCACGTGCAGATGTGGCAAACTCCTCCCTGTCCACGCCCCCATTTAAATATGCAAATCTATGTAAATAGGCCCTGGACCTGAGATTCACCTCTATCCGATCACATAAAACAAGCAAGTGTGGCACAGAGGATATTTATATATTATTGCCACTTACTTAAATGTGTTATTTTATATGTATGGACTTTATTTGGCATTTTTACAGACACCCCCCATTCAATTTTAAGCATTATTATTATTATTATTATTATTATTATTATTATTGTTATTGTTATTATTATTATTAAAGGCACGAGACCACCCGCGGCTATATAAACTGTGGACCGGGACCAGTAAAGCCACTGAAGACCGGCCGACTCACTTGTCTTTTTGTTTAATTGATTCTTTCAGAATAACATCTTTTCTAAAATATGCCAACCCTTGAGTCAGCTTGCACTCTATGGGTGTAACACAAGCATGAACAAAGGAAAGAAAAGACATTTCACAGAGTCCGAGTTGGAGATTGTGGTGACTGAAGTGGAGCCGCGGAGGGAGATTCTCTCTGGTCCCGTCAGCAGGGATCAATATGAAGAGGAGGGAAATGAGTGGGAGTGTGTGTGTGAGGCGGTACATGCCGTGGGGCCCGAGCAGCGCGCGCACACACACACACACACACACAGGTGAAAAATAAGTGGTCGGATCTGAAGGTGGAGGTGAAGCGGAGGAATATATTCTATGCGTCACTTTCATGCCGCACACTTGGAAGACCACTAGGTGGCGCTGTTTTTGAGCAAATTCCGTAACGCTAATAACTCCCGCATACTTTGTCGCACATTCGAAATCGGCTTATGAGCCAATTGTCATCGTTTGCAAGTAAATCCTCGCGTTCCCTAAATACTCGCTCACATCGGATTGCACCATTTGCAAGGTCCTCTAACAACGCTAACGCTGCCATCGGTAATACCATTTTCTTCATCACATTGCGCATGCGTTTATATCCACCCGTATAGTTGCAAACACGGTGGGTGTGTTAATTGTTCATAAGTGTGTCTCTGACGTGCACATCACTCTGATGACTAATTGTTTTTGACATTATTAACAGTTTCCCAGCGTCACCTCTAAGTGTCGCCAAAGGAACAATAGCTGTAGAAACGTGCTTACGCCAGCTATGAAGTTGACGTGAGGCACCGCACATTTCCACGGTCATTTCACGTTTCATACATCTGAACGTGAGCGTGGAACGCCATTTTTTTTTGCGTACGCCACGTTTTTGTGCGTACGCAACCTTCGTACATGAGGCCCCTGGTTCAGTACATCTGGTTCAGTACACCTGGTTCAGTACAGCTGGTTGAGTACATCCGGTTCAATACACCTGGTTGATTACACCTGGTTGAGTACACCTAGTTCAGTACACCTGGTTGAGTACACCTGGTTCAAGGAACATGAAGATCCAGTAGGAGAATCAGGACAGAGCTACACCATCACTGATATCACATCTGAGCTTGGAGGAAATTATTACTGTCAAGCTCATTGTTACGGCCCGAGGATGGGGGACCCAAACGCACGAAAACAGACGAGGGTGGAAAAGTGAAAAGTGTTTACTGAGGAAGGGAGCAGGATGTGCTTTGCCGTGTGAAGACATGCGTACGGAGGCTCTGTGTAAAATTTGTCAAAAAATATTAATATCGCCATACTTCTATCAGTTTGGGGAGTGAACGAATACCGTTTTGTTTCGGGAGCTAACAAGTGCCCTTTCAGTGCATTCTAAGACCGAAAATGACTTCTCAATCGACTTAAACGGGTGGAGAGAAGCAGCAGATGGTTAGCAACATGGCCTCTTCGGCTAGCAAGGCTAGTCCATCACAAGCCGACGGCATACCTCAGTGGGCTAAGGAAATGATGTTGGAGATTAAAAAAGCCAACGTTGGGATTACGAAATACAGAGAGGAGACGGCGACCGAGATCGTGAAGTGTAAGGAAGTAAGGAGACGGCGACCGAGATGGAAAAATGGACCAAGAGTTTGGAAGAGAGCACTAAAGCCCAGTTTGAGTTGCTACGCGGGGAGGTGAAGCTGATTGGGGACAAAACTAGCAGTCTGGCTGATTGGATAGACGAACGGAAAAAAGAGGTAGATGAAACGTTAAATGATCAGTCCGACACCATAACCAACATGGGGACAAGACTGAAAGAAATGGAGAAGGAGATACTGAAGCTGAGGGGACGGAGTGAAGATCTCGAGGCGCGATCACGGGCCTAGGTTTATCTATATATCATGCATCTGGGTGAACAACTCCCACATGTGATGTCACTATAAGGTAGATCAACATATTAACCACTGTTTTGCCTATTTGCTCTCTCGCTCACTCTCGCTCTGTCCACCCACTCCCTATCCCTCTCATCCCAAAGGTTTGGTTAAGGTTTGGTTTCTTAAGCCAGGACAGGCCTGACATGCAGCCAATGTGTTGTCTTGTCTCTGGCTTCGCCAGACGAAGAGAAGAGATGGTGCACATGAGCACCAGGCACACCGTGGGCATCCGCATTCTGGCGAGAGAAGGTGTGTGTGGGTATGTTGCCATCAGAATCACCACACACAAAAACAACCAACCCTTCATTGTTCAGCCAGAGTACACTACCATTTTTCCTCTAGAAGATTTTTGCCATGTATATTTGGTAAAAAATAACCAAGTATTTTTTTCCATGATAATACTAAGAGTGGACTGCCTGGGGGCAACGGGTGCAACATATAATTATCCACTTCCACCTCAGCCAAGCATTTTTAACCCACATGGAAAAACATTGATTAATAAGACATGTATTGTATTGTATTATAAGTTCATCCCTGTTCCCTACACAGTTCTTTGAAAATAACAGCTAAAGATTATTATTAAAGTCTTATTTTAAACACAATCCATATTACCCAATCACTGCTTTCCCTGTTTAACACCAGGTGGAGCTGTTGCAGCATGTAACGCTTTCTGTTGAGAGGACTGGTTGCAAGGTGGTTGCAGGTGGGAGCAGAGCCCCTGGAAGGAGGGGACAGAGGAGAAAGGACTGGACTGGAAAGGGGTGGCATTCATGGGTAAAAAATAAGTCCTCTTTTTTCTATTATTGCCCATGAATTTGAGGTGCCTTGTCGTGTTTATATGGTTTACAACATCAGGAAGGAAAATGTCTTGAGTGTTTTTTTCCCACTATGGCCTTGAAAAGCACTGTGAAGAATTTCCCTTTTTAAATTGTGTAAACCTATTTATCATCGCTGACAGGTATAAAGTGGACTACTGTCATCACCAGGACAATGGGCCTCATGCAAGAACCACTCGTACGCACAGATTTGGTCTTAAATCGTTCATACGAGCATTTTAAATTTACGACGGTCCAGACTTGACATACAAGTCACGTGCGGTTGGCCAAAGCAACATTGTTTGGCCAAATGATTCCTATTCCATGGCTTTGACTAATTATTACATTTTAAATATAAAATGAACTTGTTCTATGTATAATATTATACTGTTTCACAGTCGGATGAATATATTTGTATTATATCCGTTCTAATAATAATAACTAATAATCGCTTGGCCTTGCCAAGCCATCTTTTTTTAGTGCCTTAGCCAGTGGCGTAACTATCGACGGTGCAACCGGTGGGGGGGGCCCATGAAGGAAGAAAAAAAAAAGGACTGGGACCAAAGGCTCAGTTCGGGTCGCGCTTGACTTTTAAATAAACAATCGGCACCCCCCCCCCCCCCCCCCCCCCCCGTCAACAATCGCGGGGGCACAAAAAAAATATTTGCACCGGGGCCTATCACCATGATGTTACGCCACTGGCCTTAGCAGGTGCTCTCATGCCTCAACTGATACTGATCATGTTTTCTTTTATCCATTTCCCAAAGGAGGACTTCAAGCTCCACACTCAAATAGTTTTTTTTTCTTGACCTTTTTTATGAATGACACTTCTGCAGAAAACAGAAATGTCTCCTGGCTTCAGGAAAACATTGTTACCAATATAATTTGTAAAAATGACTTCATTGTACCGATTCTGCTGAAGAACAAGTACTTCACAAAATGTCGAGTCAGTGGTGATATTGACAAATAATATTGGTCCCAGATGTTTTAGTGAAGCCAGGAGAGACCGTTTCGATGGTTTGATTACCCAGACTGGTATGACCCTTTAAGTCTAGTCATACTGTCATGATATATAATGCAGAGCGGAAGTGTCAGGGCCTCTAGGCCCTAACATATTCTAATTTTATTTGATTCATTCGTAATGTGACAATCAACACAGCAAAAATGTTTCTGAGTAAATAAACCCTTCAAACCTGCCTATTCAATTTGTGTTGGAATGTGAAGGGTTACATGAAAGAAGCCCCTTTGTCAGCCTATCAGAATTTTGCTGACTCTACCATTGTTGGGAAGAAAATGCTATGCAGCTCTGTGATTGGTGGTCCCGCTATAGGGTCAAGTAATAGTAAATCAATGAGACACTAATTTCAAATGATAGTAAAATTGACCAATCATATCCTCCCTCTAAATGGGTGGGCTTTGCTATTGCTAACTTGGTTACAGACTCTGGTTATTGGCTCTTCTATAGTCAGAAACGTGAAGTTAGCGAAGCCAGCGGCCATAGTCAAATGTATCCCTGGGGCCAGAGCGGGCGATGTTGAATCCTATTTAAAACTGCTGACTAAAGACAAACGTAAATATCATAAGATTGTTATTCACGTCGGCGGTAATGGCACCCGATTACGCCAATCGGAGGTCACTAAAATTAATGTGGAGTCAGTGTGTAGATACGCCAAAACAATGTCGGACACCGTAGTTTTCTCTTGACCCCTGCCCAATGTGACCAGTGACGTCATGTATAGCCACATGGCGTCCTTCCACCGCTGGCTGTCCAGGTGGTGTCCAGCAAACCATGTGGGCTTCATAGATAATTGGCAGCCTTTTTGGGGAAAACCTGGTTTGATTAGGAGAGACGGCATCCATCCCACGTTGGATGGAGCGGCTCTCTCATCTAGGAATATGATACAGTTTATTTCTAAAACCTGACAGTCCAGAGTTGGGACCAGGAAGCAGAGTTGCTGTCTTACACACTTATCTGCGCTTCCTCTAGTACAGTCACCCACCCACAACCCCATAGAGACTGTGTCTGTCCCCCGACCGCCTACATTATTTAAAGAAATAAAAACAAGAGGAGTTAACCATGAAAACCTAATAAAAATTAAAACCAACTCCTCAGTAGCACAAAATAAAATAATGAAATGTGGACTGTTAAATATCAGGTCTCTGTCATCCAAAGCTGTTTTAGTGAATGAATTAATATCAGATTATGATATTGATTTGCTTTGTCTTACTGAGATCTGGTTGTCCCATGAGGATTATGTTAGCCTAAATGAATCCACCCCCCCAGTCATATTAATACTCACATTCCCCGAGGCACAGGCCGAGGAGGTGGAGTAGCAGCTATATATGATTCAAGGGTTTTAATGGACCCTAAACCAAAACTAAATTATAATTCATTTGAAAGCATTGTTCTTAGTCTTTCTCACCCAAACTGGAAAACACTGCAGCCAGTCCTATTTGTTATAGTGTACCGCGCTCCTGGACCGTACTCTGATTTTATATCTGAATTCTCAGAGTTTCTATCAAGTTTAGTTCTTAAATCAGATAAAGTAATTATTGTAGGTGATTTTAATGTCCATGTGGATGTTACAAATGACAGCCTTAGTAACGCATTTACCTCATTAATAGACTCAATTGGCTTCTGTCAGAATATAAATAAACCAACCCATTGTTTTAATCACACTCTTGACCTTGTTCTATCATATGGCATGGATATTGAACATTTAATAGTTTTTCCACATAATCCTCTCCTATCTGACCATTATTTAATAACTTTTGAATTTCTATTATTTGACTATAAGCCATTAAGCAAAACTTCCTACAGCAGATGTCTATCTGACAGTGCTGTAGCTAAGTTTAAGGAGGAGATTCCATCAGTGTTTAATTCAATGCCATATCTGAATATAACAGAGTCCTATATTAACTTTAGTCACTCCCAAATTGATAATCTTGTTAATAGTGCTGCAGGCTCTCTACAATCAACATTAGATTCTATCGCTCCTAGAAAACAGAAAATAATAAAACATAGGAAAATAGCACCGTGGTACAACCAACAAACTCGTCAATTAAAACAAGAAACAAGGAAATCAGAAAGGAAATGGCGCGCTTCCAATTTATTAGAAAATCGCTTAATATGGCAAAATAATCTTAAAAATTATAGAAAGGCCCTCCGTAATGCCAGAGGAGCCTTTTACTCAGCACTAATAGAAGAAAATAAGAACAACCCTAGGTTCCTAGGTTCAGCACTGTAGCCAGGCTGACAGAGAGTCACAGCTCTATTGAGCCATGTATCCCCATCAACTTAAGTAGCAATGACTTCATGAACTTCTTTTATAATAAAATTATTACTATTAGAGAGAAAATTAGTCACCAAATGCCCTCAATAGGTATCGCAGGCTCTCCAACATCAGACACTTTGACTGGTGCAACCTTAGATGTGTATTTGAAGTGTTTCTCTGCTGTCAGTCTTCATCAGTTAACTTCTATAATTTCTTCATCGAAGTCATCACCCTGTCTGTTAGACCCCATCCCAACTAGGCTGCTTAAAGAAATTGTACCCTTAATTGGCACTTCTTTACTGGAAATGATTAATCTTTCTTTATTATCAGCATATGTACCACAGTCCTTTAAAGTAGCTGTAATTAAACCCCTTCTTAAAAAGCCCACTCTTGACCCAGGGGTTTTAGCCAACTATAGACCGATTTCTAATCTCCCCTTTCTGTCTAAGATTCTGGAGAAAGTAGTCGCCAAACAATTGTGTGACTTTCTACATAACAATAGTTTATTCGAGGATTTCCAGTCAGGATTTAGAGTTCATCATAGCACAGAGACAGCTCTGGTTAAAGTTAATAATGACCTTTTGATTGCTTCTGACAATGGACTTGTCTCTGTACTTGTATTATTAGATCTTAGTGCTGCCTTTGACACCATTGATCATAATATTCTTTTACAGAGACTCGAGCATCAAATTGGCATCAAAGGAACCGCACTAAGCTGGTTTAGGTCCTATCTATCAGATCGTTCACAGTTTGTACATGTGAATGATGAATCTTCAATAAATACTACAGTTAGTCATGGAGTTCCACAAGGTTCTGTACTTGGACCAATACTATTTACTTTATATATGCTCCCTTTAGGCGATATTATTAGAAATCACTCCATTAACTTTCATTGTTATGCAGATGATACGCAGTTATATCTATCGATCAAGCCCGATGAAATTAATCAATTATCTAAATTACAAACATGTCTTAAAGACATAAAATCCTGGATGAGCTGCAATTTTCTGATGTTAAACTCAGAGAAAACCTAAATTCTTGTACTTGGCCCCAAAAACCTTAGAGACTCAATGTCTACAGATATAGCTACTCTAGATGGCATTACATTGGCCTCTAGCACCACTGTCAGGAATCTTGGAGTTATCTTTGATCAGGATCTGTCATTTAATTCCCACATAAAGCAGACCTCTAGGACTGCCTTTTTTCATTTACGTAATATTACAAAAATCAGACGCATCCTATCAAAGACAGATGCAGAAAAACTAATCCATGCATTTGTTACCTCAAGGCTGGATTACTGCAACTCTTTATTATCAGGTTGTCCTAATAAGTCCATTAAGACGCTCCAATTAATTCAAAACGCTGCAGCACGAGTACTGACAGGAACTAGGAAAAGTGATCACATCTCTCCTGTACTAGCTTCTCTGCATTGGCTCCCTGTAAAATTTAGAATAGAATTTAAAATCCTCCTCCTCACCTATAAAGCTCTTCATGGGCAGGCCCCTTCATATCTCAAAGAGCTCATAGTACCCTATTACCCCACTAGAACACTGCGTTCTCTGAATGCAGGGCTACTGGTGGTTCCTATAGTTTCTAAAAGTAGAACAGGAGCCAGAGCCTTCAGTTACCAAGCTCCTCTTCAGTGGAACCAGCTTCCAGGTGTGGTTCGGGAGGCAGACACCCTCTCCACATTTAAGAGTAGGCTTAAGACGTTCCTCTTTGATAAAGCTTATAGTTAGGGCTGGATCAGGTGAGTCCTGAACCATCCCTTAGTTATGCTGCTATAGGCCTAGACTAACGGGGGATTTCCCATGGAGTCTCTCTCTCTCTCTCTCTCTCTCTCTCTCTCTCTCTGTGCACACATTCATGTCCCATTAATGCATGTTACTAAAACACTTCTTCCCCGGAGTTCTTGTGTTTTCTCGTCTCGCAGGTTCTCATGGATCCTGGCGGAGCCTCCATGGTCCTGCTTGACTGCCATTGCTAATATCAGTTACCAGTTATATACAGTTACTGTTGTTGCTGCTTGCTGTCCCCCATCATTGCTGCTGTCTTCATCATCATCATGTTCATTAGTGTATTGATGTAGTTGCTCTCTCTCTCTCTCTCTCTCTCTCTCTCTCTCTCTCTCTCTCTCTCTCTCTCACCCACCCCAACTGGTCAAGGCAGATGACCACCCACCTAGAGCCGAAGGGTCTGTCCAAGGTTTCTGCCTTTTAACAGGCAGTTTTTCCTTGCCCCTGTCGCCAAGTGCTTGCTCATGGTGGTACTGTTGGGTCTCTGTAAATGTTATTAGGAGTTCGGTCTAGACCTGCTCCATTTGAAAAGTGCCCTGAGATAACTTCTGTTATGAATTGGCGCTATACAAATAAAATTGAATTGAATTGAACTTTATGACAAGTTCCGCCCACTGTGAGTGACATGAATCACAAGTTAATAAACTAGCTAGCTAGCTTATGGTGGCGTGATTTGGTTTACCGCCGCGAGTAATGTAACCGCTAGTGAGGAGGACATTGTTTCTGATTTATTATCTACACCTTTTTCTAGGTAAGCTTTTAATAAAAATGTGTGATGATGCAATTATTCATCAGGAGGATTTGTATTTTGCTTAAGACGGACATAAATAAAACCAACCTAATGTTAAAATGACCAGGAACAGGAAGTGACCTTACCCTGCTACTGACCATTTGAAAAGGGTCCAATACTAAAGAGGACACAGTAAGCTAAGCTGGTGGCTTGCTTTTCTCTTGACGCGGGACGGGGGGTCAGAGGGCCAAGAAGTCACGGTTTGCTACTTATATAATGGATTTATTTATGGCACTTCTTTACTTATTTTTTAATTGGCAACATTATGGTGTGTGCTGAATTAATAAAAAACTGTTGTTGTTGCTTGTCCTGTTGCAGTCAACATGATGACAGGTGAGAAGGCGTTGGGGACAATAGGCCAACACGCTTTTTCCCCAACGCAGTTTTGTGGTAGGGTGTTTGTGATTGTCTGACACTGCTCTGTGCAGCTTGAATGCACATGTAAGCTTGACAGATGTAATAGAAACTTTTGCTGCCTTCTACAAATTACCCCAAAGCCTTTGCTTTAAAGCTGCCTTAGGTACGTTTTGAGAGTTGCAAAGAGAGTGAGCAGAAGATTTTGAAAATAAACAAAAAATGCCTTTGATTGACAGGCAAGCTGATTCCCCAAACCAATAAGGGAAGAGAAGGCCTAAATGGTCAGTCAAAATACAAATTGTCATATGCCAGAACAGATTCTCAGAGCATTTCATTCACTAATAGCTGACAGATGGCTGTCGTATTTCTAACAAATTACATTCCCGTGTTGTAATCTTCAGCTGTAACACTGATAATAACTCCAGTGTAAGCAAAAAACTATATAGCAGAGGTAATTTGGGAATCACAGCTGTAAATTAATATTTCTTCTCCATCCATCCATTTTGGGCATGACAGGAGAGAAAGATAGAAATGGAGGCGTTCGTTGTATTCCATATATCTGTATAAAAGTGTGAATGAGGTAAAATTGCAGCAAGACAATATTGGTGTTCCATTGATGTAGTTACAATGCATCTGATGTAGTTTATGTAGATACAGGGATACTAAAATAAAAGGATTGTTAATATGGCCTTTATTTTACCAATTCAAATATGATATTCTCTTTTTCAATAAAATGGCAACACTTCTTTATTTAATTGTTGGTGGATTAGAGCAAGTCTGCCATTAAGTGGGGAGAAAAGGGGAAAGCTTTCAGGGGCCCACCCTCGAGGGAGGACCCATTGAGCTAGTGATTTAGGGGCTTAACGCTGCCCCTAATTGTTTTGATTATTATTGAGGTGAGCCAGTAATCATCAAAATGATCAGACCTAGCTGTAACATTGACAGCATTGCTGCTACAAAGATGTTCAGGCTTTCTTTTGTAGGCTAACAACTTGGTAACAACTCTTAACATAAAATAACTACTATCCATTAATTTCAGATTAAATTAGTAAACAGTCTAGTTTAACCAATAGCACTACAGCAGAACAAAAGCTAGGCCTACAGTACATAGCAAGCACATACATATCAGGCAGATATATTGAGTTTTGTGTTCAACAGATTTGTTGCTGTTGGCAGAAAAACGGTCTACAATGCAGCTAAATTCACCATCTAGTGGTAATTCGTTTTGCACTGCATATCGTACACAAACAAAAGACCAAGGGCTCACAACGCCAGTACCATTTTCAACTTTTCATCAGACATTATTCTCGATAAGAAGTACCTATATTCTGGTCTTCCTGTATCATAACGATGGTTTATATATCCGCAGTCCTGCCGGTCTTCCAGTTTCCCCTTTTTTGAATGACGAGTACAGACTACCGCCGCCTGCTGGTATGGAGAGTTATTTTCTCTCACTCATGCACAGAGGTGTTCATTGGCCTTCGTCGCCACTAGTTCTTGGCCGTCTGCCTGGTGTGTCAGCACCTTTAGGGATCACAAGTCAGGGGTTCCTTTTGCATCAGACTATATTCAAGGACAATACTAATTCCAATGCACTTTATCTTGCATATTGTAATTGATGCTGTTAAGATGATGCGGTTGTCCTAAGGCAAACCAACACGTTTAAACGTGTTAGTTATAGAGAATTACTGTGTTGAAAAGGAATTAGAAGTATTGAAAACACAAGCAAATTCAAATGAATCCTTAATGTTTCGTAGGGAAGTCCACCGTTGAGAAAAGAGGCATGTGGTCCTCCTTCACCAGAGTCATGGCCCGGCCCTTCGCTGCCTTCAGAGGCAGCAGGAAACAGACCGTCAGGATGTCCCTTGAAGCCCTGCATTTCCGTCTTTCCATCTTTCGGGCTTCAGATGTACATAATGTATATATTTAGTGTGTGTGTGTGTGTGTTATGAAAATCAAAATAAGTGTAGGCAATTTATGATAAACATATTATTTTCGTTTTGAGAGTGGTTGTGTTTGCAGACCTGAGGGATCGGGTAGAGGAGGAATTGAGGAGGAGGTCGGAGAGGTAGGGAGGGGCCAGGGTATTTATGGATTTGTAGCTGGTGAGTAGTATTTTGAAGTGAATCCTGTATTTAACTGGGAGCCACACAAATACAGTAGCACACATCACACTAGCTATATCACTACAGACAGATGGAGATTAGATTTAAAGCACCCTTTGTTCCTGAACCCAAATTGCAAATTTGAAAAACATTCAACAGGACCGTCCCCTGAGAACAGTCCACCCCAGCATTTATCCCAGGTACCATCTCAGTTGTGGGCCATGCAGAAAAATCATTCGGGATGTGGAGCCTCTGCACCCCCTCTAAAAGTTACATTAAAATCAGAAGCAACCTTACCTTCGGTTAGACTTAACCGAAGCATTAGATGGGATTCAGCCTGCAATTAGTTCACTCTTATCTCAAGGTATTTTAAAGGAAACCATTAGTCCTTGTAACACACCATATTGCCAGGAAATCAGAATCAAGTTTATTGTAGGATTGTACATACAAGGAATTCGACTTGGTGTAATTGGTGCATAATAATTAATTAAAATATAAACAATATAAATATCTATACATTATCTAAAAACAAAGGAGCGGCAAAGGCGTGGGATGGGGGTAGTGATTGCATATCTGTATATATGTACGTATGTAAGTATGTATGTATGTATGTATGTATATATATATGTATGTATGTATGTATGTATGTATGTATGTGTGTATGTGTGAGTGTGAAGGCCTGGAGAGTCGCCTCGCCTGGCACCACAATCTCGGTGTCATGGAGACAATCAGGTCCCAGATAGAGTCAACAACAACAGGTGTCTGTGGGGAGTGGGGGGGGGGGGGGGGGGGAATGCAAGAGCGTCGTTCTCCAGGGGGATTGTTGTGTTCCAGCAGTGGCCTTGGCCGAGGCAAGTGCCAGATGGGGGGGGGGGGGCGAAAGATATAAATTGCGGGTGTTTGGTCTTGGGGCGAGTAGAAGGACTAATATGCTACATTAGTTAGTGTAGCATTTAGGTCCGGGCCTTGTTGATCAGGCTAGTGGCCGATGGGAAAAAAACTGTTCTTGAGGAGTGAGTTTTTGGTCCTGATGGACTGCAGCCTCCTACCAGAGGGGAGTGTCTCAAAGAGTTTGTGTCCGGGGTGGGAGGGATCAGCCACAATCTTTCCTGCACGCCTCAGGGTCCTGGAGGTGTACAGGTCCTGGAGCGACGGCAGAGCTCTAGGTTATTTCGGTGGCACCATGTCACCAGATGGTCAGCCTCCCACCTGTAGGCAGACTCGTCACCATCAGAAATGAGTCCGATGAGGGTGGTGTCATCCGCAAACTTCAGAAGCTTGACGGACTGGTGACTGGAGGTGCAGCTGTTTGTGTACAGGGAGAAGAGCAGAGGGGAAAGAACACAGCCCTGGGGGGAACCGGTACTGATTGACTGGGAGTCGGAGACATGTTTTCCCAGCTTCACATGCTGCTTCGTCAGACAGGAAGTCAGTGATCCACCTGCAGGTGGAGTCAGACACTCAGCTGGGAGAGCTTCTCCTGAAGCAGAGCCGGGATGATGGTGTTAAAGGCAGAGCTGAAATCCACACACAGGATCCTGGCGTAGGTTCCTGCGGAGTCCAGGTGCTGGAGGATGTAATGGAGGGCCAAGTTGACTGCATCATCTACAGACCTGTTGGCTCTGTAGGCGAACTGCAGGGGGTCCAGGAAGGGGTCGGTGATGTCTTTCAGGTGTGACAGCACAAGGCGCTCAAAGGACTTCATGACCACAGAGGTCAGGGCGACGCGTCTGAAGTCGTTAAGTCCTGTGCTTCTTGGGAACAGGGATGATTGTAGAGGTCTTGAAGTAGGCTGGCACGTGACATGTCTCCAGTGACGTGTTGAAAATGTCTGTGAACACTGGAGATAGCTGATCAGCGCAGTGCTTCAAGGTGGATGGGGAGACAGAATCCGGTCCAGCTGCTTTCCGGGGGTTCTGTCTCCTGAAGAGTTTGTTGAAGTCCCTCTCATGGATCGAAAGAGTCGTCACTGAGGTGGGTGGGAGAGTGGGGGGGGGACCTTTAAGGTGGGCATTGGTGGAGGTGCCCAGGCCCCTGCTGAGGAGGGGGAGGTGGAGGTGATACACTGGAGCTGGAGTTGTTGGGAGGAGTCGTGCGGGATGGTTACAGGACTGTCCCTTTGTCTCTCAAAGCGGCAGTAGAACTCGTTCAGGTCATTGGCTAGGCGTTGGTCGTTGATGGAGTGGGGGGGCTTTAGGCTTGTAGTTGGTGATCTGCCTGAGCCCCTTCCAGACAGACGCAGAGTCGTTGGCTGAGAATTGATGTTGGAGCTTCTCAGAGTACAGTCGTTTAGCCTCTTTCACCGCCTTGCTAAACTTGTACTTTGCCTCTTTGAATCTGTCTTTGTCCCCACTCCTGAAGGCCTCTTCCTTATCCAACCTTAACCTTCGGAGTTTGGCTGTGAACCAGGGTTTGTCGTTGTTGTAACTCACCCTGGTGCGTGATGGTACACAGCAGTCCTCACAGAAGCTGATGTATGATGTCACAGCCTCTGTGTACTCATCCAGACTGTTGGTAGCAGTCCTGAACACATCCCAGTCAGTAGAGTCCAAACACGCCTGGAGAACCTCCACCGCCTCACTGGTCCACTTCCTTGAAGTCCTCACTACAGGTTTGCAGAGCTTTAGTTTCTGCCTGTACGCAGGAATCAGGTGGACCATGACATGGTCAGAGTGGCCCAGTGCAGCACGGGGGACGGCGTGATAAGCATCCCTGACTGTGGTGTAACAGTGATCCAGAATGTTCTCCCCCCTGGTCAGGCATTTAATAACCTGTCTGTATTTAGGGAGATCGTGAGTGAGATTCCTTTGTTAAAGTCACCAAGGACGTTAACTAAATAGTCTGGGTTGGACCGCTCCACACACAGGATCTGGGGCCTCATACGAAGACTTGCGTGGATTTTGGCGTGGATTTTGGCGTACGCCAAAACCCCGAAAATGTCGTACGCACAAATAAATTCAGATGCATGAAAGTGTGCGTACGCATGGATCCGAGCACGTTTCTTTCGTACATCCCAATCAACGTGGAATTGAGCGCACATGCAGATGTGGCAAACTCCTCCCTGGCCACGCCCCCATTTAAATATGCTAATCTATTTAAATAGGCCCGGGACCTGCGATTTACCTCTTTATTCGATCAGATAAAACCAGCAAACATGAACAAAGGTAAGAAAAGGAATTTCACACAGTGCGAGTTAGAAATTCTGGTCAATGAAGTGGAGACGCGGAGGGAGATTTTGTTTGGTACCCTGTCTGCAGGGATAAATATGAAATGAAAACGTAGTGAGTGGGAGCGTGTGTGCGACGCTGTTAATGCCGTGGGGTCTGAGCAGCGCACACACACAGAGGTTAAGAATAAGTGGTCCGACGTGAAGATGGAGGTGAAGCGGAGGGTTTCTGCCCACCGCCGAAGCGTGACCGCAACAGGTGGGGGGACAGAAGTGGAGGAACTCTCCCCCTTTGACCAGCGAGTGGCCTGTTTAGTGGGTGACACAGCTCTCACCGGAGTGGTGGGAGCCCATGAAGGGGACACAGATCATCCCCGCGGTAAATATGCTGAACTCATAAATGTTGTAACTTGTAATTATACTGGTCATACAATTGGCTTCTCACAATATACATAGCTCATGCATAAAGATGCCAGGATATTAAACACTTTGACACATGTTTAATTACTTATTTCTTTTTTATTTCTCAATAGACGATAAGACAGGAGCGGGCACAGGCCCCTCCACCGGCCCCGGCCCCTCCACCGGCCCCGCCGTCTCCACTGTCTCCACTGTCTCCACCGGCCCCGCCGTCTCCACCGTCTCCACCGGCCCCGGCGTCTCCACCGGCCCCAGCGTCTCCACCGGCCCCGGCGTCTCCACCGTCTCCACCGGCCCCGGCGTCTCCACCATCTCCACCGGCCCCGGCGTCTCCACGCCAGCTGCTGACCGCCCGACTGGCCGTGTCCTCAGCCGAGCGGTCCTAGAATCACAGGGGGAAATAGTGAGAGCCATCGGTGGCATCAATGATCGTCTGGATCGATTAATTAATGTCCTCAGTGATATTAACACCTCAATAAATGCACTTGTGAACAAGTAAATTCTGTCCTTGCCTCTTTACATGTTTGAAATTACATTCTGCCGGGCCCGTATGGCTTCCCGGGGTGGGTTGAAGTTGACGGGTCCGGCATCCGGTTCCTCCAGTGGGGGGATGTGCTGCTCTGGCAGTGGTATGCCATGGCAGTGTGCCACGTTGTGGAGGACGCCACAGGCCATCACAATGTGACACACCTTCTCAGGTCGGTTGAGCAGCACACCCCCCGACCTGTCCAGGCAGTGCCACCGCCCCTTCAGTAGGCCGATTGCCCTCTCCACGACCGCTCGAGTGTGGGAATGGAGGTCATTATACCTCCTCTCTTGGTCGGTGTTGGGGTCCGCAAGAGGGGTCATCAGCCATGTTCTTAGGGGGTAGCCACGGTCCCCTGGGGTCATATGAAGGCAGAAGACAATACACCACTTAAATTAACCACACTTAATTAATGCAGAAGTGCGCCGCGGCTGACATTTCCAACTTTACGCCTGCTTTTACTGACATGAACACTGAACACAGGGACAATCAGGGACGTGTTAGAAAGCTGTGCAGCTGTAATTTCACCAGCAGAAAACAAACATTTGAATGCGCACATGCCCAAATGTGCATTGCGCTGGTTTACATACAGGACAATCAAACGAATAAACAATTTACTCACCCAGAAGCCACCCATCGCGCACCGCGCCAGCCTCCAGCCTGTTCCCAACCATGCTGTTGGTCATTATGAATGAGTCATGCGTTGAACCAGGCCACCTTGCCACGATGTTAATTAGCTGCATTTGCGCATCACAGATGATTTGTACATTAATGGAATGAAAATGTTTCCTGTTAACGTAAACAAATTCATTCTGTGATATATATAGCAGTGTGTGCAGTCAATAGCCCCGATTACATTAGGGAAACCGGCTCTCGCTGCAAATTGCGCTTTAATGTTGGCCTGTTCAACAGCATTGTATGGGAATTTGATGTACCTGGATGACATTCGGATGATTCCGTCCCACACAGCTGGCATGGCTCGGCTCAGGGTGGACTGGCACACTCCTGACTGGTCGGCCAGCTCCCGCTGGAATGCCCCTGTTGCCAGGAACCCCAGCATGGTCAGCACCTGTGTGGACAACTGAAGTAACACTTGCCTCGGAAATCGAAATCGGCTTATCAGCCAATTGTCGTCATTCGCAAGCAAATCATCTCGTTCCCGAAATAATCGCTCGTGTCGGATTGCACCATTAGCAAGGTCCTCCAATAACGCTAACGCTGCCATCGTTAATACAATTTTCTTCATCACATTGCGCATGCTTTTATACCCATATTTAATTGCAAACACATTGGGTGTGTTAATTGTTCATAATTGTGTCTTTGACGTGCACATCACTCTGATGACTAATTGTTTTTGACATTATTAACAGTTTCCCAGCGTCACCTCTAAGTGTCGCCAAAGGAACAATAGCTGTAGAAACGTGCGTACGCCAGCCATGAAGTTGACGTGAGGCACCGCACATTTCCACGGTCATTTCACGTTTCATACATCTGAACCTGAGCGTGGAACGTCATTTTTTTTTGCGTACGCCACGTTTTTGTGTGTACGCAACCTTCGTACATGAGGCCCCTGGTCGGCACATTAGCCTGCGGCGGGATGTAAACACCGACCAGAATGAATGAAGCAAACTCACGGGGTGAATAAAAAGGCTTACAGTTCATGATGAAAGATTCCAGATCAGGAGAACAGTGCTGCTGGATCACTGTCACGTCGTTGCACCAACCGCTGTTGATGTAGAAACAGATTCCTCCACCTTTAGTTTTGCCGGAAAGTTCAGTGTCTCTGTCCGCTCTGCAGAGTTGGAAGCCTGCCAGGCGCAGAGTCCGGTATTAGTCCACTAAGCCACGTCTCCGTGAAGCACAAAACAGGAGATGAAGGAAAGTCCCTGTTCTTCCCCGACAGCAGTTGTAATTCCTCCAGTTTGTTGGGCAGTGAACGCAGATTAGAGAGAAATATTCCCCTGTAAAGATGTGCGTAATCCGCGCTGGCGAAGGACGCACAAGCGCACCGGCCCGTCTCCCTCTCCTCCGGCGTTTCACTGCGTGAGCAAAGGAATACACACCTTTGACCAGAATGTCCAAAATTTCCAGTGTAGGGAGAAGAAAAGTAGGAAATAAATCATCTGGTGTTATTACCCTGATGTTCCTGAGCTCTTCACTGGTGAAATAGCTCCGGGTACAATCACTAAAAACAGAGTTAAAGCACAAAACAAAACAGCGCGCACCAACACATCGAGGCAGCCGTCCGCGGCGCCATCTTAGTAGAAGAAGAACACCAGATAAGTGGAGATTTGTACAAGATTTAAGAGCATTTAACAATTGTGTTGTTCCCATCACACCAATAGTACCAGACACACATACAAAATTATCATCTATTCCCTCAAATTCCCCACATTACACAGTAATTGATTTGTGCTCAGCGTTCTTCTTTATTCCAGTTCTGTCAGTCCCCTAGTTAGGTTCTTTGTTTTCTGTTGTCTGTTTGTGGCTGTCTTGTCTATATGTTGTAGGCAGGGGCTCTTCACTCTCCTACTCTGGCTCCACACACCTGACGTTCATCAGCAATCAAACCCTGCAGTATTTCCGCCCACTCAAGCCAGATCATCAGAGATGCTAACTGTGGGGGGGCGTGGTGCATCAGCCGCAGGGGGGAGCTGTGGAGGGAGCTCCGGAGAGCAGCGCCAGGTGAGAGTGATTGGCACACCTGTGTCCTGTTGAGCTAATCACTCGCTCCCTTCTTAATGCAGTAGCGTGCTGGACCCGGGAGGACCGGACCTGGACGCACGGGTTGCCGATGGGGCCAGAGCTAGGCCCGCGACCACGTTATAGTGTGTACTTAATATTGTGTATGGAAATAAACCTGGTAAACTGGCAGCGTGAGTCATCCTTGACAGAGAACCCAGTGGCACGATACTACGACACACTAACCAAGCTCCACGTCTTGCTCAAGTACTTCGCCTACCAGACCGACTCTCCTATGGATTCCAATGCCACAGAGGTTGATCTGCTCGTCGGTGCGCTAATACCTTCGCCTACCAGACCGACTCTCCTACAGATTCCAATGCCACGGAGGTTGATCGGCCCGTCGGGGTGCCACTACCTTGCCATGGCTCCGAGGCCCACAGCTACCCACCTGGGCTCACCTCCACTACCCCATCCTTAAATAAACTTGAGTTTACCTTGTCCTCTGTCTGCGACTCTGTGTTGTGCGTTTGGGTCCTTGGCAACTTAAACTGTGACAGTACGATCTGGCCAGTATGGACCCAGCCAACACAGAGGACCTCTGCCCGGTGGTGAGCAGGCAGGGGATCCAGGGGACTTTATGCATCTCCAGGAGATGCGTAAAGTCTTTGACCACCCCCTCCGCGGGCAGGATGCAGCGAGACGTCTCCGTGCTCTCCGCCAAGGCTCCCCCAATGTCGTGGAGATGTCAATTGAGTTCCGGACCCTGGCGGCGGAGTGTGACTGGACCGTGTTACATGGCGCCCTCAATGACTCGCTCAAAGATGAAGGATCTGGACCATCTAATTCGGCTGGCCATCCGGATGGACAGCCGGGTTCGGGAACATCAGCGAGCGAGATCCTACCGGGCACCGGAGTTGTTAACCACCCGGACGCAGCCTTCGTCGTCCTTCTGGACACAGCCACCGGTTCTTTATCGATCCTTGTTGCCGGGCACCCCACCTGTAGGGACAGCTCGTGTACCTCCGAGGTCGCCCGAGGTTCCCCGGAACTTCCCGAAGTACCCCGAGCCTGAGCCTATGGAGTTGGGCCGGGCTCGACTGTCACCGGAGGAACGGGCCCACCGGGTTCGGGACCGGTCTTGTCTATACTGCGGCCAGGAGAGCCATTTCCGTCAGTCCTGCCCCCTGCGGCCGGAAAACGAGCTGGCTCGACAGTAACCAGGGAGATACTGACTAGCCAGCTTTCCTGCCCCTCCCCCCCTCATACCCAGCTCAATGCCACCATCTGCTGGCGCACCCAGTCCCTCCCCCTTACTGCTTTGATTGACTCTGGTGCCGACGAGAGCTTTGTAGATAGAGAGGTGGTCCGGAAAATGGGTATTGAGACCCGGCCCATAGTTCCCCCAATGGTAGTGAGAGCCTTGAACGGGGTGTTGCTAGGCTGTATTGAACGTAGAACCGCTCCTCTGGAACACTGGTTTGCCATCCATGGCCTCTGTGGCCAGTTGGGTGCCACCAAGAGCACCTGCACATGCAGAAACCTCACCCTCCTGAGGAAAACTGGCAGGAGAGGGAGAGGTGGGAATGCGTAAAGCTTCACCTGAGGCCATGACAGGCTCATGGCATCTGTTCCTAGGGGTCCTGGTGGGCCGTGCATTGATGACCACAGAGGACAGTGGGTGTTCTCTGATGTTGCAAAAAGGTCCACCAGTACCCGACCAAAGCGACACCAAATCTGGTCTACTATCTGTGGGTGCAGTCTCCACTCGCCAGGGTGAGGACCTCTCCGTGACAGCAGGTCCGCTGCTACATTCTGAGGCCCTGGTAGATAAAAAGCTCTCAGGAACACCTTCTTGGACTGAGTCCACAGGAGCAGCTGGTGCACCCTTGCATGCAGGGACGGCGACCTCAACCCGCCTTGGCGGTTGATGTAAGCCACCACTGCTGTGCTGTCTGTCCGAACCAGAACTTGCCTCCCCTGTGCCACCGGGAGGAAGTGTCTCAGGGCCAAGCGAACTGCTTCCATCTCCAGGTGGTTTATATGCCACCCCTGCTGCGCTGTGCCCCAGTGCCCCCGAGCAGTCCTGCCCTCCCAGACTGCGCCCCAGCCTGATAGGGAGGCGTCGGTTGTTATGGTGACCCTGCTGCCATCTTGGCCCAGAGGAACACCGTCTCGGACAGCCTGTGACCGGCTCCACCACCTGAGGACTCTGACACCTTCCTCCGACAGGGTAAGCATCCTCTCCTTGTCTCTGGGTAGACACATCCTGGTGTACAAACCAACGCTGGAGCGGGCGCGTGTGCAGGAGACTCAACAACACAACCTGGGCAGCTGCTGCAAAGAGGCCCAATATCATCTGACACTGCTTTACCGACACTGATCTGCGGGAAACACATTTGATGATGCAGTCCCTGATTGCCCTCCTTCTCTTCAGTGCCAGTTAGGCCTTCATGGCACTGGAGTCCAGAGTAAGGCCCAGATACTCGACTGACCTGGCTGGGGCTAGGCAGCTCTTTTCTGCATTCACCTGCAGCCCGAGTGCAACTAAATGCGCCAACACTGCCTCTGTGTGGCTTTGCGCTAGGACTTCGGATGAAGCACTGATCTAGATGACACCAGCCAGACGTCTAGAACAGTGGTTCTCAAATGGGGGTACGAGTACCCCTGGGGGTACTTGAAGGCACTCCAGGGGGTACGTGAGATTTAAGCCCACCCCCCCACCACTGGTCGTAGGTCCGGGGTGGGTTACGATCGCGCCCCCCCCCCCCCCCCCGCCGGTCGTAGGTCCAGGGTGTGTTACAATCGCGCCGCCCCCCCCCCCCCGTCGGTCGTAGGTCCGGGGTGGGTTACGATCGCGCGCATCTGTTTGTTTAGTTGCCTCAGATCTAGAATGGGGCGGAACCCCCCAGTCCACTTGGGGACAAGGAAGTACGGGGAATAATACCCCTGTCTTGCTTCCTCTGGGGACAGAGGCTGTATTGCACCCTTCCCCAACAAGGTAGAGATCTCGTTGACCATAATAGCTGATTGAGTTACGTCCTTCACTGGTGTTTCCAAAATCCCCCAAAAGCTGAGGGGGATAGACCCTGAACTGCAGGCGGTACCCGAACTCCGGAGTACTCATCACCCATGGACAAGAGGTGCACTGGAGCCAAGCTTTTAGCGGGGTAATGGAAAAAGCTAGCTCCAGTGGATGTGTACCATCAGGAGCGCTGGCGGGGCTCTGCTGCCCTATACCCAGCACGTCTGTGCCTTTGCTGGACCTGCCCCTGATGTTGGGGAATCCCCTGCCGCAGCCATCCAAAACACTGGGAGGAGCCCTGTTCCATGGGACGAGTCCGCTGGGGGTTTCTATGCCTCTCCAGAGGACCCTGAGCAGCAGGTCTAGATGGCCCAGGCCTAGACTGCCCAGGCCGGTGAATGGACTGTGTGCGCAGCCTGACCTTCTGGGCCTCATCCAACGCAGCCTCTGCCTTCGGCCCGAACACGTCTCCAGGGGTAATAGCAGCCTCTAGGACAGCAGCCTTATCCACATCAGACAATCCAGACTGGCTCAACCAAACATGCCGCCGGGCCATGGTTAGTTGCACCATGGAGTTACCAAGAACCCTGGCTTGGGAACTAGCACCCTGGATCACAGTGGCCACCACTTTGATCATTTCTGGCAGGTGATCAGCTGAGCCTTTGGACTCCAGGTCCCGAATTAGGCTCTCCAAATACACCAGCAAAAGCGCATTGGTGTTTGCCAGCCTTGAAGCCATGGCTATCGACTGGTAAGCCTTAGCGACTAACCCATCAGTCATGCGACACTTCTTATTGGGGTGGCGAGTAGCCCTATTGCTCGTAGGCGGAGCCCCTGCAACAATGCAAAGGTCGTGCCCACCTTTGACCCCGGATCCCGGTCCAGTGCAGAGGCCTTTGGTGGTGACGACGGTGGAGGAAGCACAGCAGCTGCTGCTGCCCGTGCAAGCAGAGATCCAGAGAAGTTAGAAAGATATTGGATATTCAACAGCTATACACGCTCTGAATTAGCAATTTAACATGGTGAACTAAAGATGCAACCACCAGTATGAGTCCCGTGTGTTGATACTGTAGGGAAGAAAGGAGGGAGGGAGAGCTGAATAAAGGAATGGGAGGAAAGGGAAAAACTGGATTTTTTGGATTCTTTAAATTTCCGAAGACCTTGTTTTTCTTCAAGTGTAATGTAGGCTCAAATTTTAAGGCAGTGTACATGTTACATGTACTCTGGTGAAAAGATAGATAGATAGATAGATAGATATAAACTTTATTTATCCCTAGGGGAAATTCAGGGTCCAAGTGGCTTAGAGACATCACACATAACATACACATACAACATACAACAAGCAGGATTGCAAAAAGGAAGTTTCTAGGAATACACTCAACAAATAAGAATACAGATACTATACACTAGACAATAATGGTAAAGATACTGTACTAAGAGAAAGATACTAAATAACAGACAACAAACAAACAAGGTCCACATTAATGTGCTGAGATAGTGTGATAAAGGTGACAGGCATGGTTTGGTGAGGTGCAAAGAAGTAAGGCAAGACAGTGCAATTTAAGTCAGTAGACCAGCATTAAATACTAAAAACTAAAAACAAGTACAAAACAAGTATGGATAGCAGCACAGAGATGGATTGTAAACCAGTGTGTATGCTAAGGTGCAAAGTATGAGTTAGTTAGTAGACCAGCATTAGATATTAAATATTAAATATGGGCTAACTAGAGTAGTTAAGTGAACCTATTAGGAGAGGCCTTTAATTGACAGATTATAAAGTTGAATGGCCCTGGGAACAAATTATTTATTCAGTCCATCAGTTCTGCCTGTCAGTGCTAGTAGTCTCCAGCTGATCTGCTGGATGATGGTGTTGTAAAGTGGATGATCTTCATTGTCCATGATGGTGAGAAGTTTGCTCAGAGTTATTTTTCCTGCTACTGAAGAGATGCTCTCCAGTTCAGCTCCCACAACAGAGCCGGCTTTCCTTACCAGCCTGTCCAGTCGCCTGGCATCCCTCTTCTTAGTGCTTCCTCCCCAGCACACCGCCGCATAGAAGAGGACGCTGGCGACCACAGACTGGTTAAACATCCCCAGGAGTTTGTTGCAGACATTGAAGGACTTCAGCCTCCTCAGGAAGTACAGCCGGCTCTGTCCTTTCTTGTAGATAGCATCAGTGTTGGCTGACCAGTCCAGTTTATTGTCCAGGTGTACCCCCAGAGGACGCTTTGGCCTCCGGAAATCCACCACCATCTCCTTGGTCTTAGCAGTGTTAAGTAGTAGGTGGTTGATTTTGCACCATTGCACAAAGTCCTCCACCAGGCTCCTGTACTCCCCCTCCTGCCCATCTCTGATACACCCCACAATTGCTGTATCGTCCGAAAACTTCTGCATGTGGCATGACTCACTGTTGTAGCAGAAGTCAGTTGTATACAGGGTGAACAGGACAGGAGAGAGCACAGTTCCCTGTGGTGCTCCAGTGCTGCATATCACAGTGTCTGAGAGGCAGTCCTTCATTCTGACGAATGAAAATGTGTGTATAGAAATTTGCTCATCTTATGTTTCATATCTCAGCACAGGATTTTCTATCATGTTTGCCCATTGTTCTCCTCTGGCTGCCTTTGAGGTGATAACTCCAGCTGGGCTTGTGGATGTGGTTTGAAAAGAAAATAGTAAGGAAAATAAATATTGTAAGGAAACTCACAATAAAGTTCATAATTCTCAAAATTCTGACCGCTTGCTTTTTTGTTAACAGCATTTACTTGTACTTTTACATTCAATACTTAAGTACATTTATTATTAGAAAATTACTTTTGATACTTAAAGTGGAAGTAGACCACTTTTCAACTTTTTCCACCCTAGGCAAAGACAGACCGAAAGACAAACCGGATCACTTTCCGTTTCCTCAGAGCCTAGCAACAAAGTCTGTGCCTGGCGAACATGTTGTGGAGCATGTGTGGCCAGTTTGTAGCGGTGATCCTGGCTCTGATGATTCTGTCGGATGCTGGAAAAGCGCAAGGAGTAAAGCTACAGAATCCACTGAACAATGGACTGCGAGTGCTACACACTTACTCCACTTAAAGGTCTCATTCCGCGAGAAACAGTTTAATACTTGTTTTTGTTGAAATACTATAGGTCTCACCGAGTTGCATGTGCGTGCTGCGCGTGAAAACGTTCTTCTACCCCCATTGCCTGTATTTGGCAATGAAAGAACAGAGGAAAAAAACACTGAGAAAAATCAGCGGATGAGAAAAGCCCCACGGATTGACGTCAGTCCGTGAATTAGTATTCATGGCCTCGCCTCCGCTACCGCCCACCGAAAGTCAGGAAGTAGCAGGACTGTGCAACAGCACAGTCGCGATTCTCGACTCGTCTCGCACTAGTTGAATATGGAGCGGAAAAATCCTCACTGCGCACTGGAGGTAGCGTCACAGTGCTGTTAGCCAACCAGAGGCGAGTTCATTAGCATGTCATGCATATTCATGATGAGAGGCGAAATCGTGTTGTTCGCCCCCCCCACCTCCCCCACCAAACTAAAACAGCATTAAACAGGCGCGGCAGAGCATTTTTTTAACCAAAACCGGTACTGAGGGTATTTATTAACACTAGAGACCACCGCAAAATTAATGAAAAAACGATGAGATGAGACCTTTAAGTATATTTATTATTAGAAAATTACTTTTGATACTTAAAGTGGAAGTAGACCACTTTTCAACTTTTTCCACCCTAGGCAGGACAGACTGAAAGACAAACCGGATCACTTTCCGTTTCCTCAGAGCCTAGCAACAAAGTCTGTGCCTGGCGAACATGTTGTGTGGCCAGTTTGTAGCGGTGATCCTGGCTCTGATGATTCGGTCAGATGCTGGAAAAGTGCAAGGAGTAAAGCTACAGAATCCACTGAACAATGGACTGCGAGTACTACACGCTTACTCCAGGGAACACCTGCTGAGTCTCTGACAGAAACACACACCCCCGCCGAGAGTTCTCTTCAGTTATCCCGAAATCCTCCGCTCCATATAACATGCTGGTCATCATAAATCAAAGAAGAAAAGACGTGGATCCAGAGGAGGGATTCGGAACCGGCTTAAAAGTAGAGGCAGCCGACTCCCTCTGCCTACAATCACCTTATCCAACGTGCGTTCCCTACGGAATAAGATGACTGAATTCCATGAACTTGTCAGGACTGACAGGGATTTTAAAAATGCCAACCTGATCTGTCTGACGGAGACCTGGACCACGGAGGATATAAACAACATTAACTTGGAGGGATATTCACTCATCCGATATGACAGAGACCCCAAACGAGCAGAGAAATGCATCGGCGACGGACTGTGTATGTTTATAAACACCAGATGGGCGACAAATTCACGGTACGTGAAACTGACTGCTGCACTCACTACGAGATCATGACTGTCTCTATTCGTCCATACTATCTGCCTCAGGAGTTTGGACAAATTACGGTCATTCTGGTATATGTGCCTGGCCCAAACTTTACACTAGCTGCCGAGCGCATAGCTGCCAGTTACAACAAGGCGCAGCGTAACTCCACCGATGATCCAATCTTTTTACTGGGTGATTTTAACAAATGTATTGTGTCCATCCATTTGCCTAACTTGGAGCAGTATGTGACCTGTCCGACGAGAATGGACAAGATCTTAGACCAGTGCATTGGAAACATAGAGGGCGCCTATGTGTCCATATGCCGCCCACCTCTGGGACGGTCGGATCATAACATCATCCACCTACTGCCCAAATACCGTCAGAAACTAAAAAGGGAGAAACCTGTTGTCAAGCACATTCAGACCTGGATGAAGGGCTCAATTGAAGAGTTGAGGGGCTGTTTTGAGGCCACTGAATGGGACTTATTTTTCAGCGACCAGGTCTCCTGTAACAATCCTGAACTGTTAAATGATACCATCACCAGTTATCTTAATTTCTGTGCTTATAATGTTGTTGATACAAAGGAGGTTAGGATTTACCCTAACAACAAGCCCTGGGTCAATAAAAGTTTTAAACATATTCTTAATCAAAAGAAAATATCTAGAGAAAGAACTAAGGTGCATGACCAGGAAGGCAAAAATGGACTATAAGGACAGAGTTGAGGAGGAACTGAAGAATGGGAATGCAAGGGATGCTTGGAGGGGGCTGAACACAATGATGGGAAGGGAACAGAAAGCACCCCCCCACCCCCCTCAGTGTGATGACCCTGTCAAACTGGCAAATGAGTTGAACGTTTTTTATTCCAGATTTGACAAATACAACTTCAGTGATGAATGTGACTCTGTATGTGCAGGGATGACACATGTCATGTCACATGTCACACATGTCATATTGAAGGAATAGGATGTAGTCACAATTTTCCAGCAGGTCAAACCTCACAAAGCCCCTGGGCCAGACGGGCTCAAGGGAAGGGTCCTGAAAGAATGTGCCATCCAGTTAGGACCCCTATTCACCCGACTGTTCCAGATGTTCCTCAACATCAGTTTTGTCCCCCGAGCCTGGAAAATGGCAACCATTATCCCGGTGCCAAAAACTGCTCATGCAAAGTCACTGAACGATTTCAGACCAATTGCCCTCACTTCTCAAATTAAGCAAATGCATGGAGCATCTAGTGAGCAGGGAACTCACAATGCAAACAGCAAAGCTCATGGACCCCATGCAATTCGCATATAGAGCCAGTCGAGGTGTGGAAGATGCCACTCTTACTCTATTGGATAAAATATTCTGTCACTTAAATAACCCAACTAAAACTTATGTTCGTGTACTTTTTATGGATTTCTCCTCCGCGTTTAATATGGTCCAGCCCCATCTTCTCCTGAGATGCTTATGTGACCTGAATGTCAGCAGCAACCTCATTTTGTGGATTAGGGAGTTTTTGAGAGAGACCCCAATGTGTGTGTGTTAATAAAATCCTCTCTGACTGTCTTGTCTTGAACACCGACGTTCCACAGGGGTGTGTGTTATCACCTCTCCTATTCCCCCTGTACACAAATGAGTTGCAATGTAACAGCAAAGACTTCTCTCTTATTAAGTATGTTGATGACATGGCCCTGGTTGCTGGCCGGCAGGATCCTTGCTGTCCCTCCTACTCCCAACACATCGACCAAATTACCACCTGGTTCGAGGATAGCTTCCTTGACCTTAATGTTAGTAAAACTAAGGAGATGTGTTTGGGAGAGAGGGCAGGAGCAGAGGGCACAGGGTCCATCTTCAGGCCTGTTAGTGTAACGGGACCAAGAAGGAGACACGGCTGGTTCCAACTGGTGTTACACATTCGTTTTATTTTGTTGCATCTTTCTGAAATAGATACATAAAGCACACCGTATCATAATCACACTCTCCGTCTTTGCACAGCAAACACGTGTTTTCGCTGAACCAACTCTCACTGCGCATTTTAAATCACGTGCAATAACAAAATCAAATTACAAAAGCTGAAGCATAAACATAACTCAATAATCAACCATCAACAGTGTTAACATTCACACTAATTCACTTTTTATCCTTTCCAAAATAACCCATTTTCTTATATAATATAACCCAACATTCATAATAACATCACCACATCACCTAATATAAGATCACAGTCTCAGTAATATCTTATTCCAGCCCCATTTAGCACACATCACTCCATGCCCGGTAACGGCTCCTGCCTCGCTGCCTCTACTGCGCAGCTGCTATAGCAGGCTCATGCTAGTTGCTAATAATGGCTAACTCGACATATTTCCCCGACACACTTACACACGGTTAAAGTACATTCCCAACATTTCTCATCCCACAACATAATCCCGACAGCATATGCATTCCCAGTATCACTTACTCACCTGAAATAGATACATAAAGCACACCGTATCACAATCACACTCTCCGTCTTTGCACAGCAAACACGTGTTTTCGCTGAACCAACTCTCACTGCGCATTTTAAATCACGTGAGAGTTCACAAGAGACTTGACACACCTTGCGTTCCTGGGTGATACGTGCCCATCTAATGGTGACATACTGGTACTTCACATTACATTTCTGCCATAATAATCACATGAATAACTCAACAGGACAAACCCTTTACCCACCGTAAAACATAGAACATTTTCACATCTACAACATGTATACAAAATCACACTTTTTTAAAAATTTGTCAGCAACTATCTGGTTGCGCCACACTCTCCCCCTCAAACTTAAATGTCTCCGGACATTTACTTAAGAAGGCATCTCTATTTGACACTATGACCTTTCCTTCTGAAATCCCATATGATGTTGATCTAGACCTGGTACATGACATGGAAATTAACATATTCTGTACTTCGGACAGTAATGTTCATAAATCACTTTGTACCTTGTAATCAGACCACATTTATACAGCATACCGTTTCAATTTCAGTAAACTCTTTATCTTTTCAGACAAATATCCCTATGTAACAGAACTCCAGTTTCGGCCTCTCAGTTATTTTAGTCTGTCACCGTTATTTTAAGTTTACAGGATCAGTTCATCATGTTTCTCAGGTAATATCTTTACCTTTCAGTATTCCAAGTAGTACATTAGTACTCAGTGTCTCCGTCACTGTCTCTGATATTGTTTTTTTTTTTTTTTTTTTCTTTTTCAAGAGTCTCTAATCAGGCAATATCAAATGTCACTTTCAGTGTCTCTGACAGTCTACGTTAATTCGTGACTTCAATGCCTGGCATGGTCCAGGGTCGCCACAGTCTCTCGTAGGCTGAAGGCATACTCACGTGCAGGTCATCAACTCCCACCTCCACCATTGATGGCTCACCCAGGGTCCCGTAGGTCAGCATTCTCGGGCGACGTCTCTCCCTCTGGGGGTAGGCACTCACGGCTGGTGATGCAGGCTCATCTTCCTCCGACGTCGGCTGCTCTGATGATTCTAGCAGATCTCCAGGCTCTGAAGCGTTGTCATCTCCGTAGTCAACGATGTCCTCTCCTACGTCCGGTGGTGCTGGCTCTTCCTCCCGATATTCCATCTCTGGCACGAAGGGCTCTGCCTCAGGGTCTAGGTTGACAGTTCTTTGGCTCTGCTGCTGGTGGTGAGGGAAATGGCACACAAGCTCACCATCCTCACTGTTTTCACTGTCAGAACATTCAATTTGTTTATCAGTCTTTTGTCCCCTTTTTCTCCTCTGTGTGGGGCTGACTCTTTTTGGCTCTGTCTGTGTTTCAGGGTGGCTTAGGGGTAAGCTGTCACAAGGGAGTAGGAGGTTTCTGTGCAGCACTCGACATTTACCACCTCCTTCCGGTTCCACTTCATAAACAGGACTGTCACTGCTCCTTCTTTTCACTACAACATGGACTCTGTTTTCCCAATAGGATCGTAGCTTGCCTGGACCCCCTCTTTCTGACAGATTACGCACAAGCACTCGCCCACCGGGTTGAAGGTCAGCTCCATGAACTCTTTTGTCATAGCCCATTTTCCCTCGGGCAGCTTCCTTGGCAGATGTTTTGGAGGCAATCTCATATGCTTGTTTCATTCTGGTTTGCCAGTTTTCAACATAATCTGCATAGCTCTCTTGTCCCTCTGTAGGTGGTATGTTGAAAAGCAAGTCTATTGGCAGACGGGGAGAACGGCCATACAGAAGGTAATAAGGGGAGAATCCAGTGGCCTCGCTGCGTGTGCAGTTGTATGCATGTATCATCTTGGCCAATGAACTCTTCCAGTCTGCTTTTTCTGTGTCTGTGAGTGTTCGAAGCATTGACAGTAGTGTCCTGTTAAAACGCTCTACCTGCCCGTTGCCTTGTGGGTGATAACAGGTAGTATGAGAGCCTCTTACACCACAGCATCTCTGCAGCTGTTCCATCAGTCGGTTCTGGAACTCTCCTCCCATGTCATGATGAATTTTCTCCGCAAACCCAAAATGAAGAGCAAAGTCATTAAACAACTTGTCAACCACAGTCTTTGCACATTTGTTTTTGGTGGCATAGGCCTGTGCGAAACGGGTGTAATGATCCATTACTACTAGGATATACTGGTACCCTTGTTTGCAGGTCTCTAAATGGAGGAAGTCGACAGACACTATTTGAAAAGGGCGTGTTGACACAATGGGCATGAGAGGGGCTCTGGTTGCTTTTTGGGGTCGTTTTGTTTTCAGACACTCACAGACTTGGGTGACGAAGTGGTCTATGTCACTCTGCATACGGGCCCAATAGAACCGGTCTCTGATCAGATTGTGTGTTCTGTCGACTCCAGGATGTCCCATTTCACGGTGGAGCTCCTGAAACACAGCAGGGTGGTGTTCTCTGGGCAGGACAAGCTGACATTTGTCACCGGCTTTTCTATAGAGGACACCATTGTCACTTATATACAGTTTCTGCCATTGCCTCAATAAGGCTCTTACATCAGCTGACTCAGTTTTGAGCACCTTGTTGGGAGGCTGCTGGCTGTTACTTTTGTATTAGAGGACTCGACCAATGGCAGGGTCTCTCAGTTGACTTTCTCTGATCTGCTCTGGTGTTAGAGGTTTTCTCAGGGTGGGTGAATCTCTCACTACTGTTACTGCCTCCACAGACACTGGCATGGTCCAAATGAGAGGTGTATCTCTTTGTACTGTCACTCCCTGCACAGACGCACTGATAACTTCCTGTTGAACCTCCTCTGTACACTGTTCCATGAGCTTGTTTATGTCTACTGGCATACGGGATAGGCCATCTGCGTCACCATTGTGTTTACCTGGGCGGTACTTTATAGAAAAGTTGAAATCTGCTAACTCACCGACCCACCGGTGACCTGTAGCATTAAGCTTAGCTGTTGAGAGGACGTACGTCAGGGGATTGTTATCCGTATATACTGTGAAATGGGGGGCATGATACAAATAGTCTCTGAACCGCTCACATATGGCCCATTTCAGTGCTAAGAACTCTAACTTCCCTGAGTGCATGTGGTAGTTCTTCTCAGGTGGGCTTAGTGTTCTGGAGCCGTATGCAATAACAACCATTTTGCTGTTCTGTCTCTGATAAAGCACTGCACCCAGCCCCTCCTGGGACGCATCACAATGCAAAGTGAAAGGCTGGGTGAAATCAGGGTAGCCAAGAATGGGGGGCTCAATCAACTTATCTATGAGGAAGTTCAGTGTCTCTTGGTGGCTATGTGTCCAGTGTATGGGAGTGTTAGGTAGGAGGTTACCTTTACATTTGTTGCTGACACTCTTTCTGCTCGTCTTTGACTCTGCAGGCGATGTCTTGTCCGGGGGTGACGAGAGCAGCTGGTACAGTGGTTTTGCCAGTCTGGAAAAGTTTGGGATATATGGCCTGTAGTATGATAGAAAGCCCATTGTTCGTCTTAAGTCTGAAACTGTGACGGGTACCCTCTCCTTTAATGCCTGCACCGGGGCCACTTCAGCTGGGTCCATCGTGTAGCCCTCACCCGAGACCATCCGTCCCAGGAATCTGACCTTTCTCTTGAACACGTCACACTTGCGTGGACTGAGCTTAACTCCATGTTTTTGGTATCTCTGGAACACAGTTCTCATGTGGCTGACATGGTCTTGAAAGCTAGAGCTGTGAACGAGATTATCATCAAGGTACGGTTGACAGATATCATCCCTCAAACCCACTAGGCACTCTTCCATGTTACGCTGAAACTCAGCGGGGGCTGAACTTAACCCAAAGGGGATTCTGGTCCACTGATAAAGACCCCAGGGTGTTATGAAGGCTGTGAGGTGTTGGCTTTCCTCACTCAGGAACCCCTGGTGGTAGGCCTTCCCCTGATCCAATACTGAGAACCAAGAGCTGCCTGTGAGAGAGTCTAACATATCTTGTATTCGAGGGATTGGATGACAATCAGGGATAGATTTTCTGTTCAGCTCCCTGTAATCACAACAAAGTCTCAATGTGCCATCTTTCTTCCTCACACACACCACTGGTGATGCGTATGGGGATCTTGACTGGACTATCCAACCACGATTCAGCAAGTCCTGTAGATATTCTTTGACCTCATTATGCAGTGGTTTGGGGACGGACATGTACGTTCTCTTTACTGGAGTGGGGTCCTGAAGACTAATATGTAGTTTCAGGGAGGGAATATTCCCTATGTCATCTTCGTTGTAGGCGAATGCATGACACTCCTCTCTGAGTAACTGTTTCACTATTCCTATCTGGTCATCAGTTAGGTGGGAATGATTGACAGGGGGATCCCACTGACTTGGTTTCTGTGTTTTTGGTTGGTTGCTAGTGGTGTCCCTCTTCTGTTCACCTGTCTGCTCCCCTGTCTGTTTAGTGTCACTCTGTTTACTGTCCTCCTTTCCATTGTTGACATCACTCTCTATCTGTTCCACTCTGACTGGATAGGTCGTCTTGACTATTTGGAGGTGACCCAGAACTGTGTGTTTATTTAAAGTCATGGCCTGCTTGCTGACATTTGCAATGGGGACCGGCACATACATTGACCTGTCTGTGGGGATACTGACTAAACCCTCTTCAATGATGACCCCTTCAGGTAGTGTGGGCTCTTCACAAGGGACAAGTAAGAGGTTTTGACCTTGAAACTGTGCTCCACTACTAGCTTTGACATACACAACGCTGACCTGTCCGGCTGCTAAGTGAACCCTCTTCTTCCCTGTATGCACAATTCCCACTTCTTCATTTCCCTCCGGGGACTGAACGAGCCTGAGCACTGACTTTGCTGCTTTGAAGGTCACAGAGAATGCCTTGCTCACTTGGAGAATGTTTGCTGACCTCGCCTCTGACATCACCTCGCCTTTTAGCACTGCCTCTATTACGTTAAAGCCAATTATGGGCTGCTCTGCGACATTTGGGTCACTTGACACTAAGGTGGGGACTAACAGTGGCTCTACATGGTCTACATCTTTGCCTAGTCCAGGGGTCGGCAACCCGCGGCTCCGGAGCCGCATGCGGCTCTTTAGCGCAGCCCTAGTGGCTCCCTGAAGCTTTTTCAAAAATGTTTGAAAATGGAAAAAGATGGGGGAGAGAAATATATTTCTTGTTTTAATATGGTTTCTGTAGGAAAACAAACATGACACAAACATTATTAACGTTTTTCAATGCTGTAAAAATGTGTAGAATAAATATTAAATTTCAACATTTCTCTCAACGAAGATTTACGTCATAGCCTGCGACACACGTTTCTATCAGTAGGCTAAGGCGGGATGCCAGCAGGTGGCTGTTGTAAACAAACCGGCGGCTGCGCGCAATAGTAACACACCGCGGACCTACAGGCCGACGGGGGGGGGGGGGGGGGGGGGGGGGAGGGGTGCGCGCAATAGTAACACACCGCGGACCTACGGCCGACGGGGGGGGGCGCGCAATAGTAACACACCGCGGACCTATGGCCGACGGGGGGGGGCGCGCAATAGTAACACACCGCGGACCTACTGGCCGACGGGGGGGGTGCGCGCAATAGTAACACACCGCGGACCTACGGCCGACGGGGGGTGGGTGCGCGCAATAGTAACACACCGCGGACCTACGGCCGACGGGGGGGGGGTGCGCGCAATAGTAACACACCGCGGACCTACGGCCGACGGGGGGGGTGCGTGCAATAGTAACACACCGCGGACTACAGCCGACGGGCGGGGGGGGGGGGGGGACCACCGCGGACCTACAAAAAGGAGCACAAATACGCGTCCGGCTTGACGCTGCGCCGGACGCCGGACAGGGCTGAAAAACCGGACAGTCAAATACGTGCCCAGCCGGGCGAGTATTTGTCCTTTTTGAACCCGCGCCCCCCCGGGAGAGTGTCCCCCACCGGTTGAGAACCACTGCTCTACAGGATGCACTGCAGGAAAAATAAACATTTAATCATGAAGGCTCATTATGTATTTGTAGTTAACTTAGTCATTTCGATAGTAGGCTAATATAGCTACTATAGATACATACAGCATGTGTTGCCTTCAATATAAGGCTTCTAAGGCTTTTATTTTTTTGCGGCTCCAGACATATTTGTTTTTTGTTTTTTTGGTCCAATATGGCTCTTTCAACATTTTGGGTTGCCGACCCCTGGCCTAGTCTGAACTCCACCTCCACCCAACCCAGGAAAGGTATCTCTGTTTGGTTTGCTGCAAGTCCAATTATTCTATCTGCCTCCAACAGTTCATTAATAGGTCTCACTACACGATGAGGTAAATTCACTTTCCTCCATTCCTCATTAATAAGACTAGACTGAGCACCCGTGTCCCATAATGCTTCTACAGGAACCCTGTCTAACTGACAATGGACAGTACATCTCTTACCTATGAGGTCTAGGAGTTTGGCATGGCGTCGGGGTGAGAGATAGTTGGTGGGGCTCTGGAACGGGGAAGTTACTTGGGTGACAGCTGTCTGTTCAGTGGGACTAAGTGGGATTTCATGTTCATGGGCTACCGAGAGTCCCGACTCAGCAGCCCTGTCTCGTTTCCCTGCTGTTCTCTGCCTTGTCGGCATCCTCTGGAGAGGTGCCCCTCGTGGCCACACTTGAAGCAGTGTCTGCATGAGTCTCCAATCTGAGCTTCCTGACAGGCTCTGCATCCTCTTGGTCTGTTCCTGGCGTAGGCTGTTCTGTCTGTTTGAGTCTTTTTGTTAGCCTCTGCCGTTTCCAGAACTAGTTTTTTCATTTCCAACAGCTCTGCTCGGAGTCCTTCTATGAGGTGACTAGTGTTAGCATCCTGCTCTGTGCTGCGCCCCTGACCTTTCTTACTTTTGGCTCTAAACTCAGCTGTGTTTGTGGGGTCTCTGCGATCATCTGGTGGCTCTGTTTCTCTCCTGAAAGGGGTTTGGGGGGCATGGGGGGACACCTCTGTATGAATTTCACTGAGTCTAGGGGGCTTGCTCATGACTGTTTTCTTTAGTTTTTGCTGCCGTTCCTGCTCCAGATTTGCGGCCTCATTTATTCGTTCTATTAACTCTTCATCTGTCACACCGGGGCTGCTAAGGTAAGGCTTAATCTGAAATTTCACCGCATCACTATACATTCCTGTTTCAAGAGAGCGGAGGAATTTTCTCTGAATTAGCTCGGGACTAAACTGCTCACTCTCATTTTCATTACTCAAGCTCCACATTAACTTCTCCTTCAGTTCAATTGCTCTGAACAGGAACGTTTGGGCTGATTTCTTGGGGTCCTGTGTAATGTTCATCAGTCGGTGTAGCAGATCTGAAGATGAGTCAACTTTGTAGTGACCTCTGAGAATAGTTTTTAATTTGGGCAGGGTTAAGCCTCTCTTGATCTCCAGCATATCCCTCAGATGTAGACCTGGGCTCACTGCACGTGTGACAGCTTCAATTATCTCCGCTTCCGAATGACCCTTACGTTGTCCAGTCTCTATTTGGTTGACTAGGCTGGTGTAGGAGATTTTCTCTCTTTGGCCTGGTTCTCCAATCTGGCCACAGATTCGAAATTCCCTTCTAAGAGTCACTTCAGGCAGTGGCAGTGGAGGTGGTGACATCCCTGTGTCCCCCGGTGGTTCTTTGGGCTGTTGTTTTCCTTCCAAGACGACAATCTCCTCTTCTAGCAGTCGGCGGGCTTCATTCTGTTCCTCCTGCAGCTTGAGATATTTCTCCTTCAGAACATCTAATTCACTTGGTTCATTCTTTCTCAGGGACTTCATCCTTGACAGGACATTCTGCAAATACTGCTGAAACGCCTCGCTCTCCTCTTCATCCTCCACTTCATCCAGCGTCTTCTCAGCCAATCTGATGAGGGCACGACGAGCTTGCTTCTCAAACCCTCCTGATGGCTCTGAGCACTTTAGCTGTACACATGTGGAGATGAGCTCTGGCTTTTCCAACGCCAGCAGTACTCTACTTACGTCATCCCGTAGCTGCTCCATTTTTCTTCTTTTAATTATGTTGTTGATCCAGGTTCGTCTCTCTCGGGTGGATCACTCCCTCCTGGCTAGCTCGCCAAAATATGTAACGGGACCAAGAAGGAGACACGGCTGGTTCCAACTGGTGTTACACATTCGTTTTATTTTGTTGCATCTTTCTGAAATAGATACATAAAGCACACCGTATCACAATCACACTCTCCGTCTTTGCACAGCAAACACGTGTTTTCGCTGAACCAACTCTCACTGCGCATTTTAAATCACGTGCAATAACAAAATCAAATTACAAAAGCTGAAGCATAAACATAACTCAATAATCAACCATCAACAGTGTTAACATTCACACTAATTCACTTTTTATCCTTTCCAAAATAACCCATTTTCTTATATAATATAACCCAACATTCATAATAACATCACCACATCACCTAATATAAGATCACAGTCTCAGTAATATCTTATTCCAGCCCCATTTAGCACACATCACTCCATGCCCGGTAACGGCTCCTGCCTCGCTGCCTCTACTGCGCAGCTGCTATAGCAGGCTCATGCTAGTTGCTAATAATGGCTAACTCGACATATTTCCCCGACACACTTACACACGGTTAAAGTACATTCCCAACATTTCTCATCCCACAACATAATCCCGACAGCATATGCATTCCCAGTATCACTTACTCACCTGAAATAGATACATAAAGCACACCGTATCACAATCACACTCTCCGTCTTTGCACAGCAAACACGTGTTTTCGCTGAACCAACTCTCACTGCGCATTTTAAATCACGTGAGAGTTCACAAGAGACTTGACACACCTTGCGTTCCTGGGTGATACGTGCCCATCTAATGGTGACATACTGGTACTTCACATTACATTTCTGCCATAATAATCACATGAATAACTCAACAGGACAAACCCTTTACCCACCGTAAAACATAGAACATTTTCACATCTACAACATGTATACAAAATCACACTTTTTTTAAAAATTTGTCAGCAACTATCTGGTTGCGCCACATTAGCATGAGAGGGAAGGGTGTGGTGCAGGTCACTGAGTTTAAATATCTTGGCACAACCATCGATAATAACCTCACTTTCCAGGGAAATGCAGATAACATCTATAAAAAAGCAAGACAGCGACTCCATCTTCTCAGGCAATTGAAGAGCTTTAATGCCAGTAAACAAACTCTGGACATGGTCTACCGGTCACTCACTGAGAGTGTTCTCACTTTTAACAGTATCTCTTGGTATGGGAACCTCTCAGTTAGATACAAGAACAAGCTGACCCAGGTAGTTAACCAGGCCAGTAAGATAATAGGGGTCAAGCAAATGCAGCTTCAGGAAATATACAACCGTTCCATAGCTAAAAAAAGCCATCCAGATTTACAATGACACCACCCACCCTCTCAACCCTGCATTTGGTTTGATGCCGTCAGGAAGGAGGCTCAGAGTTCCCTTAGCTAAAAAAGCAGGGTATAAGAAGTTGTTTGTGCCATCTGCAGTGGACACTCTGAACCAGAGTATCTTTAAGTGAACCCTGCTGTATGATACCGTATCTATTCTTTGTATTGTGCTTATTTATTGATTGTATTTATTGTCTGTTTTATGTGCTGGCTGACTGTCAAGATGCCAAAGGCAAATTTCCATTTTGATTTAAATCATTGGACAATAAAGTCTTCTTATCTTATCTTATCTTAACCACAAACAACACAAGACGCACATTTATTTGGAAATCTTTGCGAAGAAATGATCAACACTTTGGAAATAAGAAGAAAGAAGCATGTTCACTGAAGAGGTGAAAATGTCATAATTTTGTATTGAATTTGGGAACAGGCAAACGCTATTGTAATGATGTGCATTGAATAGTAATACCATAGTTTGAGTATTGCTTAGCACAAAAAAGTATCGGCAGCAGGGGTTGGCGTCGGGGTGAAGTAGTAGAAGAAAACAGGAGTTAAAAACATGAGTTTATTCATTTGTTTAGTCTATAATGGAGACATGAAAGTAGATACAAATTCTTTAGTATGTGTTGAGAAAAGCTGGGTTGGTAGGCTGACTGGATCGCCTGGCGACAAGAGGTTTATTCAGGTAGTATACTCAAATGCAACTAAAACGTAGAGTATGCAGATATAAATAGTGTCACCAGATTTGCTTTACTTGTTGTTCCACCGTCCGCCATTTCCACTACAGCGGATAGCTAATTGGGATAGCTACCGATAGCTACTGGGTAAAAGCGCTATCCCTCCTCGTTTGGTTGCATGTACACTGGTTGACGCATTTCCTTTGTGCTATAAATGGAGTCGGGATCGTACCCGGTGGCAGACAGAGCTGCATGAAAGCGAGGCTTATAGGGAAGCTAAGGGAACCAATCTAATGACACTTCAAGGCTGTTTAGGTCGGGTTTGAAGATGTACTTTTCATCAAAGTAAAAACAGAATTGTTGTATCCTATGTAGGATAGCACATTTTTATTTATTCAACCAGAACAAATTATTTAACCTTTTATTCTTCTTTGTTATATGTTCATCTGACATGAGCGCTAGGTAGAGGAGCGTTTGATGGAGGGGGCTAAGTGGAGGATGGCTAGGTGGAGGAGTGTTACGGCCGAGTGAAGGGCTGAGACTCAGACAAGTAAGCAGGGATAGGTTTAAATGCCTGGATAGGCTTTTATTGGAACTGAGAGGTCGGGGCCAGTTTGTGGGGGGGGGGGGGGGGGGGTAGAATCCGAGGTCGCTGTGGCGAAGGCGCAGGATCCAACCCTTCGGTCCGCTGAGGATAACTGCTCTCCGGGAAAGCGTTGAACGCCGGCAAGGAGCGGGATAGCAGGAGGGCCGGTGCTTCGACGCAGCATGGGTAAACAGGTATATCTTGGGGTAGATCTGGCGATGAGTTGAGAGGAGGTCCGGGTACTTGTAGGCAGAGGATGATTGGGAAGTGGTGTCAGCTACGTTGAAGGCCGGCTCCGCTAATTAGCTCCTCCGTTGCCCCTGGCGACGGAGCAGACGCTGGGTGCAGGCAGAGGTGTGCTGGGTGTAGCCGGTGTGTGTAGGCGGAGCCGTAACAGAGGAGTGACAAAACAGAGCAATGAGCACAGACCAAGACATCTCAATTCAATTAAAATAACATTTTTTCCATTAGGAACTTCGTTCGCATGGTAAGTTTGTAGTGCATTTACGACATTTGAGATAGACCACATACAAGTACAAGACAACAAACAAGTGCATGTTAAAAGCAGTGTCAAATGTCCACGTCTGGTCTAAAATGTAGTACAAGAGTCCACTGAGTGGTTAAAAACAGTTTAATACGTTTCTGAGTTTATTAAAGCTTTCACAGTATCAATATGCTTATTTATTTACAGATTAAAAATAAGAATCGAGTTACTGAATGTCCATGCTTCAAAACAATCATTGACTTGTGTAGGGTCATGCCATGTCCTGTAGTATGCAATGCAATCAGAAACTGCTCTTTTCTGTTTAGCATAAATCATTAACCAATGTTAATAGATATAATCTTTGAGTCTTTCAAAACTGCCTGAAATCCATAATTTTTGTGTATTTTTCAACCAACTTTGGAGCAATTAGTAATCTTTTTCCATTAAATACTACTCACATGGGCATTAAATAAAAATAAATAAATGGATGTCTTTTTTTTAATTTTTTTTACATGTGTGCAGTACCTCTATACAAATCAGTGTGGTCATAGCATCTGATTCTTAATAATGCTTAATTTCTGATTGATATGGTTATGAATATGATTATGAATAAGATATGTGAAGCTGTACAGCACCATTGTCTTTGATATGTTATATGTATATTAATAGTGTATCCATTCTTTCTCTTTCACACGTTTTGTGATGATGGCTCTTCTTTAGTCACTGAGCCGTGAAGTGATACTGCCTGTATGTTATGAAACTGTCTAACTTCAATAGACTCGGTAGAGTTGTATCCACAGCCCAGTAACTCGCACACCAAGAAACTAAGTAGGAACTTAGCTTAAGGTTTACTAACATTATTATAATAGCATCCATAGCCCAATAACTTACACAACAAAAGCCATACTAACTCACCACTACATTGCTAGAAGCTGAAGCAGCACAATGTCGACAACAACTATCCATTAATGAAGCTATAGGCGCTAAGCCTTCACTTTAATATTCTATTGTGCTAAATACCATAATCATAAATACTACAGACATTCATCAGGGCGGTTTGCAATACTCATCAACTTGCATATTGTTTACTAGTTACCAAAAGTCGCTTTGAGTTGAATTGAGGCGCAATTTCCACTGATTTAAATTAGCCGCTTGGAACTATCTGAAGCTACATGAATGCCAACTTGTAAAAATGTTAGACATTATGAATAAATAGCATAATCCTTTTTTGGGGAATTAAATGAATACATTCCTGTTACACCACGTCCTGCTACACGGTCCAACACCCCCATCTAGTGGCCGCTTGTCGCCACTGCCCATCATTCCCCCAACACACCTGTTGCCAATTGGCAATCACCTTTCCCTATATAAGCCGGGGATCTCCAGCCAGCCGGCGCCAGTTCGTGCTCTTGTTTACCCAACCTCGTTCCAGTGATCCAGTTACCCGTCTGTTGCCGAACCCCGCCTGCCTGACTACCCGCCTGTTGCTGAACCCTGTTGCCGAACCCTGCCTGCCTGACTTACCCGCCTGTTGCTGAACCCTGTTGCCGACCCCTGCCTGCCTGACTACCCCGCCTGTTGCCGAACCCTGTTGCCGAACCCTGTTGCCGACCCATCACCTGTCCGACTGCCCGCCTGTTGCCGACCCATCGCCTGTCCGACTGCCCGCCTGTTGCCGACCCATCGCCTGTCCGACTGCCCGCCTGTTGCCGACCCATCACCTGTCCAACTGCCCGCCTGTTGCCGACCCATCGCCTGTCCGACTGCCCCCTGTTGCCGACCCCTCGCCTGTCCGACTACCTGCCTGTTGCCGAACCCCCGCCTGCCCGATTACCGCTGGCCTAGCCTGGCTTGTTGCTATTTCCCTTTTGTCTAAATAAATCCCCTGTCTTTTCATCCCGTCTCCGCCTCCCTGTGTTCAGCGTTTGGGTCCACTCGTCCTGTACCATAACAGTACGAACTGGCCAAACATGGACCCAGCTGACACAGAGGCTGTCCGCCGGGCGATCTCCTACCTACAGGCTCAACTGGGTCAGCACGACCAGGCTCTGCAGGAGATAACCTCCTCCCTACGTGAGTTATTTCTTACTATCACCTCCCGGCTCCATGTCACTCCGGAACCACCAGCCCCAGTTCCTAGCCATTCGGCCTCTCCCCGGGAGCCGTTCATTCCAGCCCCCGAACGCTACGATGGAGACCTGGGACTATGCCGATCGTTCCTACTCCAGTGCTCCCTGGTTTTCGAGCTACAGCCCCTGACCGACAAGGCTCGGATCGCTTACCTGATCGGTACATTGCGGGGTGAGGCTCTCGCCTGGGCAACGGCGGTTTGGGAGCGCGGCTCCACGGCCTGTTCTGATTATTCCGCTTTCACCGAGGAGATGCGGAGGGTTTTCGATCACCCGGTCCGGGGCAGAGAGGCGTCTCAACGCCTTCTACTTCTCTGTCAGGGTTCCCGCAGCGACGCCTCATTCGCGGTCGAGTTTCGGACTCTTGCGGTAGAGAGTGGGTGGAACGAGGAAGCTCTGCAGGGGGTTTTCTTGAACGCGCTGGGTAGTGACGTCAAGGACGAGTTAACTTCCGGGAGGAGTCTTCGGATCTCGAGCACCTGATCGCTCTCGCCATTCGGGTGGACAATCGCTTGCGAGAACGCCGCAGGGAGAGGGCTATTCGCTCTTCTTCAACGCCTTCTTCCATGCCGCCAGCAGCATCTCGGCCTCCTCTTTCGGTTTCTTTTCCACCGCGTCACGAGCGGAGACCTCTTTCGGAGTACGAGCCCATGAAGATCAGACGCACGCACCTCTCCCCCGAGGAGAGGGAGCACCGGATTCTCTCCGGAGCCTGCCTATATTGTGTCAGATGGGCCACTTCCTGTCTGGATGTCCCTCTCGTCCGGAAAAATGGGCAGGCTCGCCAGTAACCCGGGGAGTACTGGTGAGTTGTGCTCTGGATAGGGGGCAGTAGGGGCCGGTTTCCCGTCCCCTACTGTGTGCCACCCTCTTGTGGCAGGATCAGACTTCTCCGCTGACCATAATCCTGGACTCCGGTGCAGACGAGAGCTTTATCGACCGGGAGTTGGTTCACCAGCTGGGGATCGACACCGTTCCCCTGGGTTCCCCAATTGAGACCCAGGCACTCGACGGAAGGCCACTCGCTCGGGTGGAGCGTCGCACCGTGCCTGTCAACCTGCTTGTTTCGGGCAACCACCACGAGTCCATATCACTTCTCGTGATTTCTTCCCCTCTTTCACCTGTCGTTCTGGGATACCCTTGGTTGAAGATCCACAATCCTCAAATTGACTGGGCAACCGGACGAGTCATTTCGTGGAGCACACACTGCCTTTCCCACTGTTTGCGCTCCGCCCAGTCTCCTCGGGCGTCGGAGCTCAGTTCCACTTTTGCACCGCCTGACTTGTCCTCTGTCCCGAAGGAGTACCACGACCTCGGAGTGGTTTTTAGTAAATCCCATGCCCTGTCCTTGCCCCGTCATCGCCCATATGACTGTGCAATCGACCTTCTTCCCGGGTCCCCTCTTCCTAGTAGCTGCCTGTTCAGTCTCTCCCGTCCGGAACAGGAGTCCATAGAGAACTATATTGGAGAGTCCCTCGCCGCCGGAATCATCCGCCCATCTTTGTCGCCAGTAGGAGCGGGATTTTTCTTTGTGAGTAAGAAGGACCACTCCCTACGACCCTGTATCGACTATCGTGGTCTGAATAATATAACATTAAAGAATAAATATCCTCTACCCCTCATCAGTTCTGCCTTTGTTCCCCTCCACGGAGCCGTGGTTTTTTCTAAACTAGACTTGCGTAACGCGTACCATTTGGTCCGCATCCGGGAGGGCGACGAGTGGAAGACCGCGTTCAACACACCATTAGGCCACTTTGAATATTTAGTTATGCCCTTCGGGCTCACCAACGCCCCCGCGGTTTTCCAGTCCCTGGTCAACGACATGCTCCGGGACATGTTGAACCGTTCTGTCTTTGTGTACCTCGACGACATCCTGATATTTTCTAAATCAGTAGAGGAGCACAGAATCCATATCCGGCAGGTTTTGCAACGTTTATTGGAGAACCGACTCTATGTCAAAGCAGAGAAATGTGAATTCCCACGTCCCTGTCCATCTCTTTCCTGGGCTACATCATCAGCCAGGGCCAGATTGAGATGGATCCCGCCAAGGTCTCTGCGGTGGCCGAGTGCCTGGCCCTCGCCCCCAACCCTGTTGTGATGTTCTTTGAGGAAGAAGGCCGCCGACACAGGATCGCTTTTAACTCACTTTATTTGTTTAGCTTTAGGTATATTATCTATGGGCAAAAGGAGGGGTATTGTATAGTTCACGCGTGGAGCGACTCTTAGCTGGATATCTAACAGATACGCGGCCTCTAGAGTTTCTGCCCTCCCGCTGCTCGTGCCCTCGATAGTACCTGGGCAGGCGTGGCCTCTATGATGCATAATATGCTCTGATTGGCTAGTGTTGAGCGCCCGCCCCCAGTGTATTATGTGTGCTGCCATCTGGTGGCCAGGTGCGGTTAATACAGCTTATATTTGTTTCTGTTCCCTAGTGGCTATGTGTGGATATTACAGCCTGTTGATACATATGGTATTATTTATTCGTAACAATCCGCAAGAGATTGCAACAATTTTTAGGGTTCGCCAATTTCTATCGCCGATTTATTAGAGGTTATAGTCAAGTCGCGACAGCCCTTACGGCCTTGAACTCCACCAAGAGCGCTTATGTATGGACGCCAAAGGCGGAGACCGCCTTTCTGGACCTCAAGAAGCGGTTCGTATCCGCCCCAATCCTTGTCCAACCGGATCCCTCTCTCCAGTTTGTGGTGGAGGCTGACGCTTCTGACACCGGAGTGGGTGCGGTCCTCTCCCAACGCTCCCCCTCCGACCATAAGCTCCACCCCTGTGCCTTCTTCTCCCGCCGGCTGTCCCCGCCGGAGCGAAATTACGATGTTGGCAACCGCGAGCTATTAGCTGTCAAGCTTGCCCTGGAGGAGTGGCGGCATTGGCTGGAGGGGGCGGAGCATCCATTTATTGTCTGGACCAATCACCGCAACCTGGCCTATATCCAGTCTGCGAAAAGACTGAGTTCTCGACAGGCCAGGTGGGCCTTATTCTTTGGTCGGTTTAACTTCTCCCTCACCTATCGTCCCGGCTCCCAGAACGTCAAGCCGGATGCCCTGTCCCGCCTGTACTCCCCCGAGAACCTCGGTACAGGTCCCGAAAACATCCTGCCGCCTACCTGTTTTATCGCCACTCTCACATAGGAGGTGGAGTCCGCGGTACGCCTGGCGCAGAGGCAGCAGCCAGACCCCGGTACCGGTCCCCCCAACCATTTGTTCGTTCCGGACGCCGTACGGTCCAGGGTACTGGTCTGGGCCCATTCTTCCAGGTTCACCTGCCACCCAGGAATCACCCGCATGTTGGACTTCATCTGCCGGCGATTCTGGTGGTCCACTATGGACGCAGACGTCCGTTCCTTTATTGCGGCGTGCGCAACCTGCGCCCAGAATAAGACCTCGACCCGTCCCCGTTCCGGCCTGCTGCGACCCCTACCCATCCCTAGCCGTCCTTGGTCCCACATCGCCCTGGACTTCGTTACCGGCCTGCCTCCGTCCGAGGGCAACACCACCATTCTCACGGTAATCGACCGCTTTTCTAAGGCCGCGCATTTCATCGCTCTCCCAAGCTCCCCTCCTCAAGAGAGACCGCAGACCTCCTGGTCAAGCACGTGTTTCGCCTACATGGCATCCCCACTGATATCGTCTCGGACAGAGGTCCCCAGTTCACTTCCCAAGTGTGGCGTGCGTTCTGCGGGGCTCTTGGGGCCACATCCAGCCTCTCCTTCGGATTCCACCCCCAGTCCAATGGACAATCGGAGTGGGCCAATCAACAAATGGAAGCAGACTCTGTTGCATCACCCACGCCAGTCCCACTTCGTGGAACACCCAGCTTCCCTGGGTAGAATATGCCAATAACACCCTGGTTAATGCATCCACGGGGCTGTCCCCGTTTATGGCCTCGCTAGGTTATCAACCACCTTTGTTCCCCGAATTAGAGGAGATAGCGGTTCCGTCGGTCCAGACCCATCTGCGCAGGTGCCGGTGCGTTTGGAAACGCACACGCGCGGCGTTACTCCACGCATCCTCCCGCTCTCAAGTACAGGCAAATAAACATCGTCTGCCTGCCCCCCAGTACGCTCCCGGTTTGGCTCCGGGCGAAGGATCTTCCCTTGAAGGGGGTTCCCCCCAAACTCTCCCCCCGTTTCATTGGTCCGTTTGAAATTGAAAGGATAATTAACCCCTGTGCCGTGCGATTAAGACTTCCTCCATCCCTCCGTGTGCATCCGACCTTCCATGTCTCCCAGGTCAATCCCGTCTCCACCAGCCCGTTGTCTCCCACCGTTCCGCCCCCACCTCCTCCCAGGGTCATAGACAATCACCCGGCGTGGACGGTCCATCGTCTCCTGGACGTGCGGCGTCGCGGCCGGGGACACCAGTACCTCGTCGACTGGGAGGGGTACGGTCCTGAGGAGCGCTCCTGGGTTCCCCGGATTCGAATTCTGGATGCCTCCCTCATTCGGGACTTCCACCGGGATCACCCGTTGTTGGGCGTCCGCCGAGAGGCGTCCGTAGAGGAGGGGGTACTGTTACACCACGTCAGGCTACATGGTCCAACACCCCCATCTAGTGGCCGCTTGTCGCCACTGCCCATCATTCCCCCAACACACCTGTTGCCAATTGGCAATCACCTTTCCCTATTTAAGCCGGGGATCTCCAGCCAGCCGGCGCCAGTTTGTGCTCTTGTTTACCCAACCTCGTTCCAGTGATCCAGTTACCCGTCTGTTGCCGAACCCCTGCCTGCCTGACTACCCGCCTGTTGCTGAACCCTGTTGCCGAACCCTGCCTGCCTGACTACCCGCCTGTTGCTGAACCCTTTTGCCGACCCCTGCCTGCCTGACTACCCCGCCTGTTGCCGAACCCTGTTGCTGACCCATCGCCTGTCCGACTGCCTGCCTGTTGCCGACCCATCGCCTGTCCGACTGCCCGCCTGTTGCCGACCCATCGCCTGTCCGACTGCCCGCCTGTTGCTGACCCATCGCCTGTCCGACTGCCCGCCTGTTGCCGACCCATCGCCTGTCCGACTGCCCGCCTGTTGCCGACCCCTCGCCTGTCCGACTACCCGCCTGTTGCCGAATCCCCGCCTGCCCGATTACCGCTGGCCTAGCCTGGCTTGTTGCTATTTCCCTTTTGTCTAAATAAATCCCCTGTCTTTTCATCCCGTCTCCGCCTCCCTGTGTTCAGCGTTTGGGTCCACTCGTCCTGTACCATAACAATCCGGTTTATGCACGGTTACTTCCTGGTTACGATCAGATTACGTTAGTTCAGGTCGGATACTTCCGGTCGCTTCCGGAAGTGAATTAACTGTCAACAATCCACTACTACGATGTCGTTTTATACGAGATGTCTCCAGGAGTTACCTCAAATTAACATCAACAATGTCTATAAACAAATAAGAGCACATTCAAGGACGTATTCGAGCCTTCGAGAAAAGGGTTTCCAGCTGTACATAACCAGCTATATCCACGATTATGAAGGTAAGTTTACCACAGCTATCTAGCGCTGCCGGTAGCTATCTGACGTTATCTTTAGCCCCGTCAGATTCGTGGACGTTAGTTTATAGTTGTGCTCCACATTGTTGTAACACGTAACTTTGATCAAATAATGCAATTAAGCTTGATTTCGTCACAGAAATGCATATTTCCTGCAGATAGACTCGCAATGAGGTATTTGTGTATATGTGACATGTGTAAATAATTTTTTCTGTTTCTCAGTTTCTAACAAAACCAAGGAAGGCGAGGTGACTGTGAGGGCAAGATGCTACAGATCAATGTGGAAAAATGAAAAGCCACACAATTTAAGTGTAGGGAAATGAGAGTTATGAAAATAATTATACATTTTATAGTATTCTACTTTCAGGGAATGCCTATACGGTAGGCTAGAATCTACCTACCTGTTATGATAGCATTATCTGCTACTGCATAGCATAGTTAACATGAACACAAATTAATAAGGTTAAGCCAGGGATCTCCAACCTTTTTTCTAATGCTTTGACCAAAGACCAGCTCTGTGTACCTATTTCGAGTCCCTTGGGTATTCTTATCTGCATTGTGAAAACAATGAATATCATTTGGTTTAAAGGTTATTGTCTTATTTGGCTATGTAAGCTAGTTCACTGCTATGCATTAACATAATATATGCACAAGTCACATTGTGAATGTCCTTTTCCCTTAACAGATTGTTCTCAAAGACTCGAAGCCTGTTGAGCTGACGGCTTATCAATGCTCATGTGTAGCAGGGCTTGCGCTGTGCAGTCACATTGCAGCCTTGCTTTATCAATCTGCACATTATAGCCAGCAGGGAGCAACAGTTGTCCCCCTACTTACAGCTGCACTGAGTCTGAACAGCGGTGGCATAAACCCAGAACTCAGGTAATATTATTGTAGCACCTCCACAATGTAATTGTTATTGGAATCTTATTTTACATACAAGTTAACACACACCTAAATATTTTTTTTCTACATGTGTTTACAGGGATTCGAGCCTGGCCCAACAAATGAGATGGTGGTGTTATCGGCTAGGCCTAAGGAGCAAAGACTGGCTGAAGGAATCAGGTAATAATTTGTGATGATGAAAATGTACTTAACTTTGCTTCTTCTATTTCTACATGTTCAATCTCCTTGGGACCAAGTTATACAAAGGGGCCTGCAACTTGAACTGTGAGCTTCCCGACATGACGGTTCTACGTTTGAATGACATCTACTGTAGTGTGTTCTTTGAGGAAGGAGGCTGCCGACACAGGATCGCTTTAACTCACTTTATTTGTTTAGCTTTAGTTATATTAATCTACGAAACAAATGGAGGGGTATTGTAAAATTCACGCGCGTGGAGCGACCCCCTTAGCTGGATATCTTAACAGATACGCTGCCTGGGGGGTTTCTGCCCTCCCCCGGATGTGTTGTTTGGTAGTATCTGGGCAGGCGTGGCATAATATGCTCTGATTGGCTAGTATTGAGCGCCCGCCCCCAGTGTATTATGTGTGCCGCCATCTGGTGACCAGGTGCGGTTAATACAACTTACATATTTATTTATATTCCTTTGTGGCTATGTGTAGATATTACAGCCTGTTGATACATATGTTATTATTTATTCCTAACACTACCACAGCATGCCGAGGGATGTCGCTCCACTGATAACCACCATGGGAATCACAGGGGATATACCGCTGGTTGAGAGCAGAAAGGTCCAAGAAGGTAGTGTTCTGTCCTACCACCTGCCAACTTTGAGTCCACCCAGAACATGCCTGCATGCCTCCGCACCATCACGGCCAGCTCTACCTCTTGATGGGTATCATTTAGGTCCTGCAGAGTGCTGTTTCGTACCGACCTGCCATCAACGTCTGCACCTGACATCGCTTCGAACAACCAGGACAATGTCGCACCAGATTGAGGAAAGCACAAGACAGCAAAGTACTCTTAAGGAATGGCACCTGTTAAGAAGACCATGTGTGACATCTTCTAGATTCAGGTACTGTATGTGTAGTTTTGCTAATGTGACATTTTTATTTTGCACACCATTTACCCACTGAAGTTGAATACTTCCACTCTGTTGTGCCATATAAATGTATTTTTTTGAGATGTTGAATATATGTGTTCATGCATTTTCAGAGAAATTTGTCATGTCAGAGGACAGTCAACAGCTGAGAGCCTGGCAGTCAGAATTTTACGTCCTGGCCAACAAACAGCCGAAATGAAGAGGGGCCTGGACATGGAACCTAAGGCAGTGGAGGAGTACTGCCAGGCAAAGGATGTTAACCACTACCCTTGCGGCTTTATCATCCATCCGGATGCACCATGGCTTGGGTCATCACCTGATGGGTTAGTGTACGACCCAAAGGGGGAGCTGGTGTTCGGATTGCTCGAGGTTAAGTGCCCAAATGTCTTGAGCTATGTGGATTGTGCCTACCTTAAAATATCTGAAGATGTCTTACAGCTTAAGCATGCTAGCGGAATATTTTGTTGAGCGGGGGGGGGGGGGGGGGGGGTGCCAGCGCACCAAAAAACACTGGTGACGGCGCCCCAAATTCAATTCATAGTTGTGGGCGGTCCTCACTGAAAGCTGACGGGCCCCCTGATTGGCTGGGGCCCATTGGCTGTATACTGTAAATCAACGTTTCTCAAATGGGGGTACGTGTACCCCTAGGGTACATGTAATTTAACAGAAGACATGCAACTACAAACAGTTGGTTAATATTGCCAAACATATTCAGGGGAATAACAGTGTTAAACAACTTGTGTTCCTTTAACCTACGAATCAGGCGCTCAACATGAACTCTGAGGTGCGCAATAGACTGTGTCTCCCTGACCTCCTCAGCAGTCATCTGTTTTCTTCCAGCCAGGAATGCTGGCCTGTACACCTTACAAGGTACACAATTGTCAACCAAGAAGCCTCTGTCCACCATTATAGCCGAGTCTGGCCTGAGGAGCTTGTTGATTCCTGACTCCACAAGGAGCTGTTTGTCACTGACTGAGCCAGCATAGAGGGGGGAGACAAAGGTAACTGCACCATGGGGAGCCATGCCAGTCATTCCCTTCAGGGTGCAATGAGACTTGTAGCTGGAGTAAACCTCGCTTTGGAGTAAAGGTGATGTGGGTGTTTGGCACCTCACCTCAGTGCAGTCTAGAATGACAGTGGTGTCTGCATAGTCTTTGAATTCTGGTGGCATTTCTGGTGACATCCAAATGCACTGTGCACCGAGAACAGAATACAAGAAATTACTCCACGACAGTACAATCCTGCTGACGGTAGACTGATGGATTCCATACCGGTCAGCCAGGTCATTCTGCTTCACTGCCATGGTGAGGTAGTTCAGGAAAAGAAAGAGCTGATCCACTGGGAGTAGAGACTGTACCTGTAAGACGTACAAGATGAATTACATCAGCTGTACCTTACTACACTAATTGTATATACTGTAGCATAGCCTATCACAAAACAATACATTGACAGACATACCATAGTGCTTTGCCGTGGGGGTTCACCTGATGTTCTGTTCACTCGCATCATGTATTGCAGAGACGGTTCAATGACCTGCCAAAACCGCATCAGGTGATCATAGGTTGAAAACCTAAAGACAAGCAAGACTTGTTAGTAAGTTAGGTATGAAAAAACATAGAAGTAGGCCTATAGGCTACAATTGTAGTTTACAAAAGGACACATGTAGACTATCAAATTGGCTAAATAGTTTTATTTAAGCATACATACCTGGTGAAAAAACGTATATCCTTGTCTGAGCCAGCAAATCTCTGCAAACCAAATCGCTGCTGTAGAGTAATCTCCTCCATCTGCTGCCTCAGCTGAGCGACCTCTTCGCGCAGACGTTGGTTCTCTTCTAATACCATGTCAACTAATGCCGGTTCTGGACTAGTGGAGTAGTCGTGTACATTGATGGCACAAGCAACATCAACATCTCCAGCAGTATCGTCAACTTCATCGTCAGTAACCATAGTGTCCGGTCTGTCTCTTTGTTGACGTTCCCTCACCCCAAGCCTTCTCTCTCCGAGAGTATAGTTATTCCAGGGGAAAAGCACAGGAACAGCACCGGGCTTCAGTCTCCTTCTACCGCCCTCGGCAGGCTCGTTAACATCCTCAGATTGGAAGTGCCGACTGCACACACGAGTGTGATGGCCTATAGTAAAGCCCTCTCTCCTAACATTAACTATCCATCTCCTTCAGATTTCCCCGTCCTTAGGAAATTTATGAAAGCTAAGGATCGAGTTGAATTTAGCTGAGGCAGAACATAAGGGGACGCAGCAATGTTTGGCTGTCGTCTTTTCACTTCGCTGAAAAGTATACCTTGTCTTCTTCATATTAAAAATAACTATGACAACTATATAACAACGAAATAACTGACAACTATATAACAACTAAATAAATGACAACTATATAACAACTAAATAACGGACAACTATATAACAACTAAATAACGGACAACTATATAACAACTAAATAACTGACAACTATATAACAACTAAATAATGGACAACTATATAACAACTAAATAACAGACAACTATATAACAACTATATAACAACTAAATAACGGACAACTATATAACAACTAAATAACGGACAACTATATAACAACTAAATAACTGACAAATATATAACAACTAAATAACTGACAAATATATAACAACTAAATAACTGACAACTATATAACAACTAACTAAATAACTGTCAGATTTACCAGAGTTTTACGCCCTATGCCACCGCCTACCACAACACCAGCTGACTCGACCGGAAGTGAGTCAGCTGGATTATATTGATGCGGAAGTTCTTTAGAACGTACCGTGCATAAACCGCATTCCAACTGATTACATTTTTTAAAATAAAGTTATTACTAAGATATCATTACATTCATTGTTGAAATGCCTTCTGGGATTGAAAGACAGAGTTGCGTCAATGGCGGGAAAAACCTAGATGGTCACGTGCTTCATGTAGCTCCAAGAGGTCATTTGAATAAGTGGAAATTGCGCATCACCGTGCTGATTTTCCACGAAACAGCGACGTTTGGTAACTAGTAAACGCCACTATTTATAATTTGAATTTGGTCCCCACCACTTTTAAAAATGTGCAAACCAATTGCCACCGAAAAAATCCCCACATACTCAACCGCAGCCCGTTCTCATCCCAACTCGTAATATACCGACGATTTGTCACGCCCCTAGACGTCTGATACTGACGCAAAAGGTACCCTCCCGCGTCTGTGTGAAACGATCTGGGTTCTCATAAACCCGTTCGCGGTGGTAAGAGACGAGCAGAGTCTACAGCGTCCATTCACTCCAATAATAACCCGGTCACGGTGATAGATTACCCTAACCATAACCCTAACCCTAACCATAACCCTTTTTGGAGTGAATTGTTTCACAGTAGACTGCGGACGCTGTAGACTCTGCTCTGCGAGCGGACGCGGGAGGGTACCTTTTGCGTCAGTATCAGATGTCTAGGGGCGTGACAAATCGTCGGTATATTACGAGTTGGGATGAGAACGTGTTGTCAACCGAAACCGTCAAGTCTGAATCATGCGATAGGCGCGCACGATGACATCCTCACAGCATGCACACCGGCTGTGTGTGGACTCGGGTCTGCGGCCGGGTCCGCGGGTTCGGTGCTGGGTCCGCGGCCGGGCCCGCGGCTGAGTCCGTGGTCGGGTCCGCGGCTGGCGGGTCCGGTGCTCCCGTCGACAATCGCGCCGAATTTTGTTCCCAATCCAGCCCTGGTCCCCACCACTTCTAAAACCAAACTGACGCCCTTGTTTATATCATTATGTTATAATTATATAACTAGCTCAAACTAAAGTAATGGAGTGATAGGTTGAATGGCGAGCCAACATTGTGCTGCTTAAGCTTCTTGTCAGAATCGCTGCATCGATATTTAAAAAAAAGATTAAAATACCAGAAGGTACGAATCGAATATCAATCCATCCAGACCGAGCCATATCCTCTCGGCTCACCTGTGTTGGTTGTTACTTGTTCCCTAATCCTAATGTGTATTTAAGCACTTAAGTTTTGTTGTTTATATACAGTATAATATATCATAAATTCAATTATTTATATATACTTGTACTTGTGAACGCGATTATAAATTGACACGTTGATCAGACACACCGTCAACAGCCTAATATTAGCTGAGTTGTAGGCCAACTTAAGCCTTAGACTCAAACAACCAAACATCATCCACAGACTTCTTCCCACTTATCTCACACACACACACACACACACACACACACACACACACACACACACACACACACACACACACACAGCAGAAGAATCATGCTAATGAGCTGTGGCGGTGTTTACCCGTCACGCATGGGGCGCGTCGCGGCGGGCTTTTTAATGATGTTTATTTGCCAGGCGCGCGGTTTAAGCGTGGGCGAACGCCGACTGATTGGCAGATGTTGGGAGACGCTGGGGACAGCCAATCACCGCTGCTCGTTCGAGCACGGCGCCGCCCTCCCTCCCCCTCCCGTGATAATAATGCACAGAGCGCGGGGTCGCGTGGATCACCCCCGCACGCGTCTTTCTGTCCATCTTCCGGTCAGATGTTGGGGGATGTCCATATTAGGCCCTACGTGCGTCCGCATCGGTCACACTTCCGGTGGGATTCAGGTCGGGGGCCTCTTCAATCATGGCTCAGGGAGTCTTCGGTGGTTTAATCTGATGGCGCAGTGTCCTCTTCAAAGGGGGCAGGTCTGCTTGTCGTGTTTCATTGATCTGAGTCAGGGGTCGGACAGGAAGGAAGTAGGTAGAGATTAAGCCATGCGGTTTGTCTTTTTTTGAAACATTTCCTCTAACCTAGACCAGAATGTGCACCTGTAGGCTACCAATGACTGTCTGTCTGCTTGTCTGTCTGGTGCACCCGTCTAGCAGGTCTCTTCAGAGTTTACAGTTCATTCACTGTCTGTGCCATCGAATTTCAGTAGGCCCTATGTCTCTCTCTCTCTCTCTCTCTCTCTCTCTCTCTCTCTCTCTCTCTCTCTCTCTCTCTCTCTCTCTCAAGCGTTTTGCCTGTATGGTAAAAAAAAGTGTTGTATAGTTGTATTATTTAGAAATAGGCTGATAGAAATGACAATCATAGATCCTGCCCCCTTAAATGGGTGGCACTAAACAACCAACATGAACACATGTTCTATAGGAAAACGTTGAAATGAAAAGCTGTTTGGAAGCAGAAAGAGCTGCTCTTATTGGTGAGCGGAAATGATCTGACCCACTGAAAAGGGTCAGAACGGCGTAGATTGGCGTCACTAATGAAACGTAATAGTAATGGGTCGTGGGTAACGCACACACAAACAACCAATCTCAGCCTGTGGATAAAGTTTAGTTTTTCTCTTGTATTCTTGTATTATTATTCATCTCCACTGTGCTTCTCCTTTTCTCCTCCCTTGCTTCTTATTTAATTTGCGTCACAGAATCCGGTAGAAAGCTTCCATATTTTAATCTGGGCTTTAAAGCCATTACCGTGTAATTCTCTTATGAGAGCGTTATGAATATGAGTAGCCATTAGGCGTGTTTACATCCAGCGGCTTTAATCATCTCGTAATTATAGTCTGCTTATGTAATCAGCCAATCATCACTCTCAACTTTCTGTGAAGTCATTGTAATATGCTGCAGCCGGCCACTAGATGGCAGTGTGGCACCACGGCAAAGCGTGTGTGTGTGTGCGTGGGTGCGTGTGTCTGTGCGTGTGTGTCTGTGTGTGTGCGCGTGGGCGTGGGTGTGTGAGATCGACAGGGAACTAATTGACTATAATTTTGATAATCGTTTTAGTAATTTGTCAAGTAGATGACTAAGTATTGATTATCAAGTGTTGACTAAGTAAGTACTTTTAAGATTCAATTTAGAAATTGCACATTGTAGATTTACTTGGCTGACAAAAAAAGGACATTCAAAACATAATTTTAGTTTAATCATTAATCGATAACATAATCAATCAATTAATCGTCATGAAAACGACGGCTAGTTGCAGGCCTAATACTTTTCATTACATTAGCTGCTCTGCGAAGAGAGTTCAGATCTTTTTCTGGATGAATCAAAAGTTATATCATCACTGATCTCATTCAATCTGCCTCCCAACAACTACATGACTGTCTTTCTGTCTGTCTCTATCTGTCTACCTCTTTATCTGCCTGTCTGTCTATATATCCATCTAGCTCTCTACCTGTCTGTCTGTCTCTATACCTGTCTGTCTGTCTGTCTCTACCTGACTCTGTCTCTCTACCTACCTGTCTGTCTGTCTCTATACCTGTCTGTCTGTCTGTCTGTCTCTACCTGACTCTCTCTATACCTGTCTGTCTGTCTCTATAGCTGTCTGTCTGTCTCTACTGTCTGTCTTCCCTCCTGTCTGTATCTATACCTGTCTATCTGTCTCTTTATCTGCCTGTCTGTCTCTTTACCTGTCTGTCTGTCTCTATATCTATCTGTCTCTACCTGTCTGTCTATCTCTATCTGCCTCTGTCTCTTTACCTGTCTGTCTGTCCCTACCCATCTGTCTTTCTCTACCTGTCTGTCTGTCTGTCTCTATATCTGTCTGTCTGTCTCTTTAGCTGCCTGTCTGTCTGTCTATGAACCAGTGCTTTTTCCGTCTGTCTCTCTCCACCAGGCTCACGCATGGCGTACAGTTGAGCTGGAAGGCCTCTTCTGACTTCTCTTAAGAGAGAGAGAGAGAGAGATGATTACAGCCTCTCTCTCTCTCTCTCTCTCTCTCTCTCTCTCTCTCTCTCTCTCTCTCTCTCTCTCTCTCTCTCTCTCTCTCTCTTTATATATATATATATATATATATATATATATATATATATATATATATATATATATATATATAAATATAAAGAGAGAGAGAGACTGTAATCAGATTGTCTCCTCCACTCACCCTGGGGATCCATCTTCTCCCCCACGACCCCCGCCGCCACATAAATCACCCTCGCCCTCCCCTCTCCTCCCCCCAGACCCCCATCCGGAGAGGGGGCAGGCCGGGCTGAGCCGTGGCCTGTCCCGGGGTCACGTAGGTGGGACGCTGCTCAGCGGAGCGACCCCTCTCCATCAGAGAGCCCCAGAGCTGCTGGTGGTGGTGGTGGGGGGGGGAGTGGGGTCTGGTTCACCTGCAGCTCAGCATCCGTCTACATTCCCTCCTCTCAGACCAGGAAGTGGAGCTTCCTCTGTCTGTCTCTTTTGTTTGTCTCTTTCTTTCTGTCTCGCTCTTTCTCCTTCTCTTCTTCTGAATCTTTTGCATCTCACATCTCTCTCTCTCTCTCTCTCTCTCTCTCTCTCTCTCACTTTTGCGCTCGCTCGCTCTTGCTCTCATCTCATTTTCTTCTCTCCTTTGTGATCATGTCAATCTCCTTTTTTTCTTTTCCATTTCTCTCTTTCTCACTCTTGTTGTGGGCCTTCATGCTGACATTCTTACTTCTGTGTATAACCTTCATCTGCATGTTTTCTCGCTGTGTGTGTGTGTGTGTGTGTGTGTGTGTGTGTGTGTGTGTGTGTGTCTCTCTCTCTATCTGTCTCTCTCTGTGTCTGTGCATGTCTCTCGTCCACCTGCTACAAAGCAGCCCTGTGTTTGTGGCTAGCAGTTAGTGGTGTTTGGGGCTAGCGCTCCAAGGTGCTTAATAATAATAGCAAATAAAATAATAGGAAAACTGCTCAGAATTATGTAGCGGCCACAGACTGTTGGGTCGCTCACATAGCTCAACTACACAGAACAGCTGCCCCATGCTACGTGCACTAGAGTGTATGCCCACGTGTGTGTGTGTGTGTGTGTGTTTGTGTAACGGCCTGGCCCCTGCTCAAAGCAATAATAGATATTGGACATACACAATTTAAGCAAGAGAATCATAAAGATCTCCATAAAGATAAAAGTTGATGATTGTAAAAAAGGCGTAGCTGTTCTGTAGGCCATTGGTCAATGAGTCTGTGATGTTAGCGAGCAGAATAAAAATAAATACGAGATAAACGCAAGGTCAGTCGGGCCAATAGGAAAGCAGGGGAGGTTTATCTCGTATTTATTTTTTATCTCTTTTTTTTAAATTAATGTATTAATTTATTGAGGGAGGCCTTCCTAAAACTGTGAAGGTTTCTGGGTCCTTAAGTCCACCAGACAGCCCGTCTGGTGGACTTAAGGCTGAATCAGAGATGTAATGGTTTGTTTATTCTGCTCCCAGGATGTGTTGTGATATGTGACAAGTGGTTTGCGCTGGTGGGCACATCTCTTGTCGAACTACAATCCAACACATACGTCTGTCATCTCCAAACTGTCTACAAACATATCTCCGCTTTTGATTTTTTGATTTTGTTTTTTCCATTTTTGTACATTTGAGTGTGATAAATGTTTGGTAAAACATTTTGAAATGGTGGTTGTCACAAGCTTCTCTATTCAGAGACATCTGCATTGCATACATTTCAATTTCTGTGCACTATATGTTGTGTAGATGCTAATATATAATATGCATATATAATGCATATGTGGCACTTTTATTGTGGTGAGAGTCAAGCTTCAGTTGCGTAAAATTACATTTCTGCACACAAGATGAATTGACAACACTAAAAGGTCATGATTTGATTAAGTATTTATCACATTTAGGGCTCAATCAATAATATTAAGTATTATATATAATGAGAACGAATCAATGACAATGATAATGCATCTAAGTGATTCTGGTATATTCTTCTGTTATAAAAGTTCAGCGGAAACACTGTAAACTCTTTTGATCCAGAATGAAAGGCTGACCTTGAGAGCCTCCGCTCTGGAGGCCAGTTGGCCAGACCCCCACCTAACTCTTCTTCTACTCCTCATCGGCCACCTATCTCTCTCTCTCTCTCTCTCTCTTGCTTATTTTCTGTTTTTTAGACCACAGTCAGGTCACATGACTGGGTTTAACCAATCAGGTCATAGTCTTACGACTCCTTCATCCCAAACTCCCAGAAGCACAAAATGAGGCTGCAAAATAAAACATCTAGAAGGTTGTTTTCTTTTGTAGCAAAAATTGGAGCTTGCAAGATGAGCGATTGTAGTGTTCAATAAAATAGCCTGAGTACTTCTAGTTAATGAGTTGAAACATTTCTTACCCTTTTTTTCTCAATTAGTATTACAATATATGTAATATGGTGACAATACTTAACGCATGCTAGTCTTTGCATAAGAAAAGAGTGACGTGTGTTTTATTAACTGGAAACTTTCAACTTCAAATGGCTGAAAGTTGTGTTTGTCATGATGTGCTTTATCACGTCTTATTCGGCACATCCTCTCTCCTAAACTGGAAACTTTGCATTACTCCACACACAGGCATACACACACACACACACACACACACACACACACACACACACACACACACACACACACACACACACACACACACACACACACACACACACACACACACACACACCTGCTGACTGTGTGTTTCTGTGTTGTGTGCCGGTGAGGGGGTGCGGTGGTACACCTGCGTCGGGGTGCGTCGGGGTGTAAATTCCACTACTGTCATCACCTCTGGGTGTCATGGCGGCGTAGTTAAGTTCCTCTTCCTGCTGGGTGCGTGTGTTCGTGTATGGAGCAATAGTCTGTGGTGTGTCTGTGGGGGTTATACCTGTGACAGGGACATATGGCGAAAAGAGAGAGATGGAAAGGTGGAGAGAAATAGTTGAAAGAAAGGAGAGATTAAGAGGAGAACAGAGATGGGGGAGAGAGAGGAAGAGAGAAAGGGAGAGAGAGGAAGGAAGGTGTAGAGATAAAGAAGGGAAAAGAGAGTCGGATGGGTATGAAGAGAGAGATGGAAGAGACTATGGGACGTGTGAAGCCTGTTCACCAGAGAAGTTGAGTGCATGCTTTAGTTGTATTGTATTATCTATCAGGTTAGAAAGCAGAGAAACGTGATGAATGTGGTTTGTGACGTCGCTGACCTGTGGCTTGCGGTCAGATCTCCTCGTGGTGCGTGTCTCTAGCATGTTGCGGTGTGTGTTGCTATGGTAACAATCCTTGCACCGCGTGTCTCTAGCATGTTGTGGTGTGTGTCGCTATGGTAACTCCTTGAGCCGCTTGTCTCTAGCAAGTTATGGTGTGTGTCGCTATGGTAACTCCTTGTGCCGTGTGTCTCCAGTATGTCGTGGTGTGTATTGCTATGGTAACTCCTCACGGTGCATGTCTCTAGCATGTCGCAGTGTGTCACTATGGTAACTCTCCTGGCACCGCATCTCTCTAGCATGTTGCGGTGTGTTGCTATGGTAACTCATCGTGGCGCATGTCGCAGTGTGTGTCGCTATGGTAACTCCTCGCGGCGCGTGTCTCTAGCATGTCGTGGTGTGTTACTCTGCTAAGTCTCCTTGCGGCGTGTGTCTCCAGTATGTCCTGGTGCATGCTATGGTAACTCCTCACGGTGCATGTCTCTAGCATGTCGCAGTGTGTGTCACTATGGTAACTCCTCACGGCGCATGTCTAGCATGTCGCAATGTGTGTCACTATGGTAACTCCTTGTGGCGCGTGTCTCTAGCATGTCATGGTGTATAGGTGCATGGGATGAGACACCATACATGACACACTCCATTGGCATCCTATAGGGAAAGCGGCGTGGTAACTTCTGGGGGGGAGGGGCCATTTGGCAAACCTCGAGACGCGTTGCCGGAGGGGACGCACTGAAAATTGAAATTATTTCAACTTTGATCGGTGCGCTGCATGACGTTAACGCACCAACCAACTGAATTGCTGTACAGACGGGGGAAAGAAACATTAATTCCTTGTCAAAATGCCGAAAAATTTGGCTGTGTATGACCAACCGCTTTTGATGACAATCTTTAACGGCATACCGAAACCTGAATAAAAAGGCGTTTGCATGTGTTTGCAAGACACGTATTTAACCACTACTACTACGAATACTATCAATATAGGTCGGCCAACGCCCGACCTAGCGCCGCAAACAGTGTCCCGTCGCGTCTCAAGTGAATGCACCTTGTGTCTCTATGGTAACTCTCCTCGCGGAGCGTGTCTCTAGTGTGTCGCGGTGTGTGTCGCTATGGTAACTTTTGTCTGACATTGCAGTCAGTTTGCCATCCATCTGATGAACACACACACAATAACATAACGGCACACACACACACACACACACACACACACACACACACACACACACACACACACACACACACACACACACACACACACATACCCTCCTGCTATAGTAATAACTTCTGTTATTTGTAAACCAATTTGTATTTTACACACACACACACAGCCCAGAGGGAATAGACTGTGTGCGAAAATTCCAGTGTTTCTGCTTCCAGCTCTTTCTCTCCACTGCGAAACACACACACACACACACACACACACACACACACACACACACACACACACACACACACACACACACACACACACACACACACACACACACATATACACATACATAAACTCCTAGCATAGAGATTTACAGTGTTGTAGAATGCTGTCCAAATGTATACCTCTACCTTCAGTAATTACTCCCTCCTCCTCCTTCTCCTCCTCCCTGAATGGGACTTATATCACCAGTGACCTCCACCTCCATTTACTCTTATGTCCATGTCATGTTAACATGTCGTTTTATTCCTCACAAAATACCACTCAAGTTCCACACTCACACCAGCTGGTGAAAGGCCAGCGCTGATTGGTCGGTTCGTGAAAGGCCAGCTGCCATTGGTCAGAAAGCAAATTTAAGAAACCAACAAGAACTCACCAGTTACATCTGTAATCCCTGTGTGTGTGTGTGCGTGTGTGTGTGTGTGTGTGTGTGTGTGTGTGTGTGTGTGTGTGTGTGTGTGTGTGTGTGTGTGTGTGTGTGTGTGTGTGTGTGTGTGTGTGTGTGTGTGTGTGTGTGTGTGTGTGTTACTAATGGAACCCAGAGCTGTCGGACCACACTGCGATTCACCAAGCTTGCTTATTTCATATTTATTTATCCAAACCTACCTGAGCTAGGGGGCAGGCTGACTAAACAAACAGAGAGTGGTTTTAAATCCCACAACCCAGAAACAATTTTGAAACATCCATCTGCTGTTCTTCTGTACTGTCGCAGGCTGGAAAGAAAAAACTTCCTTTTAAACTTTTGACTTTTGCTCAGTGCTCCAAACCAAACATAGGTATACCGACAAGTCTTACAGCTCAATAGCTGAGATAACCCTGCGCAGAACCACTAAATCCTCAAAATCCCCCTCATCTGCCTCCCTGTCCGTCAGAAACGTACTCTTTTTGTGCATGAGCGCAAGCGTTTGTGATTTACTTTGAAGGGTCGCTCAGGTGGGACTTCAAAGTAAAGGTTTTGAAAATCAGGAATAAAGGACTGCAGTTCCATCCTTTCCTAAGTGTTCTGTTGCATTAGAAATACACAATACGACAGTAAAACTATAGTGATATTATATACTACGTATATACTACAGTAAAAATATAGTGACATTATATACTACAGTACTATACTTATAAAGTACTGTAATATATAATTTACTATAGTAAAATATGTATTACAATACTATAGTATATTAACGTCATTTAATACAGTAGGCAACTATCTGTACTACAGCGGGCTATTCAATTACTTTCTTATGAGGGCCAGATTATTTAAATTGAAAATGAAGGGGGGCCGGAAGAAATCACTTAAGCACATACATGTGAACATATAAAATAACACTAAATACCCTTAATACTGTGCATAAAGGGTGTTTATTCACAATGTGTTTATCTAACATACAGAACAGGGCAGTCAGTTCATATTTCTACATAGACCTGTGTTATTCTTTATGTTTTTTTTCTTAACCTCAAAAGATAAATTCAAAATTGATTTCATTAATGTGGCAGATCGAAGGACATTGAACCTTGTAACATTGAACTTGTAAACATCTGCTACAAGTACTCTCAGTATTCATTTCACTCATATTTTTCAAATAAACAATCAAAATAAATGGCCTCAGCCATAAATCAATCTAGCAACAACTGATCACGTTATTAACATTCAACAGAAATGGCCGATATATAAATACATCAAGCAACACGTGATCATGTTATTGTGTTTTTTTACTCAGACCCGCTATAGCTTTCATTATCTAGGTTTTAGCCCATTGCTAGCAAAAACAAAATTATCCTGCTTTCCATTTTGTTTAACACGTGCCAGGATATTTGCAAGGGCTTGATCCATAAACTGGATCTCATAAAAGCACAGGAAAGGCAAACTAAATCCTGCAAAAGTTGGTCCTTCACACTGTTTAAATCAACATCCAACATCTCTCCTCTTGTGTTTTTGGCTTTGGAAAAGCGAAAAATATGACACCCCCGTCTAAACTTTGAGGATATCTGCTGCCGGACTTGTAGGTCCCATATGCACACCGTTTCGCCATTTTCCCTTGTTCGTTGCGCCTAGTTACGGTTGCTAACGTAGGATTGGAGGGGCTTAGTGAAGGGTCAATTGAACAGGTCTGTACAGTATAGTCAGGCCCGGCGCTAGGTAAATTGGCGCCCTAGGCGAGATTGTTGAGCGGGGGGGGGGGGGGTGCTGCCGCGCGATTGTCAACGTGGGGGGGGGGGGGGGGGCGCCCCAATTGTGCCTGGCGGCGCCCCTCCATCACATGGCGCCCTAGGCGACCGCCTATGTCGCCTATGCCTAGCGCCGGCCCTGAGTATAGTAGTAGTAATATTATATACCACAGCAAAACTAAAGCTGACTGATATTATATACTACGGTATTACTACAGTATATTATATTGTACAGTGATACTGCGGTATACAGTATATTAGAGCGAGAGGTAAGATGAGGATGAGGTTGTAAGGGGGAAAGAAAAAACGAGAGAGAGAGAGAGAGAGAGAGAGAGAGAGAGAGGCAGAGAGGAGTGGTAGATGATGGAATGAGACAGAGGTGGCAGATTAGTTTTTGATAGTCTGCTCTGAGCTGAGAGGCGACGGGTGAGATGGATATTTGATTGGCTAACGCGACGAGGCGGGACGTAACGCAGTTGTTCTCTCACTCTCTTACCCTCTGTCCTCTCTCGCTCTCTTAACCTCTGTCTCCTCTCTCGCTGTCTCTCTCTCTGTCTCTCTCTTTCTCTCTCCTTCTCCCACCCAATGGGGACATCACTGATCAATGCAGTCATTAGGCTTACTGTCCACACACACACACACACATGCCCGTGCTTATGCTAGGTCGTGGCGGGCGAACTAGGCCGTTGGCAAGCTCGACGGCAGAGCAACTGAGTATGTGTTTGTGTGTGTGTGTGTGTGTGTGTGTGTGTGTGTGTGTGTGTGTGTGTGTGTGTGTGTGTGTGTGTGTGTGTGTGTGTGTGTGTGTGTGTGTGTGTGTGTGTGTGTGTTTCGCTCGGTTAGCCAGGCTTGCGGGCCACTCTTTGGACCCCGGGCTTCCATCACAAACACAGACGCAAGGTCCGTCTCCGTCTAACTCTCTCCATCTCCTTCTCCCCCCCTCCTCCTGTCATTCACCTCCTCCTCTCTCCATCACTCTCTTCTCCTCCTCTCCTTCTCTTCCTCTTTCTTTCACTTTATCACTTGAATCTCCTCTTCCCCTCCTCTCTCTCTTTCTCACTCTTTCGCTCTTTCCATTAGACTTTTCTACAGCTTCTCTATGTCAAACACACACACACACACACACACACACACACACACACGCTCAGGAGTGTTTGTAGGAACATGGAGGAGGTGCTGTATTTGACATGCAGGTAGGAGGTGTCAGGGGGAGACACAATCTTCTCCTACAACGTGTTGTAAACCAACAGACGGCCGATGATTCTGTGATCTGCGGATAGTCTCACCTCATGGGGGTGCTAGAGGCCCTGCTGTGGTCCGCAGAGCTGCTGTTCTTCTTCTAGTCCAACTGGAGAGACCTGGGTCGGGTTCATTCTGCCATCTGCAAACCATCCTGTCTGGTAGGATAGTGTAGTTAGTTAGGGTGTCCCACTCCCAGCCAAAACTTAAGGTTCTGGGTTCGAACCATAAGCCTAAACTGTAGATTAAGATCCTAGAGCAAGATGCCCTAAGCGCTAGCTGTTCCTTAAAGTCTTCTTACCTTGCATTCCTCCAGCACTGCAAATGCCAGCCTGTTTTTCCATGAACTATTTTAAAATGTTTTAAATCTTTTCAGTACTTGCTCTTTGCTATTTAGTTATTTAGCAATCTCTTGTAACCAAAGCAACTTATAGTGAATTGTTTTACATACATGTCATTAAGGAGCAGGTAGGGCAGGGGGCATCTTGCTCTAGGATGCCTAGACTGCAGACATTGGGATTCAAACCGATAACTAGGGAGTCAACTAGCCTAGCATCGCCAGACCAATTTGCAAATGTGTACCTCTTAGTTCATTTTCGATTTCCAAGGGCCGTTATCAATGGGCACAGACCAAAAGGCCTCAATTGGACGCAATTGGATAGACCTACAACCAATCAGAGCAACGAAACGTGTATAAATCTTTTACTAAATCCTGTCAGAAGTACGACAAACACATCTTTCTCATCAACAAAGAAAGATTTAAGTGCAGCTGTTTGTTCTTCTTTTATAATATTTTTATATTTCCTTTTGAAAATATAGCGTCCAGTTCGTTTAATACTGTATAGCGGATAATACTTTATAGCGGATTCAACAGACCGCTCCACATCAGTGGCAGCCATCTTGGTCATCGTGTCAAACCCACCCCATATTAGATAAACGGTTGTGATTGACTGGACCCAGGCCAGGTCAGCTGGAAATCTGTCTAAACGGGAAGGGGGGCCAGACATATCTCTCTGAACCAGAGGGGGGCCAGACGTATCGCTCTGAACGGGAGGGGGACCAGACATATCTCTCTGAACCGGAGGGGAGCAAATAAAACATGAACTCTCTGATTCGTCTGGTTCACAGGCTCAACTGGGAAGGAGTCAACTACCTGAGCCACTACGCTATATATATATATATATATATATATATATATATATATATATATATATATATATATATATATATATATATATATATATATATATATGTGTATATATTAGTGATGGGCCGTTATCGGCGTTACCGCGCTGCGATAACGCGAGACTCTTATCGGCGATAATTTTTTATCGCCGATAAGAGTCTAAAAAAAGATAAAAAAGATAAAATGATCGCCGTTAATCTATTGTCAAAGTTGGGTTGGGAACGGCTGCACTACGGAACGGCTGCGTCGCCCCCCCCCCCCCCGTCAACAATCGCGCAACTCTACCCCTCCAGTAGGACCCCACCCAGTCATTATTTAGGTATTCTAAGTCATTATTTAGGTAGCACACACATATTATGCACTCCTTCGACAGCATTCAAATGAGCCACTTTAATCTAGATTAACCTAGATTAATTCCAAGATTACAATTAGATTAATCTAGATTAAAGAAATTAATCTATGCCCATCTCTAGTATATATATATGTGTGTATATATATATATATATATATATATATATATATATACAGTATATGTATATGTAGATGCTGTATGAAGAGATGTTTGTGTGCAGAATGTTTCAGCAATGTCTGTCGTCTAATAAACACTGGTACAGTTTGTTGAACGGCACTCTGCTGGATAAGCGGATTAAAAGTTAAAGCCATGTTTAATATTAATGCTGAACTTGTGTTTTAGCATTTAAAGAGCAGTTAAATCCCCACTTCTCATTCTGAGGACTCTCTCCAGGTCGTCATTTTAAAGGAACACAAATGAGCAGTTTAACGTGTCTTTAGAGAAGCTGAGCGGCCAGTCCAGAATTTGTAGTCCTCTTTAACTCCTTCAGCCCGGATAGCGAAGATGAGGAGGATAAGTTTGCGATAGATCTTAACGTGGGGTCCTACGTGGATTGGGTGGCCTGAATCTCTGCAACTTTCGACAACCTGAAATTAAAATGCATGAGCCAATTTATATTTTAGACCGCTCCCGTCTCATTTCTGACCAATCAGGGCTATCCATCTCGCCTGTCAATCACAGGTGTGTGAATGCAACACTGTGTGAATGCATACTCTTTTCTGCTCTCTCTTTACAACTCTCAAATCATACCTTCAACACCTTTGTTTTGTGAATGAACTTATTTGACATTAGAATCCTTTTTCCCTTGCGGCGACCGGGCTCTACAGATCACCATGGAGTGAGTGAGTGAGTGAGTGAGGGGAGTGGAGAGTCAGCTGACACAGATCACAACGTTGCTGCTCATTATGCATGAGCAGAAGGTGCTCGGTCCTCAGTCATCCATTACTGATCACTACCTGAAGGATCCAGTCAGATTATAGTTGCCGTGTAGCTTTGCCTTCAACCAGCGAACAGTGACCTCTCTCGTACTCTGCTGTGGTTCCTAAGGTTATGTATAGGCCTACTCATCAATCCATCAAATCTTCATTTCTTGCGCTCTCCGTGCAAAACAGCAAAAGAAAATGCTTCACAAGGGAAATGATACAACAAGAAATGTGTTTAAAATGAATGTAAAAATCTGAATCACAGAGATACATTTGAGAGGTAGAAATAAACAAAGAAGATTACATATTCATGCATTAGAGTGAAGCTAAACAAAAAAATATACATATGTTTAATTCATTTGTTGATAAAAATGAGTGTGCTGGGATCTCTGCTGGGGCAGGCGAGGGAGGAGGGGAGCTAACATTAGCAGATGTAATTACTTCAAGCACCATTAGCAGCACAACAACCTTGCCACTCCACACAAAACAATGAGCTGAAAAGCTCTGAATTAGTGTGTGTGTGTGTGTGTGTGTATGTGTAAGATAATTTAAAGTGTGCATGCGTGCGCGTGTGATTATGTGTGTGAGAAACAAAGTGTGCGTGTGTGTGTGAGAGATGTGTGTGTAAAAGTGTGTGTGTGTGTGTGTGTGTGTGTGTGAGAAACAAAGTGTGTGCATGTGTGTGTGTATGCCACTTGTGGTGATTAAGTGGTAATGGGGGTGGTGACTGCGAGTACAGATGACCTCGTGTCTTCCGAACAGCAGCTGGGGTGACGACCTCCCCTCCTCTCTCACTTGAAGACAACAGACACGCCGTACACCTCTGAGCACATTCTCCATGTGTGTGTGTTTTGTCAAAAGATGTGTTTAATAACGCTGCCTTCCTGCTGTGTGTCCAGACCCAACCAAACCCGACTGCAGAGATAGATACGCACGTGCTGAGGATTTTGGTTGTGTGTGTGTTCATGTTTGAATACAAGGCTGTGTGTGTGTGTTCATGTTTGAATACAAGGCTGTGTGTGTGTGTTCATGTGTGCATACAGGCTGTGCGTGTGTGTGTGTGTGTGTGCGTGTGTTCACGTTTGAATACAAGGCTGTGTGTGTGTGTTCAGGTTTAAATACAAGGCTGTGTGTGTTCATGTTTAAATACAAGGCTGTGTGTGTTCATGTTTGAATACAAGGCTGTGTGTGTGTGTTTAGGTAGTGTGCACGTCAGTGACCCAGAAATCTCTTCTCATCGTCTCCATGTGAAAAGATGTTTATGATTCCCAGAACATTAAGCATTTGTCGCGCTATACGCAGCGCAAATTATAGAACAGATATAACAGAGGACTTCTATATATGTAATTATACACATCTGTATATGTAATTTTAAACGTCTGTATATGTAATTATATACATCTGTATATGTATAATCGTGTAAATTGTATACGTCACGTAGACCTAAACTTCGCCGTGACCTTAAATGATCCTGGGTGCAGGGTGAGGATGAGGAAGGGGGTGATGGTGATGAAGGTTAAGAAGTTGATGACGATGACAATGATGATAAGGTTTAGAAAGGTGATGATGATGGTGGTAACGAAGGTTAGGAAGGTAATGTGATGCTGTTTTTAATCTGTGGTATGTAATATCTTACACTAGTAAGATAACAGTAAAATATTACAGAAAAGAACAGCGAACAAATTAAAAAAAAAATCCTACCAGATTGATACCTCCCAGATCAATCTGTATGATACATTTTTTAATTTAACCTTTATTTAAGCATTAGTCTCATTGAGATTAAAAATCTCTTTTTCAAGAGTGTCCTAGCCAAGACAGGCAGCAGCACAGTTACAGGATTACAAACATAATAATTTTAAAACGAAAACAGATTGCAAATTACAGAATCATGAACTATGAAAAACATCCGTCAACGTTCAAAACATCTACAGCTAGATGTGCTCGTTTCCAAGTCAGTTAGATTCATCTTAAAAACATCCAATGAGACAAGTTCCTGAAGATTCAGGTCATTTTGCAACAGATTCCAAGCAGAGGGAGCAGCATACTTAAACGCCCCTTTTCCCAGTTCAGTACAGACTTTAGGGACAGTCAGTAGGAATAGGTCCTAGGAGCGAAGACAATAACTTCCCATACTTTTTTGGAGGATGTAGATCCGTAGGTATGATGGAAGCAAGAATAGCCTTAGAAATAAGAATATGCCAATAGTTAAGTGACAACATGACACATACGTCTGAACTCAACTGTGTGTGTTTGTTTTGGTACACTATATTTGGAAGAGGTGAGAGTGACAATGAATGAACTGCAGGATAGTCACATCAGAGAGAGACAGAGAGACACACTGCAATACAGAGAAAGATTCATCGAGAGACACTGTCATCATAAAGAAAAAGAGAGAGACAGTGATTCAGACATCGAGAGAGAGCAATGAAAAGAATGATGACCTTTATCTCTTCCTGTGTGTCCAGAGAGTGAGACGGGGGAGAGAAAGACTGTTATACAGATAGAAAGTATAGAGAGAGACCTAGAAGAACTACCCATATGGATGAAATAGGACATTGTGATTATTGTTGGCATCTTTTTATGATCTGTGTCAATGTTAATTCCTTGTGTTTTTAGGCATGACAATTAGCAAGATATCAAAGCAAAATGACCATTTAATTGTGTTTTAAAAATGAGATCCTCTGACATAATGGAATCAGATTTAGATTTGTATCTAGATACTGCGGCCGTTCATATTGTGATGTCAATATTACATTGTGTTTTAAACATAACTGACAGTAAAGCCATCTTTATTATTCATTTAGTTTCAATTAATCCTCCATCATAACACATATTAACAGCAACATATCAATAGAATTGCAAGGACGAGCTCAATAACCTTTCAAAAATAATCTCAGACATATTGAATATTGCTAAATATAAACCTAATGAAGAATCTACCTTATACTCTTAATCTGTGTGTCTCTGCTGTAGGCGAGTTTCTAGACGCTCGGCGTCGACTCGGACGGACAAACATCCGTTAGTCTTAACGGAGCGAAGCCGAGCTCACAGGCGCAGGTGCGACGGTGCTGAGTCACTTAGCAACCACTTTGGTCTATTACCCAAGGAGCCACTGGGGGCCTGTTAGTGTATTATGAAGCCATCAAGACCCTTTATGTCTCCCTGCTGCCCCTGATCTCTCACCTCCATCATAGCGTAATGGCTGCCGTTTCACTCTGAAGCGGGAGAATTTTGGTTTAATGTGGGCAGCCGCTGTTAGAGTTGGTGTCTTTTTAAAATAAATACTTTAATGAATACTTCCCCCCCCCAAGGGCATTTGTGTAGTTTATTAAACTATTTTCTGGACAGTTTTTGGATCAGACAGGTTGACATGTTATGTCATGACTCCGCTTTAGACTGGTTTCATTGTTTAGTTAAGGTGAATGTTTCCAGAAACATAATATCTAAACTAAACCAGCTCTAACCTAGCCTAATACCAATTCACATCTCAATGGAAATGATAAATTATAAATACAATTATAAATAAACACACATGGCAGAAACTTGAACAAAACTTGAATTGAAAAAAGTAAAAGACAAGGCAAAACATAAAATGGAGCACATACATGTTGAACAAACAAACTATACAAAGATTTTAAATTATTTTACTATTTTCCCTGCAGTACGTCTGTATTGTGTATCTAAAGGCAGTCTACCAACCTACCAATATTATTGTAATTGACGATGTAGTTTCATAGTCACAAATACGGGTACATAAAATCAACAACAAATCAAGGCAGCCCGGCTGAAGCAATCCTGATGAATTAAACTCAGTTCATCTTCAGGCTCAGATCATTTCAGTTTGTATCCCTGGTTCAGACCTGATGAGACACACACACACACGGCTGCTACTGGTTCTCAATTCCACGGGCAAATAGTCGTATCAACTGGCCATGGACTCTGTGGACACACACGCACACACACACACACACACACACACACACACACACACACACACACACACACACACACACACACACACACACACACACACACACAGCTCATTAGTAGTGATTAATAAACCATCACGTTAATGACTGCGTCTTTACTCTGGCAGACCTGCTGTGGTGTGACACACACACACACACAGAAATAAACTGCACACTTTATAACTTTAGCGGTAAACAGGCTGATAAATACTTTTATGCAGCACTGTGAACGATTTTCAATGGTCTACTAACATTACAAAACAGAACTACGCATGGAGCGCATCCTTCTGTTGAAGTGTTATTTTTGCTAACCTGAGCTCATCTGAAAATACCTTCCAAGTTGGCACATAACTTTTTATTTTGCTGTAGCCTCATTATTTTTATTTCTAATCCTTAAAGGTGCTGTAGCTAAGATTTGTGAGTTGTGAAGACAGCAGAAAAAAGTGGAAGAGAGCAAGGTTTAGAAAATAAATGACCCAACCCCGCCGCCCCCCCCCCCCCCCCCCCCCCCCCCCCCCCTCGCCGCTCTCTGCTCCCGTCCTCCCTCCCTGTGTTTCTCCACCATTGAGAAGTGTTGCATTCATGAACCTGTGATTGACAAGCAAGTTCGATCCCCCAAACCAATTAGGAAAGAGAGGCTCTGATTAGGCAGATATTATCCTGGAGCGGTCTAAAATCATAATGGTCTCATACAGAGGCAGGCGCAGTCGACTCTAAACAGATATTCTCACGGCGCATTTCACTCACTAACATGTCTGTGACTATGTCATTTCTCGCAAATTACACTCAAATTATAGCTCTTAAATCTTATTGCTGTGCTGTAGGCACCTTTAAGGGTTAGGGGTTTGAAAATCACCCACAACTAACAATATATGCAAGTGTATATATATTCTCATTTGAAGGCGCTTTGGATAAAAGAGCCTTCGCATGCCAAAGGATCATTTCATATTCATATACTTGATGGGTCTGACTTTAAAAGGGACCGGGTAGTCTAGCGGCTAGGGTGTCTAAAGGCTCTAGGTTCAAACCCCCATGTCCATAATCTATCTAGGCATCCTTTAGCAAGACGATCTGACTCCCCACCTGCTCCCTAATGATGTCTATCTAAAAAGATTCACTGTAAGTCGCTTTGGACAGACACACCCACTAAATGATTCAATAATAATAAAACTCACAAATACTATAACTAGCTTCTCTCTCTGTTATTTCTGGACAAAACTCTCTCTTACTTTTTATTCTCTCTCTCTTCTTCTCTATTTCTCCCTCTGTCTCTCTTTCTGCCGAGCATTTGTGGTGCTATTCATTACGGAGACCGCGGCCTGGCCGGCACATTCCAGAAGCGATTAGCCGAGGGGCCGGTGTATTGAAGGGGATGGACTTCTGTTTTAATGAAAGGGGAGTAGCCCTTTAACACTGGGAGGCTATTAAATTAGCAATGTTATAGCAGCATGGCTCATTGACAAAGCACAATGGGGCGTGAAATAAAGTATGTGCCAAGCGACATTCAGAAACGACCAGTAGAAGTTGTGCGTGTGCACAGGCCTAGCAGAACGCACCATAATGGTCCAGGGTTTGTGGATGCTGAACTGCTGCCATCTAATTGGTTGAGATGGTTTGGTTTATGATTTTGGATTTTCTTAATGTTCATGACGATTTACGAGTGTTTAGTAATTTAGCAGACACTTTTACCTAAATGACTTGGAGGGAATTGTTTTAGATGCGTGTCATTCATGAGCGAGGTAGGGCTGTGTTCATTGGAGATCGAACCCAGAACCTTTCAGCTGGGAGTCAAAACAGCCTTACCGCTGACTATCCTGCCTCTACAAGGTTTTGATAGTTTATGTTTCACACTTCAACTCACTATGGAATGCCAATAATGTATTCCAGTACTGTTTTGCCATTATCAAAGGCTAAACTAGTTTTTTAAATGGATTTTTGTGTTAGAATAAATACCAGGCAAAAATGGGATCAACTCCATTTTTTATTATAATGTTTTTGAATCTATCTATGTTTCTTTTTTTCAGATAATCGTTTTAAAACAATTAAAAGGACATTGTGAATGAAAGTTGGTATCACAGCGATACGGTCTTTGCATGACCTGGCATTTCCAATTTCTGCTTCTCTAATTGATACATCTTTTCACAGATTTGTATCTGTTCATTATCTCAAACCATTTAATGTGCAAAGGGACATTTACAAAAGTATGGTGAGCCATCAAACAACTTCACCAGGAAACCAATACCACACAGTAGCTTTGTACTGTGGATTGTAGTGTGTGTGTGTGTGTGTGTGTGTGAATTTGATATTTTTGGGGGAATGTAAACAAAACATAAATGAAAGTTGATCCCCATTAAAACTGAGCTCCACTGACAGCTCATCAAGGCCATAATGCAGGTAATTATCTATGTGTCTGTTTGACTTGGAAATGCGAGGAGAGGATGCTGTCATTCCATCTTTGAAGTACAAACAAAACAATTAATTTTTCTTGGCACCGTGAACAGATCGAGTGATCCACATTTATCGCAAATGTAATAAAATAAGAATGATATATTTTTAAATGAAATCGATCACTCTCTCTTGTGAACGCATTCAGCGTTCGAACGTTGACCGAATGCGGTTGCCAAACACTCCTTAGACATTTACTTCACACTCCAAAATGTAACATAGTCTCGCAACATTCCCAATATGGCCCCTGTGCCCCATAAGCGAGTAGGCTACCTGACTTGTATGGCGGCATGCGGCAGAATCTCGCCATCGCACGTCCAGTTGCTCTGGGCTGTGATGTCATCACTGGCATGGCAGATGGGACGAAAAGCATTCGTCTTCACCCTCTTCTCCATTTCGCTATCACTCAGGTCCTCGGTCGAGTCGGAGACTTCCTGGTTCTTTGGCTGGAAGAGAAACCTTCTCACTCTGTGGACCTCTACGAAGGGATGGTCGAACTGGGGGGACAGACGAGAGGAGGGAGGGGCGATGAGTGAGAGAGTGAGAGTGAGAGAGAGAGAGAGAGAGAGAGCTCCCTAACCCCACAGACCACCTAACCAGGGCCGGACTAACGCACAGGCTTGATATGGCTGCAGCCTAGGGGCCCCACCTGCCAGGGGGCCCCCGATTGGTCGAACTGGGGGCCCCTCCGCTAGCCCCGCGATCTGCTAGCGCCGCGATCCGGTAGCGCCGCGATCCGGTAGCGCCGCGATCCGGTAGCGCCGCGATCCGCACGCCCCCCCCCGCTCAATAAAAAATCTTCGCTAGCACCCCCCCCCCCCCCCCCCCCCCCCCCCCCCGCTCAACAAAATCTCCGCTAGCAGCCCCCCCCCACTCAACAAAATCTCCGCTAGCACCCCCCCCCCCCCCCCCCCCCGCTCAACAAAAAATTATTGGGGGGTTCGGTCCTTCGAGGAGGGGGGGGGGGGGGGGCCTACATCATCCAGCAGCCTAGGGGCCCTGGGCACCCTTAATCCGGGCCTGCACCTAACCCTAACCCAGCAAGACCTTGCAGAGGCCCATACAACAGAAACCCACCAGACAAAACCAAATTATAAGAAAACAAAAATAAAAATATTTGGCACATTGGTAAACCTAAAAAAACTTGCATGCTATTTGAGAATATACGTCACAGAATACCTGACCACCGTGAATGATCCAAAACTAAGACGATCTCTGAGCAAGAACAGACTCAGCGAGCATCACCTGGCTATTGAAGGGTCGTCATAGACACAGTCTATCAGAGGTGGCCATCATCTTAATAAATTAAATCAGAGAGACTTATTGGATCTTTAAATTGGATGCTTTGGTGTATCCAGGCTTTAATGTGGAAATAGATTTCAGACCTTTTTTGTGAACTGGCTTCGTCCTCTTATTGTTGTTGTCATTGAAGTTACATTATCTTTATTGTTATGCCATTTTATGTTATGGTTATAGTTATTACTGTGACTATTAACTTCTTTTCCACATTTCCCACATTGTCCATTTGTTGTATATTTATTGTATGATATGCTGGTGTAATGTAGCCTCCTGGCCACTAGTTGTCTATATAAGGAATCACGACTTTCCACTCTGGTTGATTACTCTTGCTAGACCCAGGGCCGTGTTCCAATATCTGTGAGTACACTAACTTCCGTGAGTACACTTAAACATAGTACACTATCCGTACTCAATAGGTACGCAGATCTTCAGATGTTAGTGCTGTTACTCTGTGGCGCACTTAACGGAAATGACATCAGCTGCGCGGCCGCGTCACCCGCCAAACACGTGAATTCATTAGACGTTCTCTGAGCGCGGCTCCGCCTCTTCCGCTACGTAGCTAAGATGGCTGCCGTTGAGTACGCATAGTGTACCCCGTAGCACACTCAGCATTTTGGCCTTTTTGAGTACACATACGGGTCCTTTCAAGTCCACTTCTTTTGCCGCGATCATAATCGGAACACCCTACGTACTCAAACTAAGTACACTAAGTACGGGAAGTATGGATATCGGAACACGGCCCAGGGCTTAATGTGAGCCGGAACACGCCGGATGTTCCGGCACCTCTGACCTTGGATCCGGCACCATTTTTATTTTTTTATCCCCCCCCCCCCCCCCCCCCCCGTGCACTAGACTCAGTGTGGGTCCAAACCATTTGCTGTTTTCTGTTTGGGATTTTTTACTGTGATATGCCCTAAACTAATAAAGGCATTTTAACCACATCCTTGGCTCAGTGTGAGTGTGCCTGAAGTAAGCCCAAAGGCTTCCCTTTTTCTGTCGTCATAGACACACCTGGCTGCCAAGAGAAAGCCGACTGTGCCTCTGCTGCACGGACAACCAGCTGGAAACAGAGCTGCACTTCTTAACCTCCTGCAAACTATACGAAGACATCAGGAACACTTACTTCCCTCAGATTACACAGACCTGCAACGACTTTATAAACACCAGATAGGAACATATCTGGGGAAATACAAAATTGTGCAACACAACACGTATTACAACAGCACATTTTGTCACCTGTTGATGTGATGAGAAGAGGGCATCCAACACATGACAAACACTGTCAAGCTCAACTACAGCTAAAAGATATCTCTACCAGTTCACTGTATTATGCTTATTATAAGTTACTATTGCACTACTGCACACTACATTGCACATACAACCTGCATAACAACATAGTATTTTATATTTTTACGTTAATGTTATGTATGTTATATTGTGCATCCATATTGTACAGTCAATATTGGCTGTGGAGATGGGTAAATACTAATTTATTCTGTGGCTCAGTTCCAGGAAATTGTTTGATTCACCCCCTCACCATTACCTATATTTTTTGCACTGTATGTAAAGTGATATAATGTACAATCGATATTTCACTTCATTTTTTACCTTTCTGTAGTGCTTTGTTGTTTTCCTTTGTTTAATTTTTAAACTGCTTTGGCAATGTTTATTTTCCATGCCAATAAAGCGCTTTTCAATTAAATGGAAAGAGAGAGAGAGAGAGAGAGAGAGAGAGAGAGAGAGAGAGAGAGAGAGAGAGAGAGAGAGAGAGAGAGAGAGAGAGAGAGAGAGAGAGAGAGAGAGAGAGAGAGAGAGAGAGAGAGAGAGAGAGAGAGAGAGAGAGAGAGAGAGAGAGAGATAAGTAGGAGAGAGCGAGCTACTTTCAGAACGTTCATTAAATATCCATTATTGCCAACATGGCGTATTACAAACTGAACTGCTTTAGATGTACTGACTGCATTGCATGACCTGCATTGAAAGAAAAAGAAAGAGGTAAAAAAAGAAATGGAGATAGGTGAGAAGAAGTGAGATGGTAACGGAGGAGGAACAATTTCCAACAGATCTATGCAATCAGTTGAAGGGTTTTTTGCACCATACTTGAGGCCTCTTCTGAAACCAGTTGTGTTGGTGAAAATCCCTTCTAAATGTTTCTGAAACATCGTCAACAACTTCGTTCTCTCTCTCTCTCTCTCTCTCTCTCTCTCGCTCTCTCTCTGAGCCCTAAATACTAAATACTTAAGACTGAGGGCCCAATTTTTTATTTCTTTTATTTTTCCATTGAATATAAATGAGGTTGTTACCCTTTACTGGCCCTACACCTCTGATACATTTACTCTGCTGAGGCTGGGGAGGGAGAGAGGGAGGGAGGGGGGGGGGGGGGGGGGAGCAACACAAATAGAGAGAAAAGAGATGCAGAATGGGAGAGGCAGTGGAGATGGTTTTCGGGGAGGAGGGAGGAGAAGGGAGAGGAGGTGAGAGGGGGGGAGTAGGAGGATGAGGGGGGGGGGGGGGTGATGGAGGGGAGTGAGGAGAGTGGAGAAGGAGGATAGGGAAGCAAAGAGGAGAGGGAGGAGGGGGAAGGGGGAGTGAGAAGACGATGGAGAAGGGAGGGGAGGATGGAAGAGGGAGGCAGAGTGAGAATGAGGAAGAGGAGGAAGGGATTGAGGAGGAGAGGTGATGTGGGGAGGAGGGGGAGGCGATTGAGGTTTGAGGAGGAAAAAGTGAGAAGAGAGGGGAAAATAAATGATTTCGTCAAAAGCCACTTTCGTCTCGCTCTCACTGTCACAGAGGCTGCTTTGTTCTAGTTCACCGGCTCCCTCTCGCGTTTCGATTCTCTCTGTCTATCTCTTGCTGTCTCCCTCTTATTTTACTCTCTTCTTCCACACGTGTGCTCTCTCTCTCTCTCTCTCTCTCTCTCTTCCTCTCTCTCTCTCTCTGGGCCCTATTTTGCCGGTCTGAAACGCAAGTATCAAACGCAAAGCGCAAGTGGCTTTGTGGGCGGATCTTGGGCACTGTTGCTATTATGCCGGCGGGATAAATGACTCTTGCGCCCAACGCAAATCTAAAATGGGTTGGTCTGATGTAGCTACATTAGTCATAGGTGTGGTTTAGGCGTAACGTGCAATAAACCAATCAGAGCGTCGTCTCACATTCCCTTTAAAAGCAGGCGCGCTTGTTCCATGGCGGATTGCTATTATGATGGCGGATTTGCCAGGCGCACGCCAGGAGCGGTTTAATGCCGAGGAGGACCAACGTTCTCGTCAGGGCCGTAAAAGACCGAGAAGTGGCATTGTAGAACGTAACACAACCTGGACAACCCACTTTGTCAGGTGTCCTTATATACCTATGTGTCTTGCGACTATTGGTCAAACAGGTTAATTTGATCCGTCATTACTATTAGCCTGAATATTTTGGGTAACTGTGTACGCTAGATTTATGCCTATTTTTTCACATATGTGGTAATATTTTTGCTTGTATGTATCGTTTGCAAAAATGGGAACTGCTTCCTTGTAGATGAGAGAAGCAAAGTGCATGCACGTTGTACACACGCTACATTATGGCCAAGCATGCGCCCTTAAAATAGCATCTGAATAAGCGCCACTGACTTTAGACTAGGTTTTTCCTGGTCTGTGGCGCAATTGTTTTCTGAAAGTGCAAAATAGCACCAGGGAACGTTTGCGCCGGGACACGCCTCCTGTTTTCGCTGAACCGCCCCCGGAGCGCAACTTCATTCCCTAAGTTAAGGACTTGCGCCGGTTGAGGGAAAATTCCAATGTGCGTCTGGTGCAAAATAGGAATTGTACAAGCGCCACGGTACAAAGTCAATTGCGCTGAGTGCAAGATAGGGCCCAATGTCTCTCTCTCTCTCGACAGCACTATGAATATGCTTAGCGTCCTTGCGCCATCTTGCTCACCGTGCCTCTCTCGCCATGAAGTCACTTTAAATGCAACGTACTCCATCCCATCTTCTCCTACTGCTTTTCTGTCTTGCCGTGTCATAACTATGGCAACGCTCACGACCCCACGGTCAGGGGGCGAGCGGTTCAGTCGCGACCTGTCCGCCTTTATTGTCGAACCCCTTGTTCGTAAAGGTCGCTGAATCATGTTAGGATGAAGATAATTCGGGAGCGGTCTCGCTTGCACGTCACCGCAGACTGGCGATACATTTCAGAACACTTTAAGGAAGTTAAACCTAGTGGCCATTAGCTTTATTATACCCATTTAACCTTTGACCACTGTCTTGGCGGGATGTCTCCCAGTTGAGAGTAGCAGTTATTTATGACACCTATGTCGGTGCTTTAAAATCAACGCCAGTTCAGGATGGTTGAAAGTTCCCCATCAGCAGTTCGCTAGGTGCTAACAGAGCAGGCTGCACCTAGCCTTGAGAGCAAACTCTGGGTGGAAGAATCTCAACTGTTGAGTTCGCAACATACGCAACAAAACTTGAGTTAAGTGAAAAAGTGGTGGTCGAGTTTCTGTTTGTCGTAACCAATTACGCACTTACAGATCCCCGCCTCCAACAATATGTCGAAACAAATATGAAGCGAAAGAAAATGAAATGCCCCGTTTACCCATATTTGAGCTCTGTTTAACACTCCTACCCACCGTGCACGCTCCTACCCACCGTGCACGCTCCTACCCACCGTGCACACTCCTACCCACCGTGCACACTCCTACCCACCGTGCACGCTCCTACCCACCGTGCACGCTCCTACCCATCGTGCACACTCCTACCCACCGTGCACGCTCCTACCCACCGTGCACGCTCCTACCCACCGTGCACGCTCCTACCCACCGTGCACGCTCCTACCCACCGTGCACGCTCCTACCCACCGTGCACGCTCTTACCCACCGTGCACGCTCCTACCCACCGTGCACGCTCCTACCCACCGTGCACGCTCCTACCCACCGTGCACGCTCTTACCCTCTGTGCACAGTCCCACCCTCCATGCACGCTCCCTACCTGGTCGTCTGCGTTGGTGTGGCGGAGGAGGTGCCGGAAGAACCCGAAGCGCGAGCACTTCCTGACCAAGATGAGGTCGGCCGTGCCGTCGGCCAGGTGGGCGGACGGCGAGAGACCCCGCGGGCTCCTGGGACACGCGCAGCTCACGGTGGCGGCGTTGACCGCCAGGAACTTCCCTCGCACCACACACCACTCGCTGCCACTTCCTGTTGGGGAGATTAGGCATATAGAACCTCAGATATCAGTGTCAGAGTGTTCCCCACTTAGATCACAATTTATTGTCAATCATTTATTTATATCACACTTTTCTAGACACTCAAAGACACTTAACAAAAGGCAAAAAAACAAGGGTAAAAACCCTGCCATCACATCAACAGGCCTTCAAAACCCACCTCTTCAAGCAGGCGTTTAACAGTTAACCTCCATCCCTCCTCTCCCCTCCCTCCCTTTTTTCACGTTTCCTCTATCCTGGCAAGCCAGACCCACATCAGAAAGATGTAAGGTCTGGCTCAGCTCCATTGGCAGTGTGGGCGGGATAAACGGTTGTCTTTCAAGTTCCCTCTGCACGCAATAGGATAGCGCTACAACCAATCAGAGCAACGAAGAAGGTGACGTAGTCAGAGCGACGGCTCTGACTACGTAATTAATCAAAACTCTGAATACATATTTATTTTCGAGGAAAGACTTGAGTGCCGTTCTTTGTTCTTTTCTCAAAGAAAATGTTAACTTCAAGTCTTGAAGAGTCGCGGCCAAAGCCGAGTGGAAAGACAACCGTTCGCCAGCAGCAGCAGCCATTGTTTACCTCTAACACGGAACCGTCGCAACTCTGTCGTCATGGTAGCCCGGCTTCCGACTCCGCCCCTCACGCTGTGATTGGTCTGACATACTTTGTGTTTCCAGCACCAAAAAGCCGACGGAGCCGTGCTAGACCTACCTAGCTGCCAAATAAATTTGCTGCCGCTAGGGGGTGTCTAGAGTTCTAGGCTACGTTTCCTCTACTCCTCACATGTAGTCTACAAGTACCTTAGCATTTGCCTTGGGTCTCACTGTAAAGCATCTTTGAGCACCTTGAAAAGTGCTATATAAGTTGAATACATTATTATTATTATTATTATTATTATTAGTAGTAGTAGTAGTAGTATAAAAAACGAATATAGCTGATATCACTAAAAAGTCACATTAAAATATTTATAAAGCAAACTAATGAATTAGCAGAAATATGCCTTTTTCAACATATATTTTTCAAGAAACACTAAACAACGTAATACACCGAACAGTATTTCAGAATAAAAGTGCCCTGCAGTCACCAGCATGAATATGAGTGAAAATCCTTCTGTAAGTGTAGGGGACAGATATTTGCGTGATTGGCATTCAGTAGCCTTGCTACCAAGCTGGTCTACATCCTGTAACTACATTCAACAGATATCAACAGTGAGAAGCTTAATGTATTCAAACTTATTTTACTATTGCGTCATTATGAAATGCTTGTATCCAATGTGACAGGGACATTTTTCATACACATCATTAATGAGGTTAGAGGTTAGAGCATCTTGCTCAAGGATGCCTACAGGTAGACTGCATGGCATTGGGGCTCGGACCCAGAACTGTTGGAGTGAAACACCCTAACAACTACTAGACTATCCTGTTCCCCAGCAGAATAGTCAGCCATATCAGAATAAAAAACTGTGCTGTGCAGTCACCAGCATAAATGTAAATGAAAATCATTCTGTAAACGATGGATATTAACATAAACAATATTCTTCTAACGAGGAACATTCAGTGTTCGGTTCCCGGGCCGAGCATGGTTGTTCGGAGCGTGGCGAGGCCTGACTGGTGGTTTATTTACTCAGATTGTAATGTGTCTAAATATTGGGAATTTCCGATTCGGCGGTCGCATGCACACCGCCTGCGCCGGTCCCCAGAGCAACCGCTGTTTTTGTTTTTCCCACACAGCGACGCTTCAAAATGGCAGCATCTCCCACGGGGGACCAGTAGAGCCAGTCGCCGCAGCGACGCGGGTGACAACGTCGCAACGATAAACGTCAGAATGCGACCGTGGAAGTCGGAAATAGCATCTCCCCGTTTTCATGAGCACCGCAGAGGGAACATTATGGATTATGGGGGGCTTTAGAAAAAAAGCTATTCGATGCGTTATAGCGATCCTGCCCCCCCCACCGCGCTACCCTGACTCGCCAAACAAACGCAGGGAGGCGGTAAGCGGAAGCGATGATAACGGGCCCACGGAGGCTACTTTAAAACAACAACATGCTAATTGGAGAGCAGTGATCAGAGGCGGGAAGCTAGCTCTACATTAGCCGAACGGCAGGGTCATTAGCGCCGGGAGTGGGTCTCGCCTCACTGGTTAGTTTGTGGCCAAGATGTACTACCAGATGTACCAGCAGATCCAAGTCTAACACATTCACACACACATGCACACATTCACACATGCACATATTCACACATGCACACATACACACATGCACACATGCATGCACACACACACACACACACACTATGGGGGGCATTTTATGCCAGCGAACTATACTAAAACGCGTGTACAGCGCCTATGCGATGACATCAAACCTCTAACGTGCGCGTGTAAATTCCATTCACTTTCAATGGACAGACGAGCGTCACGTAGGCGTCACGCAGACGCTGCACACGCGTTGTTGCGCATACGCCTACGTGACGTGTGCGTGACGGGTGAACTACGCCTCAAATAGCCAGCACCATGGCTACCTGCCTTGCACTGCTGGTTTCTTTGGAAGCTAAGCAGGGGCTGGTCTGGTCCATCTCTGGATGGGAGACCAGTTGGTGCTGGTAGAGGTGTTGGAGGGCCAGTAGGGGGTGCTCATCCCTCTGGCCTCTGTTAGATCCCCAATGCCCCGGGACGGAGACGGGGACTCCGTCCCGTCTAGAGCACCGTCTTTCGGATGAGACGTTAAACCGAGGTCCTGACTCCCTGTGGTCACTAAAGATCCCGTGGCACTCATCGCAAGAGTAGGGGTGCTAACCCCGGTGTCCCGGCCAAATTCCCAACCCGGCTCTTGTACCAACATGGCCACCTAATCATCCCCTGGTCTCTAATTGGTTAGTTTCATTCCTCACCTCTCCGCTGTGCCAGTGTGTGGTGAGCGTTCTGGCGCATACTGGCTGCCGTGCATCACCCAAGTGGGTGCTACACTCTGGTAGCGGATGAGGTGTCATATCTCCCCCCCCCACACACACACACACTATGTTGTAAAGCGACCTTGGGTATCATGAAAGGCGCTATATAAATCCAAGTTATTATTATTATTATTATTATTAAATACGTGACGTGAATACCACGCGTGACTGTTAAGTAGCGTACAGCACACGCTGTGTAGTGTTTGTGGAAATCCAATAGCGACGGGTCATTCGTGCCGTGCCGCGCGTTAACGCAGCGGACGCCTGTGCGCACGCTCGTCTCAACGTACAAATAATCATTTACTTTATGATGACGAATTTTGAGTTTAACAGCTGCTTCGCTTCACAATTCAAGCAGTCCATGTATTACCAAGAGAGACGATGTGACAGTTTGGGGACGGGCGGCCATAGGGAGGTTCGGGACATTTCCCGAACGGCCGGACGATTTCAGGCCGAGCCGGCCTGAAATCAATTTTATTTTGTATTTTGAATCGCTGGCCGGCCGTCAATTTTATTTTGTATTTTTTATTTTGTGTATTATTATTTTTGGGCCTGTCCAGGACTATCATAATACGTCGGGGTGCGCTACGATCCCCCTCGGGTCCGCGGCTGGGGTCCGGTGCTGGGTCCGCGTGCTGGGTCCGCGGCTGGGTCCGGTGCTGGGTCCGCGGCTGGGTCCGGTGCGGGTCCGGTGCTGGGTCTCCTCCCCCCCCCCCCCCCCCCCCCCCCCCCTTTGACAATCGCCCCCCCCCCCCCGTTGACAATCGCGCCGAATTCTGTTCCCACTCCAGCCCTGGTCCCCACCACTTCTAAAACCAAACTGACGCCCTTGCATGTAGGCCTAGCTTTTGTCAGTTTGATATTTCGTTATTACATTTTAAACAAAAAACAATAAACAGACCGTTTTTTCCGGGGTTTTTTTTGTCTGGGTTATTTGTACATTGAGACGAGCGTGCACACAGGCGTCCGCTGCGTTCGCACGTGGCACGACACTTATCACCCGTCACCCCTTCAGTTTTGGTGTAGGCCTACTCGCAATACGCGTGCCATACGCACGCGTCTTTTTCAGTCTTTATGCAGACGTAGGCGACGCGGTTTAGGCATTTTAGTATAGTTCGCTGGCATAAAATGCCCCCCATACACAAACAGTCTCACACAACAGAATTAAATGTTCACTCTCTCTAAGGAACTGACAGTTTTGTAAGCTGTTTTTGTGTGTGTGTGTGTGTGTGTGTGTGTGTGTGTGTGCGTGCGTGTGCCAGTGGATTCAATATGTTTGTCAGTGTGATGAATCTGTCATTGTCTGTTGACCCTTGCGAGGTGGACATCCCTGCTGGACCAACAAAACCAGTCCAACATATTAAAATGTTAGCTAAATGCTACGACTGAAACATCAACAGCTAACATGAAGGCTAGTCAGAAAACTAGCGGAAGACGGAGCGATCTGACTGTGTACATTACTATTATTATTATTATTGTTGTTGTTATTATTATTATTATTGTTATTATTATTTATTATTATTACAATTATTATAATATTAATAATATTATTACTAATATGTACACTCTGTACACTGAGGATACATCTAGTGACCAACTACCTGGCCATAACCCCACAAGTTGCTATATGACTCATATAGAAGTTAAATGTTATAACGGCTGCCTACTCTTAACTTAAATAGCCATGGCTATTTCTATGAAATGTGTGTGTGTGTGTGTGTGTAAGAGTGCGTGTATAAAGCCTTCATGACCCTGTGTACGCATGTACACGCAATCTATGATTCTGAGACTCCTAGTTTACTGTGAATCACGCTCATTATTTGTGACAGAAGCGCTCAGACAAACAGATAGACTGTGAAATAAATACCCGCGGAGGGTCCATTGGACAGAATACAGGGGAACAGTCACAAATTGACTCCCGCCAAAATGCTGGTAAATGAACAAACCACCAAACGCTGGTAAATGGTTTGCAGTGGCAAATATAATCGTCCAGATCCTGCTGGTTTGGCAGGGGGGGGGGTATTCTGAGTGACTACAAAACCAGAACCTGCGAGGTTCCCTAGAGACCTATAGGCAACGTGGCGGGAACAGCTGCTGGAGACTGCGAGTTCAAACCCACACAGAGCCTATTTCTGAAAATGTTTATCCCGCAACATGGTTAATATTAGGTATTAGGTTATGAACAGTTAGCAATAGCTTGGAGATGGTTAATTTAAGTTATTAGTTTCGAGATGGTCAGAGATGGTTAAGGTATTAGGTTAGAGATAGTTAAGTTAAGGTATTAGGTTAAGAGATGGTTAAGTTGAGGTATTAGTTAGAGATGGTTAAGTTGAAATATTAGTTAGAGATGGTTAAGTTGAGATATTAGTTAGAGATGGTTAAGTTAAGGTATTAGGTTAAGAGATGTGTAAGGATTGGGTGCTTGAGGTCGGGTTAAAGATCTGGGCAGCAATACTGGATTCAAGAATCGGTTGGCCTGTTCTGCCACTGTAGCCTCAAAATTGTATTTTCAATGGAATTTTCACGTATGAATGCGACTGTGACCTAAAGTAAATGGAATTGGCCATAGGTGGTGCATCGCTCAGATCCACAGTCACTCTCTCACTCTTCCATCTTTTCCACAAACGGCACGTCAAATTCAGAGTAGGAGGTAGAATTTCTCATCTACCGGCAAAAGTGGCCGTACGAGCCAGTTGATTTCTGACCCAAGAGAAGGAAGAGTCTTACCTTTGATAAACTTCTCATCTTCTGATAAATGTTTCAGTTTCTTCTTCTCTGAATATGACCCCTGCTGGCACACATGACACCTGTAATATCAGCAAAAGCATATTGGTGTTTATTTACTGTATCTACATAGATCTATATCATCCAGTTCATTTCAGAGTTTATAGTTATTGTTATTGAAGAGGCCTCCAGCTGCCAATGGGTTTGGTCATCAATTTGTCATCTTTGTCATCAATAAGTGTTGAAACAGATGTTAACAATACCCATTTAGATATTCTCAAATGTTTTGTTTGCAGGATATATTTTGCTCATAAGTGTTGATATGAAATCCTGGGAGAACTCTCTGTACCTGGAGCCTGTAGTCCAGTGTCCACTGTGACCCCATTTTGTTTGTACTCCAACATCCTCCATTGTTGTGCATCTGCTTCCCCACACATCGTTTTAACCCCATCAACATCTGCCATATCCCAGTGAAGTAGTGAGTAGTAGTTTTGTTTTTTGTTTCTTACATATTTTAATTTCAGATAAAGTTAACAGTTCAAAAGCAATGTAAAGCAATCATTTTCTCCCACCCCCCCACCCCCACCTAGCCTGGCAAGCCAGACCCACATCAGAAAGATGTAAGGTCTGGCTCAGCTCCATTGGCAGTGTGGGCGGGATAAACGGTTGTCTTTCAAGTTCCCTCTGCACGCAATAGGATAGCGCTACAACCAATCAGAGCAACAAAGAAGGTGACGTAGTCACAGCGACGGCTCTGACTACGTAATTAATCAAAACTCCGAATACATATTTATTTTTGAGGAAAGACTTCAGTGCCGTTCTTTGTTCTTTTCTCAAATAAAATGTTAACTTAAAGTCTTGAAGAGTGGCGGCCAAAGCCGAGTCGAAAGACAACCGTTCGCCAGCAGCAGCCATTGTTTACCTCTAACATGGAACCGTCGCAACTCTGTCGTCATGGTAGCCCGGCTTTCGACTCCGCCCCTCACGCTGTGATTGGTCTGACATACTTGGTGTTTCCAGCACCAAAAAGCCGACGGAGCCGTGCTAGACCTACCTAGCTGCCAAATAAATTTGCTGCCGCTAGGGGGTGTCTAGAGTTCTAGGCTAACCCCCACCCACACTGCCCAAACAAGGCACCACACAATGTGATACAATACCAATTCAAATACAATAAAACAAACACACATGTGACAATGATGACAATTCGCGTCAAAGTCAAGGGAGAAGAGAAAAATAAATAATAAATTATAATATTAATAACATTATTAATAATAATACAAATAAAGAAATAAATAATTTTGTTAGTAGTAGGTTGCTCGTGGCTATGAATCTCAGAAATCTAGGATCATTTACCCTTCAAAAATGTACCATCAAATATGTAAAGCTTATGTCAGCAATCTCCCCAGTCCGATATGCATTTTAGGCAAAGCCAAGTGGGGTAACCCTGCACTATCAGAACCATAGTGCCCCAGGTATAACCAAGTACCCCAGGTATATACGTATATATATATATATATATATATATATATATATATATATATATATATATATATATATATATATATATATACACACACACACACACACACACACACACACACACACATATTTAGTGTATATTTACCCAGCCAGACACTGCTCCTGGTCTCTGGGTTGTCCCTGGGTCTCTTGGGCAGGAACGAACCAGATGCTTCCTTCATAGTAGTTATGGCTCAGAAAGGTTTTCACTCCTGAAACAAGAACACCTGACAGTGTTAATATACTGTATATGGATGGTTGTATAAGATCATAGAAGTTGGCTCTAGAGAAAAAAGTTTGGTACCACAGGTTTAAAGCAACGGCTTACAGCCCCTCCAGGAAAGGTTTTCCTTGTGTTCTTAACTGATGCTCTTTTGTTCTTGCTCTTCGTAGGAACTGCCGCTAACCCTAACCTTTAACCTTTAACCCTAGTGGTAAACTACAGCTTAGGGTTAGATTTAAAAAATCCTCTAAAATTATTCCTAAATCTATCCAGAAAAACAACAACCCAAAAGCGTACCTGCCAGGTCGTATCTCAGAGGGCCCATCCACCGCTTCTTCTCACTGTCCGTCAGCACATCCCCATAGAAACCGTAACCGAGCAGGGAGACTGAGTACTTTAGGAAAGTGTTGTTGTTGTGGACGGAGCACACATCCATGGGCTGGGAATCTCCTGAGAAATGCAGTCAAAACAACCAATGAGAGACTGGATGGCAGTGTCAACCCACTCCCCGATTGGCTAGAATACCATGTAGTTGAGCACAGCGAACCGGTCGGACGTGTGTGTGTGTGTGTGTGTGTGTGTGTGTGTGTGTGTCTGTTAGCACATTTTGCTGACAATATGGAGGACCATTAATTACTTTACCATTAATTGCTGTAGAACCAGAAACTCAGCAGGTATCATAGCTATTACATTATTTACTAATTCAGCTTTTATCCAAAGCAGCTTCCAGTGAATCCAGATACATGTTATTAATGAGCAGGTAGGGGTGAGTGGGCATCTTGCTCAAGGATGCATACAGGTAGACTACAGACATTGGGGATCAAACCCAGAACTGTTCTGCTGGGAGTCAAGCATCCTAACCACTAAAATATCCCCCCCCCTCCACCCCCCCAAATGACAAAATATAAATTACTCACCCACTATGATGTGTAGCGCAGAGGTCACGGGGTCATTGGTTCCCATGGTAGTGTAGCAGATGCAGTCGGTCGAGCCTACAGAAAAACATCATTGACCTTTTAAAAATGTCTCATTCATTCAATTAAAAATGAAATAACGGGGTGGGGTTTTGTTTGACTGGGTCGAAAATGTGCTTCAAAAGCTGAGTGCTGGATGCTTTTGTGATTGTTTGGACCTATTTTTGTGGCCATATCCTATGCCGGATAAATGTAAAAAACTAATGTTTTTATGTTGAAAGTGTATCATTTATCCTTGCATTTTCACCAATATTTTCTGAACGCTTTCTGTCCCTACTGAATTGGCGGAAACATATACATCCTTTCATCTCGCATGCAAAGAACGTTCCTGTCGCAGATGTCTGAATCACATTGCAATTACACATACATTTTGCCAAAGTGATGCTAGTGATTTCATCCACTTGGGAAAGCGTTTTTGAAAATCTGTTTTCAGCAGAAAAAATGTTTTAGTGTGGATTAGGCTGGTTATCCTGGTCTACTGCAACGCAATTTCCATTCTCTTACTTTATAAGCAGTGTACAGTACAGTCCCCAGAGCGAGAAGCATAAGAACATGACAAGACGAACAATAACGACAAGGAGAATAAATATGGCGTTTTGACAAATAATTTGCCAAAGAAATAACCGAGACATGTAACGGAAACGGATATCCCTCTATCAGAAGTCCCTCCCTCTCTCTGGCCGCTATACCCATGTAACTGAAAGTCCCGCCCTCTCTCGTCAATAATGTAATTTAGAGCATCCTGTTCTCGGCCTCCCGTCGTGAGAGGAGAAGGTTAAGTGGAGGAAGGCCAAAGTTGAGAGAAAAAAGGTACACATTTCAGACGTATAGCAAATTTCTGACATGTGGTTCTGTCCGTCTGTCCCTGAGATGCTCTATTATTTCGATTGTCTCCATTACACGTTCAAAGAACAACACTTGGAAGTTTGGAGAGTAGAATCAATGAAACTCTACAAGCTTGTTGTGAACGAGTGTTTGTGAGTGATATTGCTCCCTGGGAGTCGTCTGAGTGCCGTGTGCTGGAGATCTCTTGTCCACAGATCCATTGAAGTGTGAATGGTTCGATGATGAATGGAGTTGGATGTTTTTTTGAAAGTCAAAACTGAATAGAAAAGGAGATATTATAGCGTGGTTTCAGGAGTTTCACCTCCTCTCAGACAAACACGAGGAATAAGAATCTAAGGCATGTCCAGTTTTACAACAAAGAGCAGAGGTAGCTATTTATCCATCAGAGAGAGAGAGAGAGAGAGAGAGAGCAAGAGAGAGAGAGAAAGAAAGGGAGAGAGAGAGAGAGAGAGAGAGAGAGAGAGAGAGAGAGAGAGAGAGAGAGAGAGGTCAGGTTAGTAATGTTCAGAGCTCACAGCTGAGCGATTCTGGAGAAATCAGGACTTTCACTTAGCGCCGGTCACGGTAGGACAAGCATGACGATGAAATCTCTCTCTCTCTCTCTCTCTCTCTCTCTCTCTAGTCTGTTCTATCTTCTTTTCAGTTCCTGATAACTTCCTGGTTCTACGTATTGTTCCTGACAACAATGTTCTGTTATAAATGGCGCCATATCTGAAATGACTCAATAACTTTAAACTTTTTACTTGAAGATATATCGCACTATTTTGCTGGGCAATGTGAAAAAAGCGCATCTCGTCTGAAATCACAAAATGTCAATACCATGTAATTTGGGTGGGTTATTAAAGCTGGGTTCAAGAGTTGGGTTCAAAAGAGAGAGCAGAAAAGAGCAGAAGAGAGCAAGTTTTTTTAAACTAAACAATCTGAAAATCTAAATTGGCTCATACAGAGGCAGGCAGATGGCTATGGTATTTCTAACAAATGACACTTCAATTATAGCTCTTAAATCTTACCTACATCACCTTAAGTTGTTTTAACAAGTTGTAGCCAACTACTTCCTTGACAAGGTTGTTATTTTTGTTTCTTCGAGGCATTAAAGAGCAACAATGCTTCTTGTTCTTTGCTTACTGTATGGATTAGGGCTGAACAATTAAACAAAATATTATTGAAATCGCAATAGGACCAAGTGCAATATTCAAATCGCAGGAGTCGCAATTTTGGATTACATGTGTCAATGTAATGCTACAGAGATGCCCTGGCCTACAATTCTCCAGATGTATGAAAACATGTTTGTTTGGTACAGATCCCAACAAATGTCACATCATGACTTTCATAGTTTTTTTCATTGAAAATTAAAATGCAAAAATTATCATTCCCACTAACAGTGAATCACATCCAATCACAATATCTGTCAAAATGATGATGAGTTTTTAACCATTTCATTCAGCTCTAGTATGGGTATAGGTGTATGTATCTTGTGTATGGAGGCAGTCTGTATGAATGTACTGTATCTGGGCACAGTTATTTATTTTCCTGTACGGTCTAGTAACTGTTAAACTACAGGGTTCACGGAGAACACTTGAAAACCAAACAGTTAAGCTCTTGGGGAGATAAACGCTGCTGTGTACAGAATCTGATATATCAGATTTAGAGGGTGGCTCTGGCCTACATTAAAATATTAGATTATACAATAAACAGGTAAATAACAGTCAGTCAAGCTTCATCGCCATTGGAACACTGCCATTTCTGTTGAATTCATGGGAAGACTTCTACAATTAACTACTACTGCTACTACTATTACTTATAGTACTACTACTTTTACTATACCACTACTATGACTGCTACTACTATACTAATACTACTACTAACTTCTATTATTTCTACTACTGGTATTAGGAGTACGAGCACTAGTGCTACTACTACTACTACTACTACTACTACTACTAATACTAATACTAATACTATTACTTACAAGTAAACAGCCATAAACAGGAGTAAAATAACATTGAATGGTAGTAGTCGTAAGTAAATTAGATAAATTCATGTATTACCTGACATCTGTACAGTAGCTAATCCATTTTGTGTAATCATGATTTAGTTTTGTTATCATAATAATCATTCTTTCTTACTTTATTACTTTTTAGCAGTAAGAGTTTTTAATGTGTTTTTTTTTTACATGCATGGCAGTGTCTTCACTATAACTCTTTGATACTATGACCTGTATCCATGCAAGTGTCATTGAGTTCTAAGAAAAGCATTATAGAAACTAGAAAATGCATGATGAGTGATGTGGTGTAAATGAGGTTATAAATGTTTACGAAAGCAAAATAGTTTAAGACGTATAGAAATGTTGAATAGCTGAATACAAGTGGAAATAATTGAATTAGAGTCCAAAAGTCTATGGTCTGAATGGAGTAACCTTAACGATATAAACATACAAACCATTTTAATAATGTCAAACAGTTTAAACAAAGTTTAAGAGTTAAAAAATTAGCTAAACTAATGTGATACAGCCTGAAACTAGGCTTAGTAGAATGACGAAGTATGAGTATGATAAGTAGTAGACGTAGCATAAGCATGATAAGTAGTAGAAGTAGTATTAGTATGATAAGTAGTAGTATTAGTATGATATGTAGTAGAAGTGGTTGGAAGTGGTAGGCCTAGCAATAGTAAAAAAAAAAAAAGTGTAAAAGTAATAGTGGTCGATTCCAAGCCAAAATTAACATTTTTAAGTTTGAATGGAGTCTCTAGGTGAAAAATTGTGGGAGGCGATATGAGCCAAAGTTTGACGAGAATAATAAAGTAGGAGAGAATAAAACCTACGAAGAACATAAGCTGAGTGCTGCCTAGCAGCACTCACCTAATAACATGTATTATTATTGTTATTATTTTGGCCAGTCAGGTTGCTTGATTCACCATTGTCATGGCGACGTCTACCTGCAGGAATGATGCCGATTCGTAGAGAGCACGGTACCAGGTGGGCGTCGGGTTGGTTCTGGTCCACTCTGTGGTCCGTCTGGGTCCGGGAGACCAGACCATGAAGGATCTCATTGACCATCCCATCTCCACCGACACACACCACCCTGAAGAGAAGAGAAGAGCTAAAGATACCATCTCAACACACACACTACCCTGAAGACACAGAGAAGAGCTGAAGATACTATCTACTCCAATACACACCAGCTTGAAGACACAGAGAACCGGCTCCTCCTAGCTAACTGTCGAGGTGTCCCTGAGCAAGATACCTAACCCGAACTTCTCCCGATGAGCTGGCGGTCGCCTTGCATGGCTAACACCACTGCCGGTGTATGAATGGGGTAAGAATGGGTGAATGGCAAAATTGTAAAGCGCTTTGAGTGGCCACTGGTCTGAAAAGCGCTATATAAATGCAGTCCATTTACCTGGACACAACCATGGACATATGACACCTTCTACGTCTAGGTTAGGGTGTTTAACTCCCTGCCGAAAGGTTATGGGTTCGAAACGCAAGCCTAACCTGTAGGCATCCTAAAGCTAGATGCCATAACCCCTACCTGCTCATAATGACCTGCTCCTTATGTAATGACTAAATACACAAAACAAAATAATTCTCCAGAACTAGTTAAGTACTAGATCTTTTAAATTCCGGCCAGTACATGCTACTTATTATACCTCATGCCTCTTTTTCTCAAACTTATATCCTGCCACAATTTTTAATAAGGGCTTCAGGAAACCAGCTTAAATAAACTACAGCCATGATGACAGAGACAGAGACAGAGAGAGAGACAGAGAGGAAAAGGAAAGATGACTCACCCGTCATACTTCTTCAGGTCGCCGTGCTGTGCTCTCAAGTGGTCGCGGGCATGATTGGCACGCTCCGTTACTATGGACACAGATTGGACGTCAAGGCTGAGCCTGGTGGAAAGCAGTGTTCACAGACTGAAAGGCTGAACTCTGTGTCGCGTCATTTGGATTGGAGCTACTTGACCTCGAGGAGAGATGACCGAGGAATAAATGCGTAAAATATGCTTTTGTGGTTGCAGCCATATTCAAAAAGGGCAGCCACGTGGAGATGCGGGGCTATTTAATGTGTGGTGTTTATTCAAATCACAACCCAGGTAGGAATGGCCTGTGCATACCAGTCTATATGTACACCAGCTAGTTGTACACAACCAGGCATACAAGCTCTCCACCAAGTTCACAGCAACACTGTGGGCACCACAATCTGTTTTTAAACGGCATTTTAATACATTATTATTTTAGCTTTCTTCTAATGCGTAATCTCCTTCATGTGCAATTTCCCTTGTTTAATTCCATCTCTGTGACTTTGATTTGTGTCATTCTTCTAAACTAATTTACTCATCCTGTTTGGAGTATCGTATTGTTGTTTGCTCAAATGTATCTCTGCAAGTCTGATGTTTGCTTTTGATTCTAAACACATTTCTCGTTCTTGTTGTGTCGAGTGCTTGTTAAGCACGCTGTATTGCGTTCTGCACATAAGGCACTCTACGAGTAAAGTTTGATTGGCTGCTTCATATCCCAGTGTAAGATGGCCAGCGGCCGAGACTGCACCAAACGCTCCCTGAATAATAGATAGTGTTTGGATTCCCCTGCTTCATCCAAACGAAATCAGCGCTCCGGTCACGATGATGTTGTGACGGATGGTGGTCATTTTGTATGGCGAGCCTCTTCGGGGGTCGTGTTTCGCGCCGCCCATGGCGTGTCATTAGCTATTCCAGTGTTAATGTACAAGCTGACGGGGTGCGAGGTGGGGAGGGGAACTCACTGATGACATCGGTGGATATGCCGGCGCGGCAGAACAGCGGCGCCACTTTGCGATCGTAAATCCACTTAGCGAGATGCCTGCCCCCATGTGGGTTGATGTACACCAACAAGCAGCGTGGTCGATGGCCTGCAGGGGGAGAGAGAGAGAGAGAGGGAGAGAGAGAGAGAGGGAGAGACAGAGGGAGAGGGAAGGTCAATTACTATTACTACTTTTTTCATTTACCAGACCCGTTTATCCAAAGATGTACAGTGAAATACATTAAGTCATTAAGGAGCAGGTAGGGGGTTAGGGAGTAAAGTTGGTTTGAGAGGCAATGCTAATACAATATCAGTCTTTCAAGAGCGAATTAAATTACATAATCCAATACACTTTCAGGTATAAAACAAAATAGATTGTCTACGTGTTGTGGTCCTTTTATGCTCACTCACTCAGCATATCGAACTGTAGCAAACTGTACTTTATAATATACTGTGTGATGTCTCTGTACTGTATAATGTACACAACAAAGCAGCCAGTTCTTACAAACTCTACAGCTGAATCATTCCAGTTTGCTCTGGTGGCGATGCTTGTCTGCACTCTGTCTCTCTGCATTCACACATATTAATCTCCTACACAACAACCAGTCTCATCTTTTATTCATTAACTTGACTCGGTACATCTGAGCAAATGGCAAGATATTTACAACATTTGGAATCATTACACATGACAAAGGATTGTGGGAATTAATTTCAAGGTACAATAATCATGATCTCTCGTGTTTATCTTATCTTCATGTATATTTCTGGGGTAGAAATGAGTTGACGTACTGAGCAATGCCAGGTTTTCACTGATGGCTTGGATCCACTGCTGTCGAAGGCCTTGATTGGGGCAGGAGAACGTAATGTCACAGCACAGCCAGCGATGGTGCGCTGACCGCCTCACATAACAAACTGGAATGAAAGCAGGAAACAGAAAGCGACATACGGAAGAAGGGTTAAACAACTGGTGAAGTTAAATAGGCTGTGAGTAACCTCAGCAGTTAGCTACTTAGTAAGTCAGTAGTCAATATTGGCAACTTAGCAACAGTGTGTCAGTCGAACTTAGCAACAGTGTGTCAGTCGAACTTAGCAACAGTGTGTCAGTTGAATGTCAACAAAGACTGGGGGGGGGGGTGATTAACCAACCAGATATCAGAAAGTAATTCAATGAAATTCATGTACTTTAGCCTGCTTGAAAGTGAACCAAACTTTCTTAGGGCCCTTTCGCCAACAGCTGTTCAACCTTTGAACTTTGACCCTTTCCCCGACTACCCTTATTGATGCGAGTGGGATATCCAACCGATCAATCCATTTTCACTTGATAATTCAGAATGGGAAAAAAAACCCTAACAACAGCATGTTTGTAGTGTACACAGACACACGGGGCACCAGGCCTCAGGTTCAGCAGGAAGGAGGAACGGAGGAGGGTGCTCCTCCGAGTGGAGGGAGAAGACAACCGTTGTGCTGAACCCGGGACATTCCCACGGTGTTACGTCACACCTGGAGCGCCGTGCGGACACGGCCACACCCCTACTAAGGTAACCGCCATTGGCTGATCGAGTTTAGCGGGACACAACAAACAATGTTACTCATGCTAAATACATAGCAACTAGCTTTAGCATGGTACACACTTAAGCAATATTACATGAGAGGGTGTGCTTCACCGTCATTATTGGCACGACAGTGATGCGGTCAGGACCGAGACGCTTGTGCCCAGTTCCGTAAGCACAATGTAATGTAATATTGCGATAATACAACGGTTACCAACAAAATAAAATATATAATCCAAATGTATTCATATTGTGGGGCAATTCGCTTTCAAAATAAAACAAGTAGGCTGACCCTTAGTAACGACCTAGCAACAGAGAAGCTTTCTAGTCTCTGTTGAGTCGGCCAGTCTGTTTTGTTCTCGCTCTACTCCTATAGTGGCAGTTACAATGTTGCCACGGAAAATTATAGTAATATTTTATAGTATAATAATATAGTAATATTTATAGTGATGAGGCAGCACGGCTAGGTGTGCTGTCATGCTGATTTGAGCATGGTCTAAATGTCTAGTTGACCAATCAGATTGCTCAAGCCTTTATCGACTGTTCTGTGTTTATCGTCTGTCTGCATATTTTATGCTGTAAATTGCTGTTTTAATTTATCCAAGCACTTTGGTTAACCCTTGTTGTTTATGTGTTTATGTGCTTTATGAATACATTTACTTGTGTTGACATCTGGCACATAATCGATGGGGATGATGATAAGACTGTCTGGACTCTCAATGTTCAACTTACTGTTGGTGAATGGGAAATCAACAACATTGACAAATAGTGCTGTATTTAGGTATTCTGTCAGTCAGAGGCTTGTTGTGGCTCACAAATCAGACTTTAGAAAAGTCTCACAAACCTTTTTGTTTCCTTCTTTTCCCACTGGGTTTTGGGGAGTTTTTTCATCATCCTTGTGAGTGTTTGTGTTTCCCAGTGTGGTCGTAAGTTGTCGAGTATGTTAGTTTAGTGTATAAACATTATATTGAAGGACATCAAGCACATTTATGCATTTTTTAAGTACATTTATGTTGTGCTTTCGGATTTGCTTACATTCAGGCCTGGGTGATAACTCACTACTGGAAAAACATTTCAGACTGAGATTTTCAGTCCTGTCTGATGTATAACCTTAATTAAATGACATTTCACAAACTGGGTGTGAGCCAGTGTCATTATTTGATGACCAATCAAAACCACTTACAGACGTGGACCAATAACGTTGAGTCATGATGTTGACGGTTTGATGGCGTACCTGTGAAGGCATGGGGGTCGGGCTTTGTGTGTTGCTTGGCAACCATCTCACTCTCTCTGGTTGTCGTGCTGGGGTGGGCACCGTCGCCCTCCTGGACCGCCACAATCTCACACACCTGGACGCTATGGCAACCAGCTGATGAGAGGCACAAAAGGAAAGCTGTGATTTATGGCCCTGGGAGATGGCTGGAATGCCACTCTCTGACACACACACACACACACACACACACACACACACACACACACAAGCACATAAATAGATACATGCACACACACAGACACAAACAGACATTAAACACTTAGACAGATGACGCACACATAAACACTAACACTTAAATACACACCTTGCTGGAACAGGCATTAACACAAAAAACACACCTGCAGGCTTGCAAACACACACACACACACACACACACACACACACACACACACACACATTCCACTTAAACGGATACATCTACTAATGCATAGATGTTGTTTTGACATTTTGACGGTGCAGAGAGCTAACTGCCAGTTGGGTATTAATAGATATCAGAGACTACGAGAGCGGGCCGGGCTTTTCCACCGTGTCTGCCAATCCACAAAGACTCTGAATGGAAACGCATATCTTTCAAACCCACCAATCGCCGACAGAATGCCTGATTTGAGTGTTCCCACTCCTCAACTGCTCATCAATCAGAGAGAGTGCATGTTGGTTTCCTCTGTCTGGCGTCGCTAAACGCCTCGCACCGGGCCTCTTGCATGAAACAAGCCAACCTAGAATGATCCCTTGGAATCTACGTTCAATGGAAGATTAATGTTTAATAATTTCATGTTCAAAGGTGATCCTAGTGGTGGGGTTGGTCCAAATCCAGTGGAGGAGGACAGTTGCATAACGTGCGATAAGGCCAGACTCTTCTATCCCGATATAGGTAATTTAATACCTCGATAACGATCTATATCACGATATAGCATCGTTGAGTGTGTGTGGGTGATAGCTGGTTTACAGCCTCACCTGGACCGAGTCCGACTGATTAGACTCTGGGGCTAATCATGGCACCCAGGATAAACCAGCTATCAACACACACACTCACTGAAGTGGCGTGTGTAGGGGTCTACTGCCACACAAGGTGTATTGCCAACATAATATAGTGCTAATAATATGGTCATAGGCCTATCACTGAAGTCAACACCTTAGCTCCACTCTGTCTTCAAAAAGTGATCTTAAAACACACTGGCCTGTTGACAGCTTTGACTTCGGGAAAAAACACAACAGCAGAACAGAGTCTCTTTGGAACGCTCATGTTCAGTAACAAACAGCTACCATGACACACACACACACACACTGTTTAAAAACATGACAGACAGACGTGCAATTCAAACGCATTCAAACGTCAGTTGGTGAAGTAGAGCGAGGGGACATTAGAAGCAGAGAGAGAGAGAGAGAGAGAGAGAGAG
>JAOPHQ010006284.1:65000-193282 GCA_030340625.1 Merluccius polli | reverse complement strand
ACATAGTCCTGTACTAACTAGTCATTATATTACATAGTCCTGTACTACCTAGTCATTATATTACATAGTCCTGTACTAACTAGTCATTATATTACATAGTCCTGTACTAACTAGTCATTATATTACATAGTCCTGTACTAACTAGTCATTATATTACATAGTCATGTACTAACTAGTCATTATATTACATAGTCCTGTACTAACTAGTCATTATATTACATAGTCATGTGCTAATTAGCCATTGTATTACATAGTCCTGTACTAACTAGTCATTATATTACATAGTCCTGTACTAACTAGTCATTATATTACATAGTCATGTACTAACTAGTCATTATATTACATAGTCCTGTACTAACTAGTCATTATATTACATAGTCCTGTACTAACTAGTCATTATATTACATAGTCCTGTACTAACTAGTCATTATATTACATAGTCCTGTACTAACTAGTCATTATATTACATAGTCCTGTACTAACTAGTCATTATATTACAGTCAGAAAGACTACTACTACTGTTGGTTATAGGATATTTTATTATTGCTAGAGAAGTGTGGAACAGATCATCATAATATTAAAGTCTGGTGTTGTCATGCCATAATTCATATGAATTTAGATATATAACAATACACTCAAAGACCTTGTTCTGTAATCGATTTGACAGGAAAATGAAAGTGAGAGTAAAATCAGGCATAAGCTGAATGAAGTTGTATATGTGATACAGGTGAGTAGCAGAAATAGAGTAATATATGATTTAATACACTAACAACACACACAAGACAAACTGGATCTGATAACATATATTGTAGGTCTGATGACATCATATGTATCGTAGGTCTGATGACATCATATGTATCGTAGGTCTGATGACATCATATGTATCGTAGGTTACGGTAGGTCTGATGACATACGTATCGTGGATCTGATGACATGTATCGTAGGTCGGATGACATCATATGTATCGTAGGTTACGTTTGGTCTGATGACATATTTATCGTAGATCTGATGACATGTATCATAGGTCTGATGACATCATATGTAGCTTAGGTTATTGTAGCTCTGATGACATATGTATCGTAGGTCTGATGACATCATATGTATCGTAGGTCTGATGACATCATATGTCGCTTAGGTTATAGTAGCTCTGATGACATCATATGTATCGTAGGTCTGATGACATCATGTCGCTTAGGTTACAGTAGGTCTGATGACATCATATGTATCGTAGGTCTGATGACATCATATGTATCATAGGTCTGATTACATCAAATGTATTGTAGGTTACGGTAGGTCTGATGACATCACTCAACTAGAGGGCTGTCTGAGGGCGGGGCTATGCCCCAAGGCATGTTGGGTAGATAATGAGTTAGCCACTCCCCCCAGCTGCTCCTGACGGCTCCTCCCCCCTCCCCCCCTCCCCCCCCAGACACCTCCCACCCCCCCACCACCCAGTCCCTCACCCCGCCCTCCCTCTCCTCCCTCAGCACAAGACTGTAGCGAGAACCAAGCGCTCCCCCCCTCCCATCCACCCTGTACGCTATCTCTTCTTGTCTGCTGATGGAAACACGGAAACTCTCCTCTCCTCCTCCTCCCTTCCTCTCCCCCCCCACGTCCGCTGGCCGCAGGGTGATAAGAGTACGCTCTCCCTCCCTCTCTTGCTTTCCTCCTTGTCCCTCATTATCTCTGTCTCTCTCTCCCTCCCTCTCTTTCTCTCCTCCTTGTCCTTCCTCTCCGTCTCTCTCTCCCTGTGTGTGCTCCATCTCTCTAGAGACAAACAGAATGGAGCGATAGAGCGCGGTCGCTCCTCCTCCTCTCTCCTCTTTATCCCTTCTTCCCAGAGGGCAGCTCAGCAGTCTGACAGACTCCAGCCTTCCTCCTCCCTTCCTTTTCTTCCTCAGTCCGTTTGTGAAGGGTGTGTACACTCTGTGGAACCATATGACCAGCCACACCGTGCACAGCACCGTGTACGCCATCGACCCCACGCACAGCAACACACACCCTGCAAACAGCCAGGCACAGAACACATGCACAGCCCCAACGCCTCTGCTCGCACCCAGCCTGACCTCTCCGGTCGCCATATTAGTGGTGGGCATCATGGAGGGAGCGGTCGTCCTGGGAGGACTAGTTTGGTGATCAATACTTGGAGAATCTGCGCTGGCGTTGTACCACCACTCTGTATGGGTGATCCAGGACCATGTGCCTGCGATGGGCATGGCCCAAGGCCCCGTAGAAGTGGGGAGCGTATTTGCAGTAGGAGTATCAGTGGGGAGCGTAGTTGCAGTAGAGGTAGTAGTGGGGAGCGTAGTTGCAGAAGTGGGGAGCATAGTTGCAGCAGAAGTAGTAGTGGGGAGCGTAGTTGCAGAAGTGGGGAGCATAGTTGCAGCAGAAGTAGTAGTGGGGAGCGTAGTTGCAGTAGTTTGTACTTCTGCAACTGCAACAGGACTCTGCAGAGGGCAGTACTCCTCCTTCGTCAGCCTCATCACAGCTCTTCCTCGCAGCGAAACAGGAGACTCACACACCTGTACACACAGCCAATAGAATCACTATCACACACCTGTACACACAGCCAATAGAATCACTATCACACACCTGTACACACAGCCAATAGAATCACTATCACACACCTGTACACACAGCCAATAGAATCACTATCACACACCTGTACACACAGCCAATAGAATCACTATCACACACCTGTACACACAGCCAATAGAATCACTATCACACACCTGTACACACAGCCAATAGAATCACTATCACACACCTGTACACACAGCCAATAGAATCACTATCACACACCTGTACACACAGCCAATAGAATCACTATCACACACCTGTACACACAGCCAATAGAATCACTATCACACACCTGTACACACAGCCAATAGAATCACTATCACACACCTGTACACACAGCCAATAGAATCACTATCACACACCTGTACACACAGCCAATAGAATCACTATCACACACCTGTACACACAGCCAATAGAATCACTATCACACACCTGTACACACAGCCAATAGAATCACTATCACACACCTGTACACACAGCCAATAGAATCACTATCACACACCTGTACACACAGCCAATAGAATCACTATCACACACCTGTACACACAGCCAATAGAATCACTATCACACACCTGTACACACAGCCAATAGAATCAATATCACACACCTGTACACACAGCCAATAGAATCACTATCACACACCTGTACACACAGCCAATAGAATCACTATCACACACCTGTACACACAGCCAATAGAATCACTATCACACACCTGTACACACAGCCAATAGAATCAATATCACACACCTGTACACACAGCCAATAGAATCACTATCACACACCTGTTCACACAGCCAATAGAATCACTATCACACACCTGTACACACAGCCAATAGAATTCACCTGAGGGTTCTATCCGCCCATAGGAGCAGCCAGTGGACTCTAACAGCCAATAGGAATGTAGTATACCCACCACACTCTCTGCGTCTACGTTGATGAGTGTCCCGTCTCTCACGTACACCGTGGACTCATAGTCGTTAAGGTATTCATTCAGGTAACCAAGGGAGCAGGAGCAGAGCCACGGATTGGCAGAGAGGAACAGGTAAGGGATTCCAATATCGTGCATGCTGAACCAATCATCCGGCATCACCTGGATCTGGGGGAAACACCTGGTCAGGTGAAGGGGTGTGTGTGTGTGTGTGTGTGTGTGTGTGTGTGTGTGTGTGTGTGTGTGTGTGTACCTGGTTGTGTTCTATGTAAAGCGTTTCTATGGCAACAAGGGGGTAGATGAGGTTGGGAGGCAGGACTGTGATCCTATTGGATGACAGATCCAGGATCTGGAACACACATCCACCAATCAACAGATATACTGGTTATATACTGGTTCTATATTGGTTCTATACTGTGTTCTATACTGGTTATATACTGGTTATATACTGGTTTACATACTGGGTTGTATACTGGTTATATACTAGCTGTACTGGTTATATATTGGTTAGGTACTGGTTACATACTGGGTTATATACTGGTTATATACTAGTTATATACTGGCTATATGCTGGGTTATATACTGGTTATATACTAATTATATACTGGTTATATACTAGTTATATACTGGTGTTATACTGGTTAGATACTGGTTAGATACTGGTTAGATACTAGTTTTATACTGGTTATATACTGGCTATATGCTGGGTTATATACTGGTTATATACTAATTATATACTGGTTATATACTAGTTATATACTGGTGTTTTATTGGTTATATACTGGTTAGATACTGGTTATATGCTGGTTACCTCCAGCTTGCTGAGACCAGCAAAGATGTTGTGGGGGAGGGAGTTGAGGGCGTTATGGGGGAGGTAGAGCTCTGTGAGGGAGGGGCAGGGGGAAAAACATCCGTCCCCCAGAACCTCCAGACTGTTAGAACCCAGGCGCAGAACCTTCAGAGACAACAGTACTCCCACAGAACCGGCCGAGAGAGCATGGATCTACATAGAGAAAGAGAGAGAGAGGGAGACAGACAGACAGACAGACAGACAGAGAGAGGGACACACAGACAGACAGACAGGCAGACAGATTTCAACAGGTTTATGAGGACACATCTGATTATCTACAGATTGAGGACCTGATTATCTACAAGACGACACACCTGGTTATCTACAGGTTTAAGAGGACACACCTAGTTATCTACAGGTTAAAGAGGACACACCTGGTTATCTACAGGTTAAAGAGGACACACCTGGTTATCTACAGGTTAAACAGGACACACCTGGTTATCTACAGGTTAAAGAGGACACACCTGGTTATCTACAGGTTAAACAGGACACACCTGGTTATCTACAGGTTAAAGAGGACACACCTGGTTATCTACAGGTTAAACAGGACACACCTGGTTATCTACAGGTTAAAGAGGACATACCTGGTTATCTACAGGTTAAAGAGGACACACCTGGTTATCTACAGGTTAAAGAGGACACACCTAGTTATCTACAGGTTAAAGAGGACACACCTGGTTATCTACAGGTTTAAGAGGACACACCTAGTTATCTACAGGTTAAAGAGGACACACTTGGTTATCTACAGGTTAAAGAGGACACACCTGGTTATCTACAGGTTAAAGAGGACACACCTGGTTATCTACAGATTAAAGAGGACACACCTGGTTATCTACAGGTTAAACATGACACACCTGGTTATCTATAGGTTAAAGAGGACCTGGTTATCTATAGGCTTAAGAGGACACATCTGGTTAGCTACAGGTTTAAGAGGACACACCTGGTTATCTACAGGTTTAACAGGACATACCTGGTTAGTCGTCAGGTCGATCTCATAGATGTCAGGGAACATTTTGTAGTCGGACCAAGACAGAGACGACAGCTGGTTGATAGGAAGCAGCAGCACCTAGGAGACAGGTGTCAATCTCAAAGTTAAACCAGGTAACGAAGTAAGAGTCGTCTACCATGTTTAAACCAGGTATCAAAGCCCTCTACCTTGGTCGTGGGTTCAAGTCCCAAGGGGATGTTTCTGAATCCTCCGGCTGTACAGTTCTGGCGCGGACGGTCATCCTTATCTTTGTCACCATGGCAACCTGCCACAGCTGTAACCACAGTGACGTGAGACAGAAGGTCTGTCTGTCTGTCTACCTGTCTGTCTGTCTGTCTCTCTTGCTGTATGTCTTTCTGTCTGTCTGTCTCTCTTGCTGTCTGTCTCTATCTGTCTCTTTGTCTGTCTCTCCAGTTTAGTTCAGTGTAATGTGTGTGTGTGTGTGTGTGTGTGTGTGTTGAAGTCAGTTAAAACACAGGATGTAAAATACTGGAAGGATGCCTGACTATCTAGTGATAAACACACACACACACACACACACACACACACACACACACACACACACACACACACACACACACACACACACAGTATAGTACCTGCTGAGTTCCTCAGTAGGGTGTCACCACGTTGCTGGAACTTCTGAAAAAGCACCGCAGAGAATATTTTAATTACGGCTGATTAAGTCAATAAAAAACAAATAATGTTATAGATGAAAGAAACTAACAGCTAATCATTGTTGGTAACTCTGGTATACAAAGAATAAACCACTCTGGGGTGTCCCGTTATTGGAAAATAAATGTACACAAAATAATAATGATATAATAATAATGGAATGGTCAGCAACCCTATCTACATTATGTTCCAATAACGTGTGGTTTATTCTACATGGTGTATATCTATCTACATTATGTTCCAATAACGTGTAGTTTATTCTGCATGGTGTATATCTATCTACATTATGTTCCAATAACGTGTGGTTTATTCTACATGGTGTATATCTATCTACATTATGTTCCAATAACATGTGGTTTATTCTACATGGTGTATATCTATCTACATTATGTTCCAATAACGTGTGGTTTATTCTACATGGTGTATATCTATCTACATTATGTTCCAATAACGTGTGGTTTATTCTACATGGTGTATATCTATCTACATTATGTTCCAATAACGTGTGGTTTATTCTACATGGTGTATATCTATCTACATTATGTTCCAATAACGTGTGGTTTATTCTACATGGTGTATATCTATCTACATTATGTTCCAATAACGTGTGGTTTATTCTACATGGTGTATATCTATCTACATTATGTTCCAATAACGTGTGGTTGATTCTACATGGTGTAATATGTAGAATTAAGTAATACCCTAACAGTACTGTAGTAGTACTGTAGTAGTACCCTAACAGTAGTAAAAGCTAGTTTAAAGTAACAGGTGTTACCTTACTAAACACTTCTAGTTTAAAGTAACAGGTGTTACCTTAGTAAACACTTCTAGTATAAAGTAACAGGTGTTACCTTAGTAAACACTACTAGTTTAAAGTAACAGGATTTACCTTACTAAACACTTCTAGTTTAAAGTAACAGGTGTTACCTTAGTAAACGCTACTAGTTCAAAGTAACAGATGTTACCTTAGTAAACACTTCTAGTTTAAAGTAACAGGTGTTATCTTAGTAAACACTTCTAGTTTAAAGTAACAGGTGTTATCTTAGTAAACACTTCTAGTTTAAAGTAACAGGTGTTACCTTAGTAAACACTTCTAGTTTAAAGTAACAGGTGTTACCTTAGTAAACGCTACTAGTTCAAAGTAACAGATGTTACCTTAGTAAACACTTCTAGTTTAAAGTAACAGGTGTTATCTTAGTAAACACTTCTAGTTTAAAGTAACAGGTGTTACCTTAGTAAACACTTATAGTTTAAAGTAACAGGTGTTACCTTAGTAAACACTTCTAGTTTAAAGTAACAGGTGTTACCTTAGTAAACACTTCTAGTTTAAAGTAACAGGATTTACCTTACTAAACACTTCTAGTTTAAAGTAACAGGATTTACCTTACTAAACACTTCTAGTTTAAAGTAACAGGTGTTACCTTAGTAAACGCTACTAGTTCAAAGTAACAGATGTTACCTTAGTAAACACTTCTAGTTTAAAGTAACAGGTGTTATCTTAGTAAACACTTCTAGTTTAAAGTAACAGGTGTTACCTTAGTAAACACTTCTAGTTTAAAGTAACAGGTGTTACCTTAGTAAACGCTACTAGTTCAAAGTAACAGATGTTACCTTAGTAAACACTTCTAGTTTAAAGTAACAGGTGTTACCCTAGTAAACACTTCTAGTTTAAAGTAACAGGTGTTACCTTAGTTGTGAGCTCCGCAGCCATAACGACGAAGATGTGAGACAGTAGGAAGAACAGAGGACAAAACACCTGCATCCCTCTGTCTGTCTGTCTGTCTGTCTCTCTTTCTGTCGCTCTGTCTGTCTGTCTGTATGTCTCTCATTCTGTCGCCCTGTCTGTCTGTCTGTCTGTCTAATTCAATCTAATGAGGGAAGAAGGGAGTTGGATACTGTATGTGTGTGTGTGTGTGTGTGTGTGTGTGTGTGTGTGTGTGTGTGTGTGTGTGTGTGTGTGTGTGTGTGTGTGTGTGTGTGTGTGTACACAGGAAATATAGTGTAAGGATGTGTGCCTATCTAGTGAAAAACCTGTCACCATGTAGCTGGACCTTCTGTAAGTTAGTAGCTCATAGATTAGTTGTAATTATAGTTATTATTAGTTATTAGTTGTAGTTATAGTTAAGTAGTAGTTATTAGTTGCAGTTATAGTTATTAGTAGTAGTTATTAGTTGTAGTTATAGTTATAAGTAGTAGTTATTAGTTGTAGTTATAGTTATTAGTAGTAGTTATTAGTTGTAGTTATAGTTATTAGTAGTAGTTATTAGTAATAGTTATATTTAGTAGTAGTAGTTATTAGTTGTAGCTATCGTTATTAGTAGTTATTAATTGTAGTTTTACCTATTAGTAGTGATTATTAGTTGTAGTTACAGTAATTACAGTAGACTACAGTAGGTTTTATAAAGGTTATAAAGGTTATATTATTAAGGTCCCTTCCTTTTCTTCCTCAGTCCGTTTATGAAGGGTGTGTACACTCTGTGGAACCATATGACCAGCCACACCGTGCACAGCACCGTGTACGCCATCGACCCCACGCACAGCAACACACACCCTGCAAACAGCCAGGCACAGAACACATGCACAGACCCAACGCCTCTGCTCGCACCCAGCCTGACCTCTCCGGTCGCCATATTAATGGTGGGCATCATGGAGGGAGCGGTCATCCTGGGAGGACTAGTTTGGTGATCAATACTTGGAGAATCTGTGCTGGCGTTGTACCACCACTCTGTATGGGTGATCCAGGACCATTTGGGGAGCATAGTTGCAGTAGCAGTACTCTGCAGAGGGCAGTACTCCTCCTTCGTCAGCCTCATCACAGCTCTTCCTCGCAGCGAAACAGGAGACTCACACACCTGTACACACAGCCAATAGAATCAAAATCACACACCTGTACACACAGCCAATAGAATCACTATCACACACCTGTACACACAGCCAATAGAATCACTATCACACACCTGTACACACAGCCAATAGAATCAATATCACGCACCTGTACACAGAGCCAATAGAATCAATATCACACACCTGTACACACAGCCAATAGAATCACTATCACACACCTGTACACACAGCCAATAGAATCAATATCACACACCTGTACACACAGCCAATAGAATCAATATCACGCACCTGTACACACAGCCAATAGAATCCATATCACACACCTGTTCACACAGCCAATAGAATGATATCACACACCTGTACAACAGCCAATAGAATCAATATCACACACCTGTACACCACAGCCAATAGAATCACTATCCCACACCTGTACACACAGCCAATAGAATCAATATCACGCACCTGTACACACAGCAAATAGAATCACTATCACACACTGTTTCACACAGCAATAGAATCACTATCACCACACCTGTAACACAGCCAATAGAATTCACCTGAGGGTTTCTATCAGCCCATAGGAGCAGCCAGTGGGACTCTAACAGCCAATAGGAATGTAGTATACCCACCCACACTCTCTGCGTCTACGTTGATGAGTGTCCCGTCTCTCACGTACACCGTGGACTCATAGTCGTTAAGGTATTCATTCAGGTACCCAAGGGAGCAGGAGCGAGCACGGATTGGCAGAGAGGACCAGGTAAGGGATTCCAATATCGTGCATGCTGAACCAATCATCCGGTATCACCTGGATCTGGGGGAAACACCTGGTCAGGTGAAGGGGGGTGTGTGTGTGTGTGTGTGTGTGTGTGTGTGTGCGTGTGTGTGTGTGTGTGTGTGTGTGCGTGTGTGTACCTTGTTGTGTTCTATGTAAAGCGTTTCTATGGCAACAAGGGGGTAGATGAGGTTGGGAGGCAGGACTGTGATCCTATTGGATGACAGATCCAGGATCTGGAACACACATCCACCAATCAACAGTTATACTGGTTATATACTGGTTCTATATTGGTTCTATACTGTGTTCTATACTGGTTCTATACTGGTTATATACTGGTTTACATACTGGGTTATATACTGGTTATATATTTGTTCTATACTGGGTTATATACTGGTAATATACTGGGTTATATACTGGTTATATACTGGTTATTAGGGCTGCCCCCTAATAGTCGAATAGTCGGCTTAGTCGATCGACGGAGGCTTAGTCGAATACGTTTTCATTAGTCGAGCAAAAAGTAAAACATAAAAATAACAAGGCAAGAGCATCGCAAACCGAATACATCCGTGGTCGCAACAAGCCCTGATTTAACTCATCGCTGCAGAAATACTGACCAATACACTTGGGCAGGTAGCAGGGGCGGAGCCAGAGGGGTGTCCAGGGTGGCACTGGACACCCCTGATATCTGATTGGCCACCCCAGGTGCCACCCTCAATTTTAATTTGTTACTGGTAGTTTGATGCTGATTGACATCTCATTTCAGCTCTTGTTGAGAGGATATTTCCCACAGCTCACGAGTCACGCCACGACTGACTGCGGTGAATGGCGGAAGCACCATAATGAAGTGAGAGTTAAGGTTTAGCATCGGATTTCGGTTTCCTGAACAACTTTTACGAATGTTGATTCACTGTGTAGATGCATATTGGCAAATTGGCTCCATAACAGACAGCTAATCAGATAAGAGAGATCGGTTCCCAATTTACCGTATGTTTACATCTGTGCTAGTAATACACACCACGCATTATGGTCGATTTCCGGTTTTGCCGGTCCGGTGCACGAGCCGAAACCGGTTTATTTGATGCAAACCGACTGAAATGGCATTTGTAGCCTGTAGTGATGTTCTTTGAGGAAGAAGGCCGCCGACACAGGATCGCTTTTAACTCACTTTATTTGTTTTAGGTTTAGGTCTATTATCTATGAAGCAAATGGAGGGGAATTGTATCATTCACGTGTCGAGCGACTCTTAGCCGGATATCTAACAGATACGCTGCCTCTAGAGTTTCTGCCCTCCCCTGCTTGTGTGCGCTCGATAGTACCTGGGCAGGCGTGGCCTCTATGACGTGTAATATGCTCTGATTGGCTAGTGTTGAGTGCCCGCCTCCTAGTGTATTATGTATGCTGCCATCTGGTGGCCAGGTGCGGTTAATACAGCTTATATATTTGGTCCGGTTCCCTTGTGGCTATGTGAGGATATTACAGCCTGTTGATACATGTGCTGTTATTTATTCGTAACAAGCCTGGATCCAACTTAAACTGTGTTAGTAATAAGGAATATGACAACGTGATTAACATAATAATGTTTCGTTTATAAACCGACTAACAGAGCCACTAGTGTCACAGACCGTGAGCAAGAGGCGACATGAAGGACATCAAATTGTCTAAAGATGGTGCAGCACGGCTTGTTGTGACCATAGACATATATACATAGACGCCTCATAGACTGACGCTGCCCGTTAGAGCTGACGTAGCAGCGCGGCCGCCATCTTGTATGGGTCCCCAATGCGCCCCCAGTGCATTCATTTCTATGGAGGAAGGTGTATCCCCAACTACAATAATAAGCAGAACTCCCCGAATTTTTACCGGATTTTCACACGGTTTGGTTTGTTACAAATGGCTGAGATTTATTTATGATACAGGACGAATTAATTATTTTTTTATTTTTTTTAAATAATACGAATTATTGTTCAATCTTACTTGTGAAAGGTAATCCCACGCGATCTGGTGTCAATACTGCGCCGTAAACTGCACAAAATACTGCATAGCTTGCTCTCCCGTTGACTCCTATGCTAGACTAGAGTGAGGAGACCCAACCAATATGGCGGCGACGCTGGGTTACGTTCCAGCACGTCATGAGGCGTCTATGTATACAGTATATGTCTATGTGTTGTGACGATACGAGACATGGCAGTGTTGGTCTCAAAGAAAACTACAACTGGCGACATTTTGAATTTGAAGCCGATGAAAGAGGTATATGAAAAACGAAAAACTTATATGAGGCAACGTGCAAACAGTTCTTCAAGTTGCGCTAGGGCGAAGTCTCATTTTATTTATTATTTTGTTGTTTAAACTTTAGAAGTTGAATATTTGTTGTGAGAAATAAAAACTCTAGTTTTTTAGTGTAGCACAGTGTAGCTGCATTACCGCCAACAGCTCTGGAGCGGCACCTAGTGGTGAATGTTTTTACACTGACCCAACGCTACCACGCATATACAGTGCAGTGTTGTGTGTTTAGAAATTCGAAATCTATTAACTCAGTTAGAATTTCTTCTTGAACTCAAAACGAACAATTGTTATCATCAATCTGTTAACATTACTCAAAAGATTATCACAATTTGCAGATAGCCTGTTTATATATCAGTAGGCTGATACAACTCTGGGTTAACTACATTATCACATCTACCACTAATAAGCAATCATAGGATCATGCTCCTTAGATGCCAGGCACACATTTTCTGTCATGGTCTATGGACCCCCTGAAGTAGACTTGGCCACCCCCTGGCCACCCCATGTAGGCCTATAAAACTCTAGTTCCGCCACTGGCAGGTAGACACCGCTAGACACACGGGACTCATACCGGTGATCGCGGCTTTAGTTCCCCGTGTCTGATCGCTGTATTTCGGAGCGTGAATATCGGTTGAACATCTAATATCTTTCTAACTTTAAAAAACACTTTAGTATTTTTTAAGCCGATCGTCGCACATCCCTCGTAACTGTGAAGGTGAACCCTCCCGGACTCCGCTATTAACATGAACCGCTCCGCCGGAGGAACCGCACATCCACACGCACCGGACACCAAAATACAAACAAACATGTTTTCCATTTGCTTACTTTTACATAATGTTCTGTGCAGGTATACGGTTAAATAGGATTATTAAAAGTGTTAATGTCTCCTTCCTTCCTGGTCCAGAACCGATTGGTCCATGCCGTTAATAGGCGGCCCGCTCCGTGCGTGCTTGTAAAAATGGTATTTAAGCTGATTATTACGGTACTGTATTATCTGTAAAGTAGCACAAGGTTAACAGCGTTTCTTTAATAACACTCTCGCCCTGGAACTCAAAACACTTTCTGATGACCCAAAAAATAAATCGAAATAATTACGTTAAAAGTGCGACGATAAGTCGACTATCGGCTTCAAATGGCGACAACACACGGCGACGCTCCTGGTTTGAGTTTTTTTGCGGGTTGAAAAAAAATTGCGTCCACACACGCATCGGATCACTAAATGTTCGTGTACACATGGCAACGACAGTTGTGAAAACGATGTAATACATGTGCCACACCTACAGGTGGCGCTGTAAACCGACACAGAGCCGACCGGACACACCAAAACTGTAGAATAAGACTGGGGTACTAAGTACCATAGACATATATACGTAGACGCCTCATAGACTGACGCTGCCCGTTAGAGCTGACGTAGCAGCGCGGCCGCCATCTTGGATGGGTCCCCAGTGCGCCCCCAGTGCATTCATTTCTATGGAGGAAGGTGTAACCCCAACTACAATAATAAGCAGAACTCCCCGAATTTTTACCGGATTTTCACACGGTTTGGTTTGTTACAAATGGCAGAGATTTATTTATGATACAGGACAAATTAGTTTTTTTTTTGTTTTTTTTTAAATAATAAGAATAATTGTCATGTCATCACGTCATGAGGCGTCTATGTATATATGTCTATGCTAAGTACCATAGACATATATACGGAGACGCCTCATGACGTGCTGGAACGTAACCCAGCGTCGCCGCCATATTGGTTGGGTCTCCTCACTCTAGTCTAGCATCGGAGTCAACGGGAGAGCAAGCTATGCAGTATTTTGTGCAGCTTACGGCGCAGTATTGACACCAGATCGCGTGGGATTACCGTTCACAAGTAAGATTGAACAATAATTTAGTTTTTTAAAGTTTATTTTAGCGTCATGTATCATAACTAAATCAATGCCGTTTGTAACAAACCAAAAATCCGGTAAAAATTTGGGGAGTTATGATTATTGTAGTTGGGGATACACCTTCCTCAGTAGAAATAAATGCACTGGGGGCGCACTGGGGACCCATCCAAGATGGCGGCCGCGCTGATACGTCAACTCCAACAGGCAGCGTCAGTCTATGAGGCGTCTACGTATATATGTCTATGGTTGTGTGCAGGCCGGTCTTTTTTCTGGTCACGTGACGGTGACAACTGGACAGTGACGTCATCGTTTTCACAAAGTAGCGGTTCCCTTGTCTACACGGCAACACAGAGGCGGCGTTGCTAGATCTTTCCACTCTGGGACCCGTTCTCAAAAAATATCGTTTCAGGTCACCCGAAACGCCATGTGGATGAAAGGCCAAAACGATACAATATTTTATCATTTTCACCTAAAAAGGTTCCTGTGTGTACGGGGCCTAAGAAAATCTTTAGTCGGGGGCAGCCCTACTGGTTATACATTGGTTATATATTAGTAATGGTTATATACTGGTAATATACTGGGTTATATACTGGTTATATACTAGTTATATACTAGTTGTACTGGTTATATATTGGTTAGGTACTGGTTACATACTGGGTTATATACTGGTTATATACTAGTTATATACTGGCTATATGCTGGGTTATATACTGGTTATATACTAATTATATACTGGTTATATACTAGTTATATACTGGTGTTATACTGGTTATATACTGGTTAGATACTGGTTAGATATTGGTTAGATACTAGTTTTATACTGGTTATATACTAGTTATATACTGGTGTTATACTGGTTATATACTGGTTAGATACTGGTTAGATATTGGTTAGATACTAGTTTTATACTGGTTATATACTACCGGTAGTTATATACTGGCTATATGCTGGGTTATATACTGGTGTTATACTGGTTATATACTGGTTAGATACTGGTTAGATATTGGTTAGATACTAGTTTTATACTGGTTATATACTAGTTATATACTGGCTATATGCTGGGTTATATACTGGTTATATACTAATTATATACTGGTTATATACTGGTTAGATACTGGTTAGATACTGGTTAGATACTAGTTTTATACTGGTTATATACTAGTTATATACTGGTGTTATACTGGTTATATACTGGTTAGATACTGGTTATATGCTGGTTACCTCCAGCTTGCTGAGACCAGCAAAGATGTTGTGGGGGAGGGAGTTGAGGGCGTTATGGGGGAGGTAGAGCTCTGTGAGGGAGGGGCAGGGGGAAAAACATCCGTCCCCCAGAACCTCCAGACTGTTAGAACCCAGGCGCAGAACCTTCAGAGACAACAGTACTCCCACAGAACCGGCCGAGAGAGCATGAATCTACATAGAGAAAGAGAGAGAGAGGGAGACAGACAGACAGACAGACAGACAGAGAGAGGGACACACAGACAGACAGACAGGCAGACAGATTTCAACAGGTTTATGAGGACACATCTGATTAGATTGAGGACCTGATTATCTACAAGACGACACACCTGGTTATCTACAGGTTTAAGAGGACACACCTAGTTATCTACAGGTTAAAGAGGACACACCTGGTTATCTACAGGTTAAACAGGACACACCTGGTTATCTACAGGTTAAAGAGGACACACCTGGTTATCTACAGGTTAAAGAGGACACACCTGGTTATCTACAGGTTAAAGAGGACACACCTGGTTATCTACAGGTTAAAGAGGACACACCTGGTTATCTACAGGTTAAAGAGGACACACCTGGTTATCTACAGGTTAAAAAGGACATACCTGGTTATCTACAGGTTTAAGAGGACACACCTAGTTATCTACAGGTTAAAGAGGACACACCTGGTTATCTACAGGTTAAAGAGGACACACCTGGTTATCTACAGGTTAAGGAGGACACACCTGGTTATCTACAGGTTAAAGAGGACACACCTGGTTATCTACAGGTTAAAGAGGACACACCTGGTTATCTACAGGTTTAAGAGGACACACCTAGTTATCTACAGGTTAAAGAGGACACACCTGGTTATCTACAGGTTAAAGAGGACACACCTGGTTATCTACAGGTTTAAGAGGACATACCTGGTTATCTACAGGTTAAAGAGGACACACCTGGTTATCTACAGGTTTAAGAGGACATACCTGGTTATCTACAGGTTAAACATGACAAACCTGGTTATCTATAGGTTAAAGAGGACATACCTGGTTATCTACAGGTTAAACATGACACACCTGGTTATCTACAGGTTAAAGAGGACACACCTGGTTATCTACAGGTTTAAGAGGACATACCTGGTTATCTACAGGTTAAATATAACAAACCTGGTTATCTATAGGTTAAAGAGGACATACCTGGTTATCTATAGGTTAAAGAAGACATACCTGGTTATCTACAGGTTAAACATGACACACCTGGTTATCTACAGGTTAAAGAGGACACACCTGGTTATCTACAGGTTTAAGAGGACACACTTGGTTATCTATAGGTTAAAGGGGACCTGGTTATCTACAGGTTAAAGAGGACCTGGTTATCTACATGTTAAACAGGACACGCCTGGTTATCTACAGGTTTAAGAGGACATACCTGGTTATCTACAGGTTCAAGAGGACACACCTGGTTATCTACATGTTAAAGGGGACCTGGTTATCTACAGGTTTAAGAGGACACACCTGGTTATCTACATGTTAAAGGGGACCTGGTTATCTACAGGTTAAAGAGGACCTGGCTATCTACAGGTTAAACAGGACACACCTGGTTATCTACAGGTTAAAGAGGACCTGGCTATCTACAGGTTAAACAGGACACACCTGGTTATCTACAGGTTAAAGAAGACACACCTGGTTATCTACAGGTTAAAGAGGACACACCTAGTTATCTACAGGTTAAAGAGGACATACCTGGTTATCTACAGGTTAAACAGGACACACCTGGTTATCTACAGGTTAAAGAGGACACACCTGGTTATCTACAGGTTTAAGAGGACATACCTGGTTATCTACAGGTTAAAGAGGACACACCTGGTTATCTACAGGTTAAAGAGGACACACCTGGTTATCTACAGGTTAAAGAGGAAACCACCTGGTTATCTATAGGTTAAAGAAGACACACCTGGTTATCTACAGGTAAAAAGGGACCTGGTTATCTACAGGTTAAAGATGACACACCTGGTTATCTACAGGTTAAACAGGACACACCTGGTTATCTACAGGTTTAAGAGGACATACCTGGCTATCTACAGGTTTAAGAGGACACACTTGGTTATCTACAAGTTTAAGAGGACACACCTGGTTATCTACATGTTAAAGGGGACACACCTGGTTATCTACAGGTTAAAGAAGAAACACCTGGTTATGTATAGGTTTAACAGGACACACCTGGTTATCTATAGGTTAAAGAGGACCTGGTTATCTATAGGCTTAAGAGGACACATCTGGTTAGCTACAGGTTTAAGAGGACACACCTGGTTATCTACAGGTTTAACAGGACATACCTGGTTAGTCGTCAGGTCGATCTCATAGATGTCAGGGAACATTTTGTAGTCGGACCAAGACAGAGACGACAGCTGGTTGATAGGAAGCAGCAGCACCTAGGAGACAGGTGTCAATCTCAAAGTTAAACCAGGTAACCAAGTAAGAGTCGTCTACCATGTTTAAACCAGGTATCAAAGCCCTCTACCTTGGTCGTGGGTTCAAGTCCCAAGGGGATGTTTCTGAATCCTCCGGCTGTACAGTTCTGGCGCGGACGGTCATCCTTATCTTTGTCACCATGGCAACCTGCCACAGCTGTAACCACAGTGACGTGAGACAGAAGGTCTGTCTGTCTGTCTACCTGTCTGTCTGTCTGTCTCTCTTGCTGTATGTCTTTCTGTCTGTCTGTCTCTCTTGCTGTCTGTCTCTATCTGTCTCTTTGTCTGTCTCTCCAGTTTAGTTCAGTGTAATGTGTGTGTGTGTGTGTGTGTGTGTGTTGAAGTCAGTTAAAACACAGGATGTAAAATACTGGAAGGATGCCTGGCTATTTAGTGATAAACACACACACACACACACACACACACACACACACACACACACACACACACACACACACACAGTATATTACCTGCTGAGCTCCCCAGTAGGGTGTTACTAGGTTGCAGGAAATTCTGAAAAAACACAGCAGAGAATATTTTAATTACAGCTGATTAAGTCAATAAAAAACAAATAATGTTATAGATGAAAGAAACTAACAGCTAATCATTGTTGGTAACTCTGGTATACAAAGAATAAACCACTCTGGGGTGTCCCGTTATTGGAAAATGAATGTACACAAAATAATAATGATATAATAATAATGTAATGGTCAGCAACCCTATCTACATTATGTTCCAATAACGTGTGGTTTATTCTACATGGTGTATATCTATCTACATTATGTTCCAATAACGTGTGGTTTATTCTACATGGTGTATATCTATCTCCATTATGTTCCAATAACGTGTGGTCTATTCTACATGGTGTATATCTATCTACATTATGTTCCGATAACGTGTGGTTTATTCTACATGGTGTATATCTATCTACATTATGTTCCAATAACGTGTGGTTTATTCTACATGGTGCATATCTATCTACATTATGTTCCAATAACGTGTGGTTTATTCTACATGGTATACAGTATATCTATCTACATTATGTTCCAATAACGTGTGGTTTATTCTACATGGTGTATATCTATCTACATTATGTTCCAATAACTAGTGGTTTATTCTACATGGTGCATATCTATCTACATTATGTTCCAATAACGTGTGGTTTATTCTACATGGTGTATATCTATCTACATTATGTTCCAATAACGTGTGGTTTATTCTACATGGTGTATATCTATCTCCATTATGTTCCAATAACGTGTGGTTTATTCTACATGGTATACAGTATATCTATCTACATTATGTTCCAATAACGTGTGGTTTATTCTACATGGTGTATATCTATCTACATTATGTTCCAATAACTAGTGGTTTATTCTACATGGTGTATATCTATCTACATTATGTTCCAATAACGTGTGGTTTATTCTACATGGTGTAATATGTAGAATTAAGTAATACCCTAACAGTACTGTAGTAGTACTGTCGTAGTACCCTAACAGTAGTAAATGGTCCTAGTTTAAAGTAACAGGTGTTACCTTAGTAAACACTTCTAGTTTAAAGTAACAGGTGTTACCTTAGTAAACACTACTAGTTTAAAGTAACAGGTTTTACCCTAGTAAACACTTCTAGTTTAAAGTAACAGGTGTTATCTTAGTAAACACTTCTAGTTTAAAGTAACAGGTATTACCTTAGTAAACACTTCTAGTTTAAAGTAACAGGTGTTATCTTAGTAAACACTTCTAGTTAAAAGTAACAGGTGTTACCCTAGTAAACACTTCTAGTTTAAAGTAACAGGTGTTACCCTAGTAAACACTTCTAGTTTAAAGTAACAGGTGTTACCTTAGTAAACACTTCTAGTTTAAAGTAACAGGTGTTACCTTAGTAAACACTTCTAGTTTAAAGTAACAGATGTTACCTTAGTAAACACTTCTAGTTTAAAGTAACAGGTGTTACCTTAGTAAACACTTCTAGTTTAAAGTAACAGGTGTTACCTTAGTAAACACTTCTAGTTTAAAGTAACAGGTGTTACCTTAGTAAACACTTCTAGTTTAAAGTAACAGGTGTTACCCTAGTAAACACTTCTAGTTTAAAGTAACAAGTGTTACCTTAGTAAACACTTCTAGTTTAAAGTAACAGGTGTTACCTTAGTAAACACTTCTAGTTTAAAGTAACAGGTGTTACCTTAGTAAACACTTCTAGTTTAAAGTAACAGGTGTTACCTTAGTAAACACTTCTAGTTTAAAGTAACAGGTGTTACCCTAGTAAACACTTCTAGTTTAAAGTAACAGGTGCTACCTTAGTAAACACTTCTAGTTTAAAGTAACAGATGTTACCTTAGTAAACACTTCTAGTTTAAAGTAACAGGTGTTATCTTAGTAAACACTTCTAGTTTAAAGTAACAGGTGCTACCTTAGTAAACACTTCTAGTTTAAAGTAACAGATGTTACCTTAGTAAACACTTCTAGTTTAAAGTAACAGGTGTTACCTTAGTAATCACTTCTAGTTTAAAGTAACAGGTGTTACCTTAGTAAACACTTCTAGTTTAAAGTAACAGGTGTTACCTTAGTTGTGAGCTCCGCAGCCATAACCACGAAGATGTGAGACAGTAGGAAGAACAGAGGACAAAACACCTGCATCCCTCTGTCTGTCTGTCTGTCTGTCTGTCTCTCTGTCGCTCTGTCTGTCTGTCTGTCTGTCTGTCTGTCTGTCTGTCTTTCTGTCTCTCTGTCTGTCTGTCTTGCTCTCTCTAGTCTAATTCAATCTAATGAGGGAAGAAGGGAGTTGGATACTGTGTATGTGTGTGTGTGTGTGTGTGTGTGTGTGTGTGTGTGTGTGTGTGTGTGTGCGTGTGTGCATGTGTACACAGGAAATATAGTGTAAGGATGTGTGCCTATCTAGTGATAAACCTGTCACCATGTAGCTGGACCTTCTGTAAGTTAGTAGCTCATAGTTAGTAGTTATTAGTTGTAGTTATAGTTATTAGTAGTAGTTATTAGTTGTACTTATAGTTATTAGTATTGTAGTTATTAGTTGTAGTTATAGTTATTAGTATAGTAGTTATTAGTTGTAGTTATAGTTATTAGTAGTAGTTATTAGTTGTAGTTAGTTATTAGTATAGTAGTTATTAGTTGTAGTTATAGTTATAAGTAATAGTTATTAGTTGTTGTTATAGTAATTAGTATAGTAGTTATTAGTTGTTGTTATAGTAATTAGTATAGTAGTTATTAGTTGTAGTTATAGTTATTAGTAGTAGTTATTAGTTGTAGTTATAGTTATTAGTAGTAGTTATGGTTATTAGTATAGTAGTTATTAGTTGTAGTTATAGTTATAAGTAGTAGTTAGTTGTAGTTATAGCTATTAGTATAGTAGTTATTAATTGTAGTTTTACCTATTATTAGTTGTTATTAGTTGTAGTTATAGTAATTAAAGTAGACTACAGTAGGTTTTCTAAAGGCTTTATTATAGTTATTATAGTAGGTTTTATAAAGGTTATATTAGTTATTACAGGAGGTTTTATAAAGATTGTATTATAGTTATTACAGTAGGTTTTATAAAGGTTATATTATAGTTATCACATTAGGTTTTATAAAGATTGTATTATAGTTATTACAGTAGGTTTTATAAAGGTTATATTATAGTTATTACAGCAGATTTTATAAAGATTATGTAATAGTAATTACAGAAGACTACAGTAGGTTTTATAAAGGTTGTATGATAGTTATTACAGTAGGTTTTATAAAGGTTGTATGATAGTTATTACAGGTTTTATAAAGGTTATATTGTAGTTATTAGTTATAAACGTTGTATTAGTTATTACAGTAGGTTTTGTAAAGGTTTTATAATAGTCATTACAGACTACAGTAAGTTTTATAAAGGTTATATTATAGTAATTACAGTAGGTTTTATAAAGGTTATATAATAGTAATTACGGTAGACTACAGTAGGTTTTAAGAAAGGTTATATTAGTTATTACTGTAAGTTTTAAAGAGATTATATTATAGTAATTACGGTAGACTACAGTAGGTTTTATGAAGGGTATGTTATAGTTATTGCAGTAGGTTTAATAAAGGTTATATTATAGTTATTACGGTAGGATTTAAATAGGTTATATTATAGTAATTACGGTAGACTACAGCACGTCTTATAAAGGGTATGTTATAGATATTACAGTAGGTTTTGAAGAGGTTATAATATAATTACGGTAGACCAAAGTACGTTTTATAAAGATTATATTATTGTTATTACAGTAGGTTTTTATAAAGGTTTTATATTAGTAATTACAGTAGGTTTTCTAAAGGTTATATAATAGTAATTACGGTAGACTACAGTAGGTTTTATAAAGGTTATATAATAGTAATTACGGTAGACTACAGTAGGTTTTCTAAAGGTTATATAATAGTAATTACGGTAGACTACAGTAGGTTTTATAAAGGTTTTATTACTGTAGTGTTTCAGGTACAGTTTTGATCAAAAAACAAAACAAACAGGAAGCCTGACCAATAGGATCAGTGGACCGCAGGGGGAGGCGTGGCTTAACGGTGAGCTCATCTCCTGATTGACCTCCCGCCTCACGGTACCAAACTGTGTCTCCATGGTGATGGCTGACTGGGGTGGATGTTGACTAGGGACAACCAATCGGAACAGTCTGTTGGTATTAGCCCCGCCCCATCACACCATCAAATAAACTTAACAGTTAATAAAGTTTCTCTAAACCAACCCAGACATTTTTAAACCACACACACACACACAGACACACAGAATAACATGCATACACACTCTCTCCCTCACACACACACACACACACACACACACACACACACTCTCCCTCACACACACACACACACACACACACACACACACACACACACACACACACACACACACACACACACACACACACACACACGTGCCAGATGCCCTCTTCAGCAGCTGGGAGAGGAGCTAGATATTACAGATAACTAAAATATTTAAAATATTAAAAGACAGTAAAATATATCAGAGCTGGGGTTACAATACAGGAAGCACACAAATCATCAGCCAATCAAAACAAAGCACACAAACCATCAGTCAATCAAACGCACAAGATGGAAAAACAAAGGTCACACCAGAAAAAAAAAACAGCATTTCCCATGAGTTCCCATGAACACTCAAGATGGCTGCATGCCTCTGGCAGCCAATCATTTTCACTTCCTGGTCTCCTCATCTTCATTCATGTTGTCATAGCAACTAGCTGGCTAAAGAAGTGTTTCCCGGCTTGTCCTGAGTTAAGGCCAAAGGTGAAACACGTTACTCCCACAATCCTTTGCTCCGTAGGCTTAGTGGGGGGTCTGGGAGTGTTAGTGTTGCCTGGCAACAGGAACAAACCAGCCAATAAGAAAAGCTTTGGCGCCTAGTGCTTCAAACCTGCAGTTCCTCTATCTGTCCTAATACCATCCTTCTATCCTTCACTCCTTCCTTGCCCTCCATCGGGTCGTTGCTATGGTAACGTATCCCTACATCAGTCTCTAAACATCCCATATCTCCTTGGTAACACAGGCCTACATATCCCAGGATGCCTTGCAGTAGCCTGGTTTAGTTCATTTATACGTCCAGCATCGTGTCTTTTAGCCCCTCCCTCCCGGTCATGTGACTCAGGACTAGGAAGCATCGGTCATAGTCTGGTAATATATTGTCATCACTTCAAATATACACACAACTCAACGTTATATACACATCTAGCATCCCCACCTCACCACCTTTTAGCAGAGCTTTATATCGCAACTCTCTTCACTATGTACACTAGTGTCTTGCTGACCTCTGGCCACCAGGAGGTGCTAGAGGCCGGCCATCTTTGGTTTGTCGTATTCACTCAATTACAGCAATATATACGCTCAGCTCATAATGGAAGGCACTGACTGTAGCATTACAGGCTAGCTGTAGCATAGCAGGTTAGCTATAGCATGACTGTAGCATAACAGGTTAGCTGTAGCATAAAAGGGTAGCTATAGCATGACAGGTTAGCTATAGCATGACAGGTTAGCTATAGCATGACTGTAGCATGACAGGTTAGCTATAGCATAACAGGTTAGCTACAGCATAACAGGTTAGCTACAGCATAACAGGTAAGCTATAGCATAACAGGTTAGCTATAGACTAACAGGCTAGCTATAGCATAATAGGTTAGCTGTAGCATGACAGGTTAGCTATAGTATAACAGGTTAGCTAGTCTAACAGACTAGCTATAGCATAACAGGTTAGCTATAGTATGACTGTAGCATACAGGTTAATAAAGACAGCAGTATACTGGCAAAAGGAGCCAGTATACTGCTGTCTTACTGTAGCATAGCACATTAGCTACATCGTAGCGCTATATGTTAGCCCAGTATACTGCTGCCTTACAGTAGCATTACACATGAGCTACATCATAGCACTACATGTTAGCCCAGTACACTGCTGCCTTAGTGTTGCATCGCACATGAGCTACATCGTAGCACTGTACATGAGCCCAAGCCAATAACTGTACATCTACTCCCATAAAGTGAAAACAAGATTTCCGATATAAAAACGTAAAAAACCAATAACCCAAACACTTTGCCCAATTTCTGCTCACTCAAGAAGTGTCTTATAATAAAGTTTTACGTGTTTTATGTCTTATTCTAACTATATTTATCAGACCCAAACACCGTCAACTCACTAAACCAAACACCTTTGTTTATCAGACAGGTTTTTCAAACTGTGGCAGTTTTGTAATTGTATAAAAATGCTTTGTCGATAAAAAAAGTGTTTAGTATTTTTGCTTTAGTGTTTTGCAGTTGCATAACAAATGTGGCACACGTGCAAATCAGTTTTACACAAAAAAAAGAAATTGCACCTTCGAAAAACAGATTTGCATGTGTGCAAATACGAATACAAAATCTTTTTAAAGATGCCATTTTTTTAACAAAGCTACAGAACTTTTTCATAAAAAAAAAAAAAAAGATGTCGCCTATATAATTAGCTCAGATGCTAGCTAGCATGATAGCATCAGATAGCATCAAACTTCATAACTTTGTTTACATACACACACTCAGTTACTTCAATTCAAATCCTCCATCCCAAAATATTAAATTACACTAAAATAACTTGTAGGCCTGTCAACACACACACACACACACACACCTTCATAGCTAACTCCAACATCATAACTGTATATTCCAAGTAGGTGTGTCCTCGTTACTGATTGGTTCAGCTCGGTGTGTTGTCATGGTTACTGGGCTGTGATTGGTTCAGCTAGGTGTGTCCTGGTCATCATGGTTACTGGGCTGTGATTGGCTCAGCTGTCCTGGTCGTCATGGTTACTGCTTCAGCTGGGTGTGTCATGGTTATTTGTGGTTACTGGTTGTCGGGGTTACTGGTCGTCATGGTTACTAGGGTTGTTGTTGGTCTTGAGGTCCGGAGCACTGTACTGTCGTCTCATCCTGGGAGGAGGGGTGTTGAACCATGGAGGCCCTGCCCCCCCAGGCCCCGCCCCCCCAGGCCCCGCCCCCCCAGGCCCTGCCCCCCCAGGCCGAGGCAGGCTGTGATAGGCTGGGAGGGGGGGGCATGGCTGGAATGGTGCATTCTGGGGGTTGTAGTAGGGGTGGTGGTAGTGATGGTTAGGGTGGTAGCCTCCCCTCCCCCCTCCTCCCCCCTTCTCCCCTGCCGGGCCGGGCGAACACCCCCTCCTCTGTCTCTGTCGGCCCTGGTGACCGCCCTGGTTACCATGATGCTGGCTGTTACCAGGGAGATGGTTGCCATGTGGAGAGCTGTCCAGCGAGTTGCGGCGGTAACGCCTCTGGTTGTTGTTGTTGCTGTGGTGATGGTGGTTCCCTGGGGTACCCTGGCCATTGCCCTGGTTACGCTGTTGCCAGGCACGGTGGGGGCTGGGCGAGCGCATGCGGGGGGGAGGTTGCGGAGCCTGGTGGGATGGGGGAGGGGAGGGGGAGGAGACCTCTAGCCCCTCCCCCAGCCCCAGCAGGGCAATGCTGGCCTGGTCCCCATGACAACCGGTGGGCGGGATTACTCTTGAAGGGGAACTTGAGTTTACAATCCTGCGGAGGGATGAATCGACCTGTCCCAGGTAGGTGGACCACTGGGACCCCTACTGGGCCTCCTGCCGGGCCTGGAAAAAAAACACATACAAACACTTTATATATTACACACACTGTATAATGTATAATATATATTAGCCCTAGCATATATAGTATAGTATAATGTATAGTGTACATATATTACACCTAGCATATATAGTATAGGGTAATGTATAGTATATATGAATTAGCCCTAGAATATATAGTATAGTATAATGTATACTGTATATATATTAGCCGTAGCATATATAATGTAGTATAATGTTTATATATTATACCTAGCATATAGTACAGTGTATATAGTATAGTGTATATAGTTTATATAGTGTATATAGTATAGTGTATATAGTATAGTGTATATAGTAGTGTATATAGTTTATATAGTGTATATATATTAGCCCTAGCATATATAGTATAGTATAAGTTATAGTGTATATATATTAGCCCTAGCATATATTGTATAGTATAATGTATACTGTATATATATATTAGTGGTGGGCCGTTATCGGCGTTAACGTGCTGCGATAACGCGAGACTCTTATCGCGCGATAAAAAAATTATCGCCGTTAATCTATTCTCAAAGTTGGGTTGGGAGTTGGGTCTATACCGGATTTCCACCAAGGAAGGTAAGCGCCGCGGAACGGCTGAACCCCCGCCCCGTCGGTCGTAGGTCCAGACTTACTTTTTGTAATTATTTAGGTAGCACACACATATTATGAATGCCTTCGACAGAATTCAAATGAGCCATTTTAATCTAGATTAATCTAGATTAATTCCAAGATTACAGTGAGATTAATCTAGATTAAACAAATTAATCTATGCCCAACACTAATATATATATATATATATATATATATATATATATATATATATATATATAAAAGCCCTAGCATAGTATAGTATATATAGTTCATATAGTGTATATAGTATAATGTCTATAGTTTATATAGTATAATGTATATAGTTTATATAGTGTATATACGTATAGTGTATATAGTTTATATAGTATAGTGTATATAGTTTATACAGTGTGTATATAGTATAGTGTATATAGTATAGTGCAGTATTTCCCAAACTTTTCTTATGGGGACCCACTTTTTGTAAATGACAAACCATCATGACCGTTAGGCATCGCGAGAAGAGCATAATTGTACATAAATTAAATTAACATTCCTGAACCATACCACTGCCATTTCCCCATCACTATATACTAAAGCTATTGTATTATAGACTTATTGAACTGATGAACCACACATTTCAAAGAGACATTTCTTTGATAATTTCATGTTTTGCACTCTTTGTTGATAAATGCATTTAGGTGAGTTAACAGGCTCATTTTTTAATCAGTACAACAATGTAGGCCTACACATTTTAAATACAACCATTATAAATAAAATAAAATATATGCATTTAAGTAACAGGCTCTCATTTTTTTCATATCATTAGTACAACAAACAGAATATAGTCTGCAGCACCTTTAATAATTATCCAAGCACATTTAATATCAAAAACAGGCTAATTTATTTTTATTGGCTGGAGAATTTTTGAACTTGCTGGTCGCACAGCCAGACCATGTTAAGTATTAATGCGGGTAGAAACGGCAACGCCCCCACGTGGACAAAAGATGTACTGCAGATCCTGTGCGACCCACCTGTGGGTCGTGATCCAGTTCTTGGGAAACACTGGTATAGTGTATATAGTGTATATAGTGTATATAGTGTATATAGTTTATATAGTGTACATAGTATAGTGTATATAGTATAGTGTATTACCCTGACCACTGCGTAGTTTCTGCAGGCCGAGGATGCGTTGCTGTTCCTGCTTCAGCCAGCGGAGGCGCCCTCTCCTGAAGGCGGGGTCATCATCCATCAGACGACCAACTCTCACCTCTGGCTGGTTGGGCTCGCTCTCGGCCATGCCCCCATTCTCCTCGGAGGACACGCCCCCCTCCTCCCCACTCTGAGCATCGTCCTGCAAGACAGCCATTCAGAAGCCATTTCCTCCATGACGTCAATACTAGCTGTGTCTCAATTCAGGGGCTGCATCCTTCGAAGGACGTGGTCTACGAAGACGTGGCCTTCGTAGACCACGAAGGCCGAACCGAGTGTTGTAAAATGAGACGGTCTGGTCTATGGAGGATTTCCTATTTGTGTCACCAGCTGTTCCTGCCCTTACCCTTGCGTCACAAAGCGCCGCTCCTGTCGCCTAGCAACCTTGACAGCTGCAGTTGACAATCAGGACATAGCTAGAAATACAGTCTTATCTTATCTTAACAACAGTTAGTTAACTTAGTTTATATGGCTAATGTCATTTAACTTTGACAATATAATTTCATATTTAAAATAACCCTAACCTTACTTTAATGTAAAAAAATGGTTTAAAAATGTGTAATCCCCGGCCGCTGGTATGGATGGGGAAGCCATTTTCAATGGAAAAAATGTACGCGCAATGAATCTCGGTATGGTTTGGCTGCAAAGGATCCATCCGTCGAATCCTTCGAATTCGGGAAAAGAAGGCCGCATTTCTCTGCCCCATTTCTCGGAACCTTCGAAATGGGACAGCCTTGTCGCGCTGCAGTGACGCATTCGGTCTTCAAATGCAGCCTTCGAAAGATGCAGCCCCTGAATGAGGCACAGCTATATAGAGATCATTTCTATATGATATATAATATATATGCACTGTGTGTAGTAGTGTATCAATATATAGAGATTATTTCTATATGATATATAGTATATATGCACTGTGTGGGGGTGTGTCTGTAGTAGTGTAGCAGTAGTGTAGTGTGTATATAGTGTGTAGTAGTAGTAGTAGTAGTAGTGTATAGTGTGTATATAGTGTGTAGTAGAAGCAGAAATCGTGTATAGTGTGTATATAGTGTGTAGTATTAGTAATGTACCTGTACAGTATGTAGTAGTCGTGTACCTGTACAGTATGTAGTAGTAGTAGTGTACCTATACAGGTAGTAGTAGTAGTAGTAGTAGTGTACCTGTAGTAGTATTAGTGTACCTATTAGTGTACCTGTACAGGCAGTAGTGTACCTGTACAGTGTGTAGTAGTATTGTACCTGTACAAGTAGTATTGTACCTGTACAGTGTGTAGTAGTATTGTACCTGTACAAGTAGTAGTGTACCTGTCCAGTATGTAGTAGTAGTGTACCTGTACAGGTAGTAGTGTACCTGTACCTGTAGTAGTATTAGTGTACCTGTACAAGTAGTAGTGTACTAGTAGTAGGAGTGTACCTGTACAGTGTGTTGTAGTAGTGTAGCTGTAGTAATAGTAGTGTACCTGTCCGGTATGTAGTAGTAGTGTACCTGTACAGGTAGTAATAGTAGTGTACCTGTCCAGTATGTAGTAGTAGTGTACCTGTACAGGTAGTAATAGTAGTGTACCTGTCCAGTATGTAGTAGTAGTGTACCTGTACATGTAGTAATAGTAGTGTAAATGTCCGGTATGTAGTAGTGTACCTGTACAGGTAGTAATAGTAGTGTACCTGTACAGGTAGTAATAGTAGTGCACCTGTCCAGTATGTAGTAGTAGTGTACCTGTACAGGTAGTAATAGTAGTGTACCTGTCCAGTATGTAGTAGTAGTGTACCTGTACAGGTAGTAATAGTAGTGTACCTGTACAGTATGTAGTAGTAGTGTACCTGTACATGTAGTAATAGTAGTGTACCTGTACAGTGTGTCGTAGTAGTGTACCTGTACAGGTAGTAATAGTAGTGTACCTGTACAGGTAGTAATAGTAGTGTACCTGTACAGGTAGTAATAGTAGTGTACCTGTACAGTGTGTAGTATTAGTGTACCTGTACAGGTAGTAATAGTAGTGTACCTGTACAGTGTGTAGTAGTAGTGTACCTGTACAGGTAGTAATAGTAGTGTACCTGTCCAGTATGTAGTAGTAGTGTACCTGTACAGGTAGTAATAGTAGTGTACCTGTACAGGTAGTAATAGTAGTGTACCTGTACAGTGTGTAGTAGTAGTGTACCTGTACAGGTAGTAATAGTAGTGTACCTGTACAGTGTGTAGTAGTAGTGTACCTGTACAGGTAGTAATAGTAGTGTACCTGTACAGTGTGTAGTAGTAGTGTACCTGTACAGGTAGTAATAGTAGTGTACCTGTACAGTGTGTAGTAGTAGTGTACCTGTACAGGTATAACACTCTCCATCTTCACCATTCTGTCTCTGAGGGATTTGATCTCCTGATCCTTCTGGTTATTCTGCAGCTTCACCTCCTGAAAGACAGACAGGTTAGAGACAGACGGGTAAAGAGTCTGACAGAAAGGTTAGAGAGACAGACAGGTAAACAGTCAGACAGACAGGTTAGAGAAACAGACATATGAGAGTGACAGACAAGTAAATAGTCAGACAGACCGGTTAGAGAGACCGACAAGTTAGAGAGACAGACCGGTTAGAGACAGACCGGTTAAAGAGACAGACAGGTAAGCAATCAGACAGACAGGTTAGAGAGACAGACAGTCTACCTGGAGGATGTCGGTGAGTTTGTCGATGTGAGCTTTCAGGTTGTAGACTCCTCCTCCCTTGTCTCCTCCTCCCTCTCCTCCCTCTCCTCCCTCTCCTCCCTCTCCTCCTCCCTCTCCTCCCTCCTCGGCTAGGGAGCTCCCGTCGTCGCCGATGCCGACGGTGTCCCACACGTCCTGGGCTACTGCCCTCCAGCTGTCCCTCTCCCCTGGGTCCTTCTTAGAGTACATTCTGACCAGCTCCTTCATCTTCACTATGGACAGAGCTTCTATCTCCTGACGCGAGTGACGGAAATCACCTAGCGCTACCTGGACACACAAACATATATATTATACCATCTATATATCTACTACACACTATATATATTATATCTATATCTATATATCTACTACACACTATATATATTATATCTATATCTATATATCTACTACACACTATATATAATATATCTATATCTATATATCTACTACACACTATATATATTATATCTATATCTATATATCTACTACACACTATATATAATATATCTATATATCTACTACACACTATATACACACAATATATATATATATATATATATATATATATATATATATATATATATATATATATAAATAAATAACATATATCATCTACAACTGTAGAGGTGGGGGGGTCGTTGTGTTTGTTGACCAGACGACACTATACACTATTACTACACTATACACTACTACTACTACTACTACTACAATATATACACACTGTACACTACTACTACTACACACTTTACACTACTACTACTATACACTATATACCAGTGTTGTAGTACTCGAGTCCGGGACTCGGACTCGAGTCCGACTCGTGAGCTAAATTTAGAGACTCGTGACTTGACTTGGACTCGAGCATTAGGGACTCGAGAATTAAAACGAGGACTCGCCTACTGACATTTTTTTATGTCAGTAGGCTATAATTGTAATATGCCATTATTCTATAATTTGGTATATGATTAGTGCAAGGGAATGTTACTGCTTCATGTCATACATCACACGTAACTAAGTTAATAACGTAACTAACGTAACGTAATTACGTAACTACGTAAATAACCCACACAGCAAAAGGACTCCGCGACGGATCCGCCGCGGAGGTATCGCGGCTTTCGGAACGGATCCGCGAAACGGACCCGTATCGGGGTCCACTTGCACGCCGCGTTGGATCCGCTACGGAGGCGGATTGCGGACCCTCCGTGGCTCATAACCATGTTATGAATAGCTTGAATAGCATGAATAGCTTAAGCTATTCATGATAGAAGACATGGTTATGTATGTGCAAATAAAGCACATTAGAGTTGCATTTTTAGAGTTATTATTAAGAGGACAGGACAGTAGTTATGAGCACTAGAGTGAGTTAAAACAGTAAAATACATATGAAAGTTCATAGCTGCCGCCATTAGGACGCGCCTATGAGCTGCGGCACAACAGTTATGTTTTTGTGTAACAACATGTATGCATACTTTAGTGCCGACTCGGACTTGACTCGTATGAGTAGTGGACTCGACTCGGATTTTTTTTTTATGACTTGGACTTGACTCGGACTCGGACACTGGAGACTCGAGCCTGGACTCGGACTCGAGGCATAGTGACTCGACTACAACACTGCTATATATTACTACTACCACACTATATACACACACTTTACACTACTATTACTATACACTATATACTACTACAACTACTACTACTACACACTATATACACACTATACACTACTACTACTACACACTATATACTACTACTACTACTACACACTATATACTACTACTACTACTACTACTACTACTACTACTACTACTACACACTATACACTACTACTACTAAACACTATATACACACTATACACTACTACTACTACACACTATATTCAAACTATACACTACTACATACTATATACACACACTATACACTACTACTACTAATACTACTACTACTACAACACACTATATACACACTATACACTACTACTATTGTTACACACTATATACACACTATACAGTACTACTACTACTACTACTACACACTCTAGTGTGTATAGTATATATACCTCATAGCAGATCTCTTTGACTGCTTGCATGCGGAGGTCTGCTATGGTCACTCTCTTGGGGTCTTTGCTGATCCGTCGTCTCTGAGGGATCTGGTAGACCCTGAGAGGTTCCCTTCTCTTCCCACTGCTGGGCAGACCACACCTCTTCACTATAGACTGCACCTACAAACACAGTATACATGATATATACATGATATATGCATGATATACATTATATATAAACACTGCTGGGCAGACCACATCTCTTCATTATAGAATGCACCTAAAAACACAGAATACTTGATATATACATTATATATACATGATATACATTATATATACATGACAAATTATATATAAACATTGCTGGGTAGACCACACCTCTTCATTATAGACTGCACCTACATACACAGTATACAATATATATATATATATATATATATATATATATATATATATATATATATATATATATATATATATATATATATATATATACATTATAGAGATGTGTAGTAAGTAGTATTTAGTGAGTACTCTTACGTTATTAGCAGGTATTTTTTCCCTCAGGGAGGAGATGCGTAGTATGTAGTATTTGTCTCTCTATATCTATAGTCTGTATATAGTATTTAGTGAGTTTTCTTACGTTATTAGCAGGTATTTTCTCCCTCAGGGAGGAGATGTGTAGTATGTAGAATTTGTCTCTCTATTTCTACATATATAGTCTATATGTAGTATTTAGTGAGTATTCTTACTGATGAAGAATAACTTCCTTTAGGATACTTCTTGATAGCAAAGTACTTGATTTCATTAAGGCATGATCATGGGAAGACACATGGGAGCATTTATCCAAAGCATCTTCAATGAGACAATGGGTATACATGATTCTTATAGGGAAACTTTCACATCATGGGCAGTAACAACAAAGGAAACAAAAGGTGAGGGGAGTGACCGTTGTGGATAGTTGGGTTGGCCACGACGGGAAAGTTAATTTACAATGGTAACACTTTAGATTAGGGACCACATATTCACCATTAACTAGTTGCCAAGATCGTAATTTATGTATAACAACTTCCTTACTTACTATCAATAAGCAGTAATTAGGAGGTTATTGAGGGAAAACGCTAATATTAAAGTTAATGGCCTAGTAGTTGTAGAATATGGTCATGCAGAATAACGCATTAATAAGTGCTTTATAATGACCTCTAGGTACAAAGATACTTTATACAAAGTTTTATTTAATTAATTATATACTAATAGAAGCTTATATATTTTATGTGTAGTATAGTTCATATATTCCACAACACTAGTTATTAGCAGGTAGTTTCTCCCTCAGGGAGGAGATGTGTAGTATGTAGTATTTAGTGAGTATTCTTATGTTATTAGCAGGTAGTTTCTCCCTCAGGGAGGAGATGTGTAGTATGTAGTATTTAGTGAGTATTCTTATGTTATTAGCAGGTAGTTTCTCCCTCAGGGAGGAGATGTGTAGTATGTAGTATTTAGTGACTATTCTTACGTTATTAGCAGGTAGTTTCTCCCTCAGGGAGGAGATCAGTCTCCAGCTCTCTTCACATGAACGCTTGTCAGAGTCGTCTCCACTGTCACTATCTGCATACTGCACACGCGCACACACACACACACACACACACACACACACACACACACACACACACACACACACACACACACACACACACACACACACACACACACACACACACACACACACACACACACACACACGTTAACATTTACATACTTGTTAGCATACTCATTATATCATGTACATACTTAATATACTCATATAACTTGACATACTCGTTAACATCCGAATTATATAATTTACATACTTGTTAACATACTCATTATATCAATCACATACTCGTTAGCATACTCTTTATAACATTTAAATACTTGTTTATATATTTACTGTAAAACTTCCAATAAAAGCAGGGTCCCTAATAGACGCAGGTCCCCATTAAAAGCCGTGTGTGGCGACACGTTTTGACAAATAAACGCAGGTCTCCAATAGAGGCCGGGTCTGGATTTTATCTAAATTATTTCCGTGTATAAAACCTCTTTAAACCCACCGGGTTGCCCGCTTGAACGACTTAAGCCGTTTAGATCACCTACACAAAGATACGGTAACCGTTTAAACGTCTGTCTATGGACATAATGCACATCGTTAGATCAGTTAGATTCTCCACAGTTCAATCATTCAGTTCATTTAACACAAACTATGAACACCAACGCATAATTCATTCAGACTTACCGGTAGCATGGTAAACAAGAGAGACGGAAAAAAGGGCTGACTGACCGATCAAAATAATCAATGGGTTTTATTAAATGAATCCGAGTTGTGAATAATATCATGTGAAGTGAACTTTTTTCTTGGTGTTGCCGCCATGACGCTTGAACGTGAACGTCGTTTTACGGCAGTGGAAGATTTACGACAGCCAGCATACAGACAGTAAACAGTCATGGCGGCAACACCGAGAAAAAATTATGACCTGAAATTCAAACTGTCCGTTGTCAAATTTGCAGCAACAAGCAGCAGCAAGACATTTCTCTGTTGATCCCAAAAGAGTGAGAGAATAGCGAAAAAATAAATCTGAACTACAACATCTGTCGGAGGAAGACAGTAAAAGGGCCAGACTGCGCGGCGGAGGGAGGAAGAAGTCTAGTGAAGAGCTGGAGCTTGTGTGTGAGTGGATCCACAGCATGCGGGCACGACACCTCAGAGTTTCCCGCAAGATGATCAGAAAGAAGGCTAAAGAAATCCATGCAACAGGATCCATGCAACTGAAAACTACGGGCCACGAGAAGAGTCACTTGACCGTGGTGCTGGCTGCGAAAGCGGACGGGACAAAACTGAAGCCTTATGTGATGTTCAAAGGGAGCGTCAGGGAAGTCAAGGCAATGCAAAACATCAGTGGAGTGGTGGTGGCATCCTCCAAAAATGGCTGGATGAATGAGGATTTGACTGCAGACTGGCTGAGAAAAGTGGTGGGAAAACTAAACTTCGGTCCTCGTCTGCTAGCCTGGGATTCTTACCGATGTCACATCAGCGCTGCCACCAAAGCGGAGCTCAAGCGGGGCTACAACGTAACCATGGATGTCATACCTGGTGGTTGTACAAAATACATCCAGGCACCTGATGTCATGTGGAATCAACCATTCAAAGCCAGTCTGCATGAATCGTATGACAACTGGATGGCGGGGGATTCGGACTAGGAATACACCACAGGTGGGAATATGAGAGCCCCAGCTCGCCGCTTACTCGTGGCCTGGGTCCTTAAAGCGTGGGACCAGCTGGATGCGGCGCTGGTGAAAAACTCCTTCAAGGTGTGTGTGTGAGCCTGCGCGCATTTGTGTGCGCTTCTGTTTGTGTGTACTAGTGAGATGATTAACAGAATATTGTTCTTTAAGGTGTGTGGCTTGACAGTGGCTGCTGATGGTAGCGAGGACCACCTGATCCACTGTTTCAAAGAGGGAGAGCCATGCGCATCAGGGCGAGAGCTGTTATCTCAGGCAAGACAGGGAGAGCTGGTTGAAATCGGAGAAGGAGAGGAAGAGGAGGGCGATGACGAGGAAGAGTTTAACAACGAACTGGTAGTTGAGGATGACGATGATGAGGACATTTAAACTCTGTCACACAGTACATCGTAGCCTTCATTAATGTTTTTTCTTTGTTTAATTTTGATGTGTTCCGACTGACCATGTAGCCAGGGTTTGGCTATTATTGATCAGCCTTTGGTCTACAGTGTTACTACGGTATATTATGGTATCTGCCTCACATACCAATATGCTTTATGTTCTTTTAGTTCCAATATTTTTAGGTAGGCTATGACATTTCTTAAACAATGCAAATACAGTACCTAAAGATTTTAGCATTATTGTTGTTAAAAGGCATTGTGGTCTACCTGATTTTTTGTGTATTACACCACTGATTTGTTAAAACCTGTGCAAATAAAACCACAACTATGGTAAAACGTTCAGCTTTCATTCTTTCTAAGGTGCACGCTCTCTCTCGCGCTCTCTCTCGCTCTCTCTCTCGCTCTCTCTCTCTCTGCGCACGAGGTTGGCCGAGATGCACTGTCTCTCAGAGCTAGATTAAGTGAATGATTAGTAATTCATATGATATCCTAATTTTTATTTTTTTTTACAAATAAGATTGATACTGCTTTAAATAAACAATAGTATTTCCTATATTTGGTGAACAAGAATTTTGTGCAAAATTAATTAAACGCCTGTCCTTAATAGACACAGGTCCCCAATAAAGGCAGGGTGCTTTCAGTGATTTAAGCAAAAAAACGGGCTATTATTAGAAGTTTTACGGTATTATATCATTCACATACTCTTTATATAATTTACATACTCATTATATAATTTACATATTTATAGTCTGTCTCTCTAAATCTACATATATGGTCTACGTCTCTCTATATCTACATATATAGTTTATGTCTCTATATATCTATATATATATATATATATGGCCTGTCTCTCTATATCTACATAGTCCATGTCTCTCTCTATATCGACATAGTCTATGTCTCTCTCTATTTCTACATATATAGTCTATGTCTCTCTATATCTACATATAGTCTGTCTCTCCATATCTACATAGTCTATCTCTCTATAATCTACATATAAAGTCGGTCTCTCTATATATCTACATATATAGTCTATGTCTCTCTATATCTACATATAAAGTCCGTCTCTCTCTATTTCTACATATAAAGTCCGTCTCTCTCTATTTCTACATATATAGTCCGTCTCTCTCTATTTCTACATATAGTCCGTCTCTCTCTATTTCTACATATAGTCCGTCTCTCTCTATATCTACATATATAGTCTCTCTCTCTCTCTCTCTCTCTCTCTCTCTCTCTCTCTCTCTCTCTCTCTCTCTCTCTCTCTCTCTCTCTCTCTCTCTCTCTCTCTCTCTCTCTCTCTCTCTCTCTCTCTCTCTCTCTCTCTCTCTCTCTCTCTATATATATATAGTCTATGTCTCTCTCTATATATATATAGTCTACGTCTCTCTACCAGTCGCTGTTGCTCCAGCAGCAGGTCTGCCTCCTCCTTCTCTCTGCGGTACTGAATCTCCATGTCCTGCAGCCTGCAACATAATCAATACATCATCCATACACTGATCAATACATCAATACTCTGATCAACACATCAGTACACTGATCAATATATCCATACAGTGATCAATACAGCAATACACTGATCAATACATTCATACTCTGATCAACACATGGGTACACTGATCAATACATCAATACACTGATCAATACATCAGTGTGCACTAGTTCTCTCTCTCTCTCTGCACTAGGTCTCTCTACCTCTTTCTCTCTCTTTCTCTCTCTCCCTCTCTCTCTGCACTAGATCTCTCTACCTCTGTCTCTCTCTCTCTGTGCACTAGGTCTCTCCACCTCTCTCTCTCTCTCTCTCTCTCTCTCTCTCTCTCTCTCCACCTCTCTCTCTCTCTCTGTACTAGGTCTCTCTACCCCCCTCTGTCTGTCTGTGTGTGTGTCTGTCTGTCTGTCTGTCTGTCTCTCTCTCTCTGTGCAGTAGGTCTCTCTACCTCTCTGTGCAGTAGGTCTCTCTACCTCTCTGTGCACTAGGTCTCTCTACCTCTCTCTGTGCACTAGGTCTCTCTACCTCTATCTCTCTCTGTGCACTAGGTCTATCTCTCTTCACCTCTCTCTCTCTCTCTCTCTCTCTCTCTCTCTCTCTCTCTCCCCTCCCTCCCTCCCTCCCTCCCTCCCTCCCTCCCTCCCTCCCTCCCTCCCCTCTCTCTCTCTCTCTCTCTCTCTCTCTCTCTCTCTCTCTCTCTCTCTCTCTCTCTCTCTCTCTCTCTCTCTCTCTCTCTCTCTCTCTCTCTCTCTCTCTCTCTCTCTCTCTCTCTCTCTCTCTCTCTCTCTACCTCCCTCTACCTCTACCTCTTCTCCATCTCCAGCTTAATGTCGATGCCCTGCTTCTCCAGGAGTTCCCTCTGGGCGTAGTTCCAGTCCTCAGGCTCGCCCTGCAGCTCGCCCTGCCGCTCTCCCTGCAGCTCGGCCGAGGCGCTGCGCTCCCTCTCCAGACGGGCCTGTTCTGGATGGGTGAACCTAAACACATGGTTCTTCCCCATCACGATGCGGTAACCTAGCAACACACACACATATCCGCACGCATGCGCATGCACACGCACACAGTTAATTCTGACGTTACACTACAAGACTGTGCTGGTACTTCTTTTCTCCCAGTAGAACCAGTCTCTACTGGTTATCTCCCAGTAGAACCAGTCTCTACTGCTGATGTCCCAGTAGAACCAGTCTCTACTGGTACACTGATCAATACATCAGTACACTGATTAATACATTAACGGTTATCTCCTAGTAGAAGCAGTAGAGACTGGTCATCTCCCAGAAGAACCAGTCTCTACTGGTTATCTCCCAGTAGAACCAGTCTCTACTGGTACACTGATCAATACATCAGTACACTGATCAATACATCAATTCACTGATCAATACATCAGTACACATCAATGGTTATCTCCTAGTAGAAGCAGTAGACTGGTCTCTACTGGTTATCTCCCAGTAGAACCAGTCTCTACTGGTACACTGATCAATACATCAGTACACTGATCAATACATCAATTCACTGATCAATACATCAGTACACATCAATGGTTATCTCCTAGTAGAAGCAGTAGACTGGTTATCTCCCAGTAGAACCAGTCTCTACAGGTTATCTCCCAGTATAAACAGTCTCCACTGATGATCTCCCAGTATAAACAGTCTCTACTGGTTATCTCCCAGTATAAACAATCTCTACTGGTTATCTCCCAGTAGAACCTGTCTCTACTGGTTATCTCCCAGTATAAACAGTCTCTACTGGTTATCTCCCAGTAGAACCTGTCTCTACTGGTTATCTCCCAGTATAAACAGTCTCTACTGGTTATCTCCCAGTATAAACAGTCTCTACTGGTTATCTCCCAGTATAAACAGTCTCTACTGGTTACCTTGTTTGAGGATGACTGAGTCTGTGATCTGTTTTCCATTAACGTAGGTCTCTGCCCCCACCAGGGGCTCCAGAGTCACCACAACTAGAGAGAGAGAGAGAGAGAGAGAGAAAGAGCGACAGACAGACAATAGTTAAATGGTTTAACAGCTGGATATAATAACAGTTAAACAGTAAACAGTAGTAGAGATCAGGGAAGAGATGCCCTGATTGGTCAGAAATGAGGCGGGAGCGGTCTAAAATCTAAATGGTGTCATACTGAGGCAGATGATGCTGCCACTTCTAACCACTGGGACTACTGTCACCATCGCCACCAAATATTTGTTGTTATGGAAACAATACCTGACAAACTCCCTGGCATGCTGAGAGAAAGAGAAAGAAGAATATTGTTACGCACGCACGCACACACACAGAGTTATCGGCATTCACCAAGACATAGTTAATAGTGAACACAGGCAATCAGACAGACAGGAGAGACAGACAGACAGTAGGAGAGAAAGACCTACAGGTGGAGAGACAGGCAGACAGAAGGAGAGACAGACAGACAGACAGACAGGAGAGAAAGACCTACAGTAGGCTTGCCGCGGTAGTCGGTGTTACCGGTGTTAGACGGTGTTCAAGCATACACCGGAAAATCACTTCCCCACCGCCCACACCATTGTTTTTTTAAATAGAAATAAAAACCATTTTGCTATTTTCCGCAACTCTCCAAAAAAAAGACAATAATAGGGGTGTGCCGTGACCGGCACACCCCTATTATTGTCTTTTTTTTATAAGAAATAATAATGAAGAAGAGACAGACAGACAGACAGACAGAAGGAGAGAAAGACCGACAGGTGGAGAGACAGACCTACGGGTGGAGAGACAAACAGACAGACAGAAGGAGAGACATACCTACAGGTAGAGACAGACAGACAGACAGACAGACAGAAAGACAGACAGAAGGAGAGCCAGACAGACAGAAGGAGAGACAAACCTACAGGTTGAGAGAAAGACCTACAGGTTGAGAGACAGACAGACAGAAGGAGAGACAGACAGATAGGAGAGACAGACAGGTCGTAGCATGTCTTACCCTCTCCCTGGTCGTTGGTGTCACTGATGAACACACAGTGGATCTCCTTAATAAACTGACCAGACAGTTTAATATCCACATCCTGCTGGCCTACCCTACACACACACACACATGTAGAGGCAAAGTTAGTACCTTATGAATTACTATTTTTACACACACACACACACACACACACACACACACACACACACACACACACACACACACACACACACACACACACACACACACACACACACACACACACACACACATACCTGGTGACTCCCTCTTTGATATAGTAGAGCAGACACTCAGACATCAAAGGATCTTCGTTGAGGTTGACCAGGTGAGGAGTCTGGAGATCAATAACATATCAATAACATGTCAATAACATACTCAATTACCTAATCAATCAACAGACAGACAGACAGGTACTTTACCCCTTTAGGTGAAAACACTCCCAGAGTTCCTCCATCTTCTTTAATAGAAACCCCCATCTCTGCCAAGAGAGTCTCCCTGACACACACACACACACACACACATTGATTAGTCTCTGCTAAGTATTGATATGTCCATCATAATAATTGATAAGTCTTTGTTTATTATTACCTCTCCAGTCTGATGGATTCTGTCTTCCTCAACTTCTCCTCCCAAGTTTCATTTAACTCTGCAATGATCTTCTCAGTTTCCTGCAATAAAATCATTTACATCACTACCACACACACTTTACATCACTACCACACACACTTTACATCACTACTACACACTTCACATCACTACCACACACACTTTACATCACTACCACACACACTTTACATCACTACTACACACTTTACATCACTACTACACACTTTACATCACTACAACACACTTCACATCACTACCACACACACTTGACATCACTACCACACACTTTAGATCACTACCACACACACTTCACATCACTACAACACACTTTACATCACTACCACACACAATTTACATCACTACCACACACTTCACATCACTACCACACACACTTTAGATCACTACCACACACAATTTACATCACTACTACACACTTCACATCACTACCACACACACTTTACATCACTACTACACACTTCACATCACTACCACACACACTTTACATCACTACCACACACACTTTACATCACTACTACACACTTTACATCACTACTACACACTTCACATCACTACCACACACACTTTACATCACTACCACACACTTTAGATCACTACCACACACTTCACATCACTACAACACACTTTAAATCACTACCACACACAATTTACATCACTACCACACACTTCACATCACTACCACACACACTTTAGATCACTACCACACACAATTTACATCACTACTACACACTTCACATCACTACCACACACACTTTCACATCACTACTACACACTTCACATCACTACCACACACACTTTACATCACTCTCTCTCACCAGTAGTCTCTCGGCTGCTTCCTCCTTGCTGATGGTCGGGGTGATAGGCTCCTCCCCCTCCTCAGTCATGTGATCAATATCCATGACATCATCACCTTTAGAGTCACAGTCACCTGCACACACATCAATAACCCTGGTTACACACACATAAAAACACACACACACACACACACACACGCACACACACACACACACACACCTGAGGAGAAGTGGCTACGTCTAGCTGGAAGGCCATTGGCTGAGAGAGACGGAGGGGTTGGAGACCCGCCCTCAACAGAAACTGCACCACTATTGGCTACCTCTAGAGCTGAGAGAGAGAGATAGATTATCTGTTATCATGTTAATTGTTTATATGAATAATTATATACTGTATATATATGTACCAGTGTGTTGCAGTAGATCATGTAATCCCTGTGAGAACAACAGGTCTCTCAGACGTGTCACTTCCTCCTTCAACTCTCTAATCAGTTTGGCGTTGGGGTCTTCGTTGATCACAGCGTTACAACGAATCTGTTTAGCTCTGTCTGCATACCTGAAACACAGATTATATCAGATTATACCAGACAGACAGGCAGGCAGGTAGACGGGCAGGCAGGCAGGCAGACGGACAGACAAACCTCAGGGTGCTCAGGGTCTCCTCATAGTTGATGTCTGCAGGACTGAGAGCAGCAATCATGGCGGTACGTGAGTTACCCCCTGGAATACACGTTACTACACGTTACTACCTCCTGGAATACACATTACTACACATTACTACACGTTAGTATACGTTACTACAAGTTACTATCTCCTGGAATACATGGTACTACAAGTTACTACCTCCTGGAATACGCATTACTACATGTTACTACTAGTTAGTACCTTGTGGAACACACGTTACTACCCCCTGGAATAAACGTTACTACACATTACTATCCCTGGAATACACATTACTACAAGTTACTACAAGTTACTACCTCCTGGAATACACATTACTACATGTTACTACAAGTTACTACCTCCTGGAATACACATTACTACATGTTACTACAAGTTACTACCTCCTGGAATACACGTAACTACACATTACTACCTCCTGGAATACACATTACTACATGTTACTACTAGTTAGTACCTTGTGGAACACACGTTACTACCCCCTGGAATAAACGTTACTACACGTTACTATCCCTGGAATACACATTACTACATGTTACTACTAGTTAGTACCTTGTGGAACACACGTTACTACCCCCTGGAATAAACGTTACTACACGTTACTATCCCTGGAATACACATTACTACATGTTACTACAAGTTACTACCTCCTGGAATACACATTACTACATGTTACTACAAGTTACTACCTCCTGGAATACACGTAACTACACATTACTACCTCCTGGAATACACATTACTACATGTTACTACACGTTACTACCCCTGGAATACACATTACTAGCCATTAATAGGCATTAATAGGTGTTACTACATGTTATTACTTGTTAATAGGCTCTAATACACACTAATGCATGTTAATACACATTACTATGTGCCAATACATGTTAATACACGTTACTACGCACCAGGCACGTGCAGAGGGGGGGGCTATGGGTGCCCGAGCCCCTGCCCTTTTCCCTTTGAAGGACCAAAGTGCCCTTTTGAGCGGACCAAAGTGCCCTTTCCCCCCCCCCCCCCCCGCGCGCTCAACAATCGCGCAACAGAAATCCTCCGGTAGCACCCCCCCCGCTCAACAACAGAAATTCTCCGGTAGCCCCCCCCCCCCCCCCCCCCCCGCTCAACAATCGCGCAACAGCACCCCCCCCCCCCCCCCGCTCAACAATAATCCTCGCGTTTTTGAGCACCTGCCCCTCAAAGGGTCTCTGCACGGCCCTGCTACGCACTAATACTTGTTAATAGGAGTACTGTAGAGATACTGTACTTCCATGAGAACAGACTCACCCAGGTTCTCCTTCAGTAGCCATGTGAGGACTGAGTCTCTGTAAGGAATGAAGTCACTCTTCCTCTTCTTCGAGGCCTGCTGCTACAGACATACATGTTAATAAAATACAATAAAACATGTTATTACTTATGGAACAATTTAATATAATACAATATATGTTCATACAATATAACATGTTCATATAATACAATACAACATGTTATTAATATGTAACATGTTAATCAACAATATAACATGTAATTAATATGTTACAACATGTTAGTATAATACAATACATGTTCATAGAATCTAACATGTTCATAATATAACATATTACTATGCAACATGTTAATATAATACAATAAATGTTCATATAATATAACATGTTGACATAATACAATTCAACATGTTATTAAAATGTAACATGTTAATATAATACAATTCAACATGCTATTAAAATGTAACATTATTAGAATGTAACATGTTAACATAATACAATATAACATGTTTATGTAATATTGACATGTTATTAACACGTAGCTAGTTAACAATACAATATACCACGCTTGTATAACATAACATGTTATTAACATGTTAATATAATACAATATAACATGTTTATATAATATAACATGTTAGTGTGTGTACTTACTAGGGTTTCCCCTGACTAAAGATTTTCTTAGTCGACTATTAGTCGCCATTTCAAGCCAACAGTTTGACTAATCGTCACACTTTTTTAACTATTTCAATGTATTTTTGGGGGCATCACTCTCCCTCACCCTGGAACTCAAACCATTTTCTGGTTTGAGTTCCAGGGTGAGGGAGAGTGTTACAAAAGATACACGTAACATTGTGCTACTTTACAGATAATACAAAACCGTAATAACGAGCCTTCAAAATATAATTTTTACAAGCACACGCACAAAGTGGGCCGCCTTTTAATGGCATCTGTTACAGTTCTGAATTTTGTCGGAACAACCAGGAAGGAGACATTGAACATATTGTTAATTTGATTTATACATCGTATAACTGCACACATTTTTATTTAAAAGCAAGCAATTGCAATTGAGGGTTGTCACAACAAACAAATGGAAAAAATATTTTCGTGTCTGGTCCGTGTGGATGTATGGCGCTCCATCGGGGGAGTGTTAGGGTTAGGGTTAACCCAGGTGTAACCCTGTTCACACCTGGCATTAACATGCACCTTGGTTGATCCAATCACAAGTGGACAGCTCTCAGTACGTCAGTTCACACCTGGCGTTAGGATGCGTCTCCACATGCATCTCAAGTAACCACTTGTGATCGGATCTCACTTCCCTGCTCTACATACAAATAAACATGTACATCATATCCGTTTGAAGACCAAATACATTGTTGTAGAAGAAGAAGAAATCAAAACCATACAGACTGAGTCTATTCCTTGCCGTGTTCCAGGCAAACTAAATTGACCAAGATGTTTGACGCATTCTAGTATATCTCTATGGGCTTTTCATTTCCGCTCGAAAAAGACAATATTATAATAATATACGCCATTTGGTGGCAACACAATGCATGGTGGGAGGCAGCAATGCACTCATTCAACTAAGAAGAGATTATCAAAACAAATCGACCAGAATGTTTGACCACGCACTTGCAGTTTTTCTCCACAGGCTCTTCGAATTTTGCTTCCACAGAGCACGTCAGTCAGGTGGCCCTTAATGTGGCCAGGATCACATTTGCGTTCACACTGCTACGAGAATGTGGATATATGCGGCCCCCTAAGCGATCGGATCTCAATGCATTAAATCAGGGCGACCACGGTTGTATTCGTTTGCAACGCTTGTTGCGTTTATTTTTATGTCGTACTTTTTGCCCGACTAAGCGACTAATGTAAAATTGGTCAACTAAACCTCTTCCGATTGGCTAATGGTTAGTTGACTATTAGGGGGCAGCCCTAGTACTTACCATCTCAGCCAGAGCTGATATCACCTTCCCCAGTGTGGTTAGAGACTTGTTGATATTTGCTCCTTCCTGCACACACACACACACACACACACACAATAAGATATTGACATATGACAGATAGTTGATGACCTCATCATGACCTCTATTGACCGCTCACCTTTAACCTGGTGCCCTTTGCCCCCGAGGAATCTGCTCTCTCACTTCCTGCCAGGTCGACCAGACTGATCTTACTGACCTGAAAAAAGAGAGAGAGTATTACTACCAACACATGGAGAGAGAGAGAGAGAGAGAGAGAGAGAGAGAGAGAGAGAGAGAGAGAGAGAGAGAGAGAGAGACAGAAGGAGAGAGAGACAGAAGGAGAGACAGAAGGAGAGAGAGACAGACAGACTATTACTACCAACACATGAGCGAGACAATTACTACCAACACATGCGAGAAAGAGACTATTACTACCAACACATGAGAGAAAGACACTATTACCACCAGAGAGAGAGAGAGACTATTATTACCAACACATGAGAACGAAAGAGACTATTACTACCAACTCATGAGAGAGAGGGATAGACAGAGAGAGAGACTATTATTACCAACAAATGAGAAAGAGAGAGACTACCTACCAACACATGATAAAGAGACTATTACTACCAACACATGAGAGTAAGACTATTATGATAGTCTTTTACCAACAAATGAGAGAGAGAGAGAGAGAGAGAGAGAGAGAGAGAGAGAGAGAGAGAGAGAGAGACTATTATTACCAACAAATGAGAAAGAGACTATTACTACCAACACATGAGAGAGACACTATTACTACCAAGACATACTTACCACATACTAGCAATTAGTGTTGCACCGATACCATTTTTTGGCCCCCGATACCGATACCGATACCCGGCTGTGCAGTATCGGCCGATACCGATACCATACCGATACCACGCCGGGAAAAAAAAAAATATATATATATAGGCTATATATATATATACACAAGCTTTTTTTCTTCTAATACTAAAGAACTGCATACTCACTTGGATGTAAAATCATTGCTATCATGGCTTAATTATCATGGGATAATATAGTATAACTAGAGATAATTACTAGTATGTAGCGGGGGGGAATCGGGGAGAAGCCGATTACAGCTTAACTCGTCGTCTGTGATGCGGTCACTGTCTGTCCATTTGAGCGATCTCCCGCCTGTGAGCAAGACGCGTCTCCCTCTCTCTCCTGCTTTTTCCCCTCTTCTCCTTGTTTGTGTCCGCATGGCACCCCGGGGAGCGGGGGGGGGGGGCATGGGTGGTGATCGGGTGCGTCGCACCGGCAGGCGGACCCGCTCACTGAGTTTCCCCGCACCGGCGCGTCCGCAGGCGGAGCAACTTTTCTGTGCGCCGCGCGGCTGAACCGCGCGCCCTCCGCGTCTCCGGTGCTTTTTTTTCTTTTCTTTTTTTTGGTACTTTGTCGTCGTCGCTTGTCGGTCGGTCAACATGCGCGGCCGGGCGGCCGGAGTGGGCCAATAGGATAGCTGCTTGGCACGGCATGCGCTGAACACGTGTGATCACACGCAGCAGTGAGTGAAGGGAGAGAAAGACGCAAAGCGCTGCGTTCCAAGTTTCATATTAGTATATGTAAATGGCATCGGCGCATTATTTGTTCGTACTCGCCGATACCGATGCCAGCATTTTAGCGCGGTATCGGGGCCCCTCCCGATACTAGTATCGGTATCGGTGCAACACTACTAGCAATCGGTTAACTTAGCAATTATGTGTGCTTGAAACTCATTCTTGTGAAATCCTTACTCTACTGATAGCGATTTACTGTTGCACTTTCTCCTAACAAATGTACTTATTGTAAGTCGCTTTGGATGTTTAGGAGACGCTTTGGCATCTGCTAAATGCCCTAAATGTAAATGTAAACATAGAGCTGCAGAGAGAGAGACTATTACTACCAACACATAGAGCTGCAGAGAGATCGACCATTACTACCAACACATAACCTGGTGAGAGTGACTAGTACTACCAACACATGAGAGAGAGAGAGACTATGACTACCAACACGAGAGATAGAGAGACCATTACTACCAACACATTAGAGAGAGAGAGAGAAAGAGAGAGAGAGACTGTAGGTGTGTTTCCATCCACCTCTTTTTATTCTAATTTTCAATTTGCAAATAAAAAAACCTGAGTGGAAAAGCCGAAAATTCGAATAAGTCTCCAAATATTGATAAAAAGTTTTTCCGCTTGAGGGAGGTGGAAAAGTTGGTGTATCGATAAAAGGTTAATTCGAAAAAGTGCAATGGAAACCAATTCAGCGAATAGATTCGAATAAATGATGATGTACAGAAATCACGTAACTTAAATGTCACTCCAGCTTCCACTCCACTGGAGCAAGAAAAATGGCAGCAGACGAAAAAAAAAAAAATATATATATATATATATATATATATATATATATATATATATATATATATATATATATATACAGTATATATATATATATATATATATATATATAGAGAGAGAGAGAGAGAGAGAGAGAGAGAGAGAGAGAGCAAACAAACGCATAACCTGGAGAGAGAGACTATTACTACCAACCCATAACCTGGAGAGAGAGAGACTATTACTACCAACCCATAACCTGGAGAGAGAGAGACTATTACTAGCCACCCATAACCTGGAGAGAGAGAGACTATTACTACCAACCCATAACCTGGAGAGAGAGACTATTACTACCAACCCATAACCTGGAGAGAGAGACTATTACTACCAACCCATAACCTGGAGAGAGAGACTATTACTACCAACCCATAACCTGGAGAGAGAGAGACTATTACTACCAACCCATAACCTGGAGAGAGAGAGCTGTTGATATGTTTCACTACAGTTATTACCTTCTCTGTGTCCAGGCCTGTCATCTGGTCTCTTCGTCGCTGTGTGAAGACAATGGTGAAGACGGCATGAGACCGGGACGACGTCTCATTCATATTGGTGGCTGCTACCGTCCTGGAGCATCAATATATTATCAATACATTATCAATACATCATGAATACATCATCAATACATTATCAATACATTATCAATACATCATGAATAGATCATGAATATATCATCAATACATCATCAATACATTATTAATACATTATTAATACATTATTAATACATCATGAATAGATCATCAGTACATCATCAATACATTATCGATACATCATGAATACATCATGAATACATTATCAATACATTATCAATACATCATGAATCCATCATGAATAGATCATGAATACACAAGTTTAGTATGTGTTTGGCTTAAGTAGACTTGTTGCCAGTGTCCATCAGGTCTGAGAAGCAGGTGTGTGTAGTATGGGTTGTCTGTATATTATAGTGTGTGCAGTGGAGTGTGTATAGTAGGGGTTGCCTATAGTCGACTGATCGTCAAATCATGTTTTTTTCTTTTTTTTTGCTCATTGATCCATATTCTCATTTGCGACATTGGCGGTGCACACCGCCGCTGAACGGCGCGCGTCAAAACAGCCGCCCCTATTATTTTCTATGTACACCCCCACCCCGGCGGCGGCAGCAACGCCCCGCTACACTTCACACCACTGTCCTATTTCACAGCGTCGCCTGAGCGTCAAGTGCCGCCGAAAAGGCGCTTTCTTCTTTTCTTTTGTTTTTCTTCTGCTCCGGAGACGACTATATTCCTGTTGACACGCCGCAGCGCGACGCTTCCTATGTGTGCTAGGGGCGGCACTTGTGTCATAGACGCGCCGTGGCGGCAGTGTGTTTTGCACTTGATATTTATACAAAAATAGGCTATATATCATGATTTATTGGGAGAAAGAGACTATATGTAAAATCAGACATTCAGCACCGCCTACAGCCTGAATGGAATGGTCCTGTGTTTGGCCGACGATTCGACTATGAGATTGGCAGTCGAATCAGACTCCTTCGATCGAATCGTCGAATAGTTGACTATTCGGGGTCACCCCTAATATACAGTAGTATATATAAGTAGTAATAGTATTACCTAGCCTTGTTCCCAGCGTCCATCAGGTCATAGACGTCTGAGAAGCAGGTGACGGCCAGCTTGGACAGGTCTTCTGTGTAGGGCCCCAGGATGGGATGCTCCCGGACACGCAGGCCACCCCGGGCCGTGGGGTTCAGCAGGTCACGCACACGCTCACAATAGATCTCCATGTAGGACACCTGTAGGGGGAGGGGCTATAGATCACCTGACCCTACAGAGCACACCTTGTGATCTGTAGGGGGAGGGGCTATAGATCACCTGACCCTACAGAGCACACCTTGTGATCTGTAGGGGGAGGGGCTATAGATCACGTGATGTCACAAATAGACTGCAGGTCCAATATGGATCCTGGCAGAAAGGTGTGTGTGTGTGTGTGTGTGTGTGTGTGTGTGTGTGTGTGTGTGTGTGTGTGTGTGTGTGTGTGTGTGTGTGTGTGTGTGTGTGTCTGTACCTCTACAGAGTATTGCAAGTGTGGGTCTATATTTTCACCGGTTCGTCTGAATAGATCTTCACACATCTGGACAGAAAGACACAAGTTAGACTTTATATATATATATATATATATATATATATATATATATATATATATATATATATATATATATATGTATATATATACAGTATATGATCATCAGTAAATCTGCACAACCTGAGGAATGATTCCTTCCTGTCCAGACTCCTGTTTGCCCATCATAGTGTAGCTCTTCCCTGCTCCCGTCTGACCGTATGCAAAGATACACACGTTGTATCCTGGAGAGACAGCATTATCACCTTCATCATCAGCATCAGCATCATCATCATCATCAGCGCAGTGTTGTGATTGGACAGTGTGTTACCACCTAGGAATGGAGCGTTGTGATTGGACAGTGTTACCTTCGAAGGCGTGCAGCAGCATCTCCTCACCAATGTCCTTATAGACCTGCTGCTGAGACACAAAGTCCGGCTCCTCCACCTGAACAATATAACAGATATTATATATTATATTATATGTAATATGTATATTGTGTGTGTGTGCTCACCATAGTGTGTGTGTGTGTTTGTGTGTGCATGCTCACCGTAGTGTGTGTGTGTGTGTGTATTCACCGTAGTCTGTGTGTTTGTGTGTCTCACCGTAGTGTGTGTGTGCTCACAATAGTGTGTGTGTGTGTGCTCACAGTAGTGTGTGTGTGTCTCCCCGTAGTGTGTGTGTGTGTGCTCTAGGGCTGCTCGATTAATCAAATTTTAATCTCGATTATAATTTTGGCTTCCAACGATTATGATTAAGATAATCAAAATAAAACGATTATTTTGCCACATTCTGTTCGCAATGATGCTCTCGTTTTGTCATGCGTTATAAATCCAGCAAACCCCTAAACCGCTTTTTTTTTTTTTACATTTGATTGCTTTTAAATAAAGTTGTGTGCAGTTATACGGTAAATACGATTATTAAAAGTGTTCAATGTCTCCTTCCTGGTTGTTCTGACAACCTTCAGAACCGCTTGGTCCATGCCATTAATAGGCGGCCCGCCTATTAACAGGCCCGCCTGTGCTTGTAAAAATTATATTTAAAAGGCTGATTATAACGGTTTTGTATTATCTGTAAAGTAGCACAAGGTTAACAGTGTTTCTGTTATAACACTCTCGCCCTGGAACTCAAAACACTTTCTGATGGCCCAAAACATTTATTGAAATAATGACATTAAAAGTGCGACAATTGCGGCAGAAAAGTAAAGCCCCCTCGACTTCTTCCACCGCATCGATTAACGACACTCTTTATAATGCAATGTAATGTACAGTGTTGGGCAAGTTACTTCAAATATGTAATTCATTACTTATTACTTATTACTGTCATTTCAAAGTAATTCGTTACATTACAATATTACTGTCTTTGAATTGTAAGGCATTACACTACTTTTGCATTACTTTTACATTACTTTCATCAAAATAACTGGAAATATGGATTTGGCGTTCTCAATAGATCTTATTGCGTTCAATGCAGCTCATTAAGACATCCAGTAGGAGGCGATGTGGTGCAGCAGCGGAGTTGGACTCTACATTCGGGAGTCCCGAATGTAGAGTCCAACTCCGCTGCTGCAGTCATCTTGTCCTCGATCGATAGTTCTCTAGTAGAAGTCTAACAGGAAGTAAACATTTGCGCGGATTTTTTTCTCCTCTGCTAATCTCGCGGTGTTTGTATAAAAACAACACACCACTTAATTTCGGGTTTAAAATGCATTGTAACGTGCGTTACTGAGATTTGTACCGAGTAAAATATTACCAATTATATTTTTGTAATGCCTTACATTACCACGTTACAGCAAAAAGTAATGCGTTACAGTAATGCATTACTTTTGTAACTCGTTACTCCCAACACTGGTAATGTATATATATTTTTTATATTATATTTATTATATTATATTATAAGTATCTCGTTTTTTGTTTTTGTTTTAAAAAGACACGTTTTTTAAGTGTTCATGTTCAATAAATTCATGTTTCCAAAAATCAATGAGTATAATAATGACCAAAATAATCGTGATTATGATTTTTGCCACAATCGAGAAGCCCTGTGTTCACTGTAGTGTGTGTGTCTCACCGTAGTGTGTGTGTGTGTCTCACTGTAGTGTGTGTGTGTGTCTCTCTGTAGTGTGTGTGTGTCTCACCGTAGTGTGTGTGTGTGTCTCACTGTAGTGTGTGTGTGTGTCTCTCTGTAGTGTGTGTGTGTCTCACCGTAGTGTGTGTATGTGTCCCACCGTAGTGTGTGTGTATGTTTCTCACCATAGTGTGTGTGTGTGTGTGTGTGTGTCTCACCGTAGTGTGTGACCAGTAAGAATAGTCAAAAGTGAAGTTCTTGGCGCCATCTTTGGGTTGTTTGGGGTTGGAGATACCTGAACATACAATAATAATCCTATAGAATCATATAGCATGTCATCTAATATCATAAGATTGGAGATACCTGAACATACAATAATAATCCTATAGAATCATATAGCATGTCATCAAATATCATAGAACCTGTAATCTACAATGTAATTGAATGTAATTGAATATAATGTAAATTAATTCTACGTGTTGTCAGTGTTGTGATGTCATCATGTAGCGTTCGCTCCACTCTAAACACACTGGAATGCAGTGGGCGTCTGCGTGTTGTTCTATAAATACATGCTTTCAGATCACATGACCGCTAAGAAAAGTTTGTCAATAAATAACAACACACTCCACACCTACACTAGTGTGTACATACAGGTTATGTAGTAGTGTGTAGTAAAGTGTGTACATACAGGTTATGTAGTAGTGTGTAGTAGAGTGTGTACATACAGGTAGTGTAGTATAGTGTGTAGTAGTGTGTAGTAGAGTGTGTACATACAGGTAGTGTAGTATAGTGTGTAGTAGTGTGTAGTAGAGTGTGTACCTACAGGTAGTGTAGTATAGTGTGTAGTAGTGTGTAGTAGAGTGTGTACATACAGGTAGTGTAGTATAGTGTGTAGTAGTGTGTAGTAGAGTGTGTACATACAGGTAGTGTAGTATAGTGTGTAGTAGTGTGTAGTAGAGTGTGTACATACAGGTAGTGTAGTATAGTGTGTAGTAGTGTGTAGTAGAGTGTGTACATACAGGTAGTGTAGTATAGTGTGTAGTAGTGTGTAGTAGAGTGTGTACATACAGGTAGTGTAGTATAGTGTGTAGTAGAGTGTATACCCCGTAAAACTTCTAATATTAGCCCGGGCGTTTATTTGCTTAAATCACTGAAAGCACCCTGCCTTTATTGCGGACCTGCGTCTATTGGGGACAGGCGTTTAATTAATTTAGCAAAAAATTCAAACCAGACCATATCAAACCAGACCGCCGTCTCATCCATATAGGGTGGCTTTAGGGCGCACTGTCCGGTTTTTCAATGCCCTGTCCGGCGTCCGGCGCAGCATCAAGCCGGACGCGTATTTGTCCTCCTTTTTGAGACACCCCCGCCGGTCATAGGTCCGCCCGCCGGTCATAGGTCCGTGGTGTGTTACTATTGCGGGCACCCCTCCCCCTCCCCTGGCCGTAGGTCCGCGGTGTGTTTGTGTTACTATTGCGGGCACCCCCCCCCCCCCCCCGCCGGTCGTAGGTCTGCGGTGTGTTACTATTGCGGGCACCCCCCCCGCCGGCCGTAGGTCCGCGGTGACGCCATGACGCTCGAACGTGAACGTCGTTTTACGGCAGCGGAAGATTTACGACAGCCAGCATACAGACAGTAAACAGACAGTGAGCAATGGACTTCACACGATATTATTCACAACTCGGATTAATTTAATGAAACCCATTGATTCTTTTGATCGGTGGACCCTTACGGACTTAAGGAATATAAACAATGCAGGAACGGACACACACCGTACGGACTTTATGATCGCTTCAAAAGTTGGAAGTCAGACCTTTTTTCCGTCTCTCTTGTTTACCGGTAAGTCTGATGAATTATGCGTTGGTGTTCATAGTTTGTGTTAAATGAACTGAATGATTTATCTGTGGAGAATCTAACTGATCTAACGATGTGCATTATGTCCATATTGACAGACGTTTAAACGGTTACCGTATCTTTGTGTCGGTGATCTAAACGGCTTAAGTCGTTCAAGAAATAATTTAGATAAAATCCAGACCCGGCCTCTATTGGAGACCTGCGTTTATTTGTCAAAACGTGTCGCCACACCCGGCTTTTAATGGGGACCTGTGTCTATTAGGGACCCTGCTTTTATTCGAAGTTTTACGGTACATACAGGTAATGTAGTAGTGTGTAGTAGAGTGTGTACATACAGGTAATGTAGAAAAGTTTGTCAACAAATAACAACACACTCCACACCTACACTAGTGTGTACAGTAGTGTGTAGTAGTGTGCACATACAGGTGTGCAGTAGTGAGTAGTAGAGTGTGTACATACAGGTAGTGTAGTAGTGTGTAGTAGTGTGCACATACAGGTGTGCAGTAGTGAGTAGTAGAGTGTGTACATACAGGTAGTGTAGTAGTGTGTAGTAGTGTGCACATACAGGTGTGCAGTAGTGAGTAGTAGAGTGTGTACATACAGGTAGTGTAGTAGTGTGTAGTAGTGTGCACATACAGGTGTGCAGTAGTGAGTAGTAGAGTGTGTAGTAGAGTGTGCACATACAGGTAGTGTAGTAGTGTGTAGTAGTGTGCACATACAGGTGTGCAGTAGTGAGTAGTAGAGTGTGTAGTAGAGTGTGCACATACAGGTAGTGTAGTAGTGTGTAGTAGTGTGTAGTAGAATGTGTACATGCAGGCACTGTAGTATAGTGTGTAATAGTGTGTGTATTACAGTGTGTACATACAGGTAGTGTTGTCCTTCATCTGGATGATACATCGAGCGTTGTGATTGGTCTCTCTGGAGTTAAAGGGGCGGACCCTCACCGCCACCTTGACTGATGCCCCTGCCATCTTAGCTCCACCCACACACCTGCACACAGCCAATGGGAACACAGCACATAACCTTCAAAAATGTGTCTGTGTAATATACACCGTGTGTGTGTCTCTAGGTGAGCAATCTCCATACCGGAGGTGTTACGTGACAGTACATTTCAAAACAACACACACACACACACACACACACACACACACACACACACACAGCTGACTAGACTAACGTATGTGGTCCGTGTGTGTGTGGTTTTACAGGCTAGGCTAGTTCCAGCTGTGAGCTATCAGCCCTGTTCAAACACATAACAACTCACACACCTACAGAGAGACAGACCCTCCTCGTCAGGTTAAAAATACATTCTAACAGCTATAGAGAAAGGTACAGACTCCTAGCTATAGAGAAAGGTACAGACTCCTAGCTATAGAGAAAGGTGCAGACTCCTAGCTATAGAGAAAGGTACAGACTCCTAGCTATAGAGAAAGGTACAGACTCCTAGCTATAGAGAAAGGTACAGACTCCTAGCTATAGAGAAAGGTACAGACTCCTAGCTATAGAGAAAGGTACAGACTCCTAGCTATAGAGAAAGGTACAGACTCCTAGCTATAGAGAAAGGTACAGACTCCTAGCTATAGAGAAAGGTACAGACTCCTAGCTATAGAGAAAGGTACAGACTCCTAGCTATAGAGAAAGGTACAGACTCCTAGCTATAGAGAAAGGTACAGACTCCTAGCTATAGAGAAAGGTACAGACTCCTAGCTATAGAGAAAGGTACAGACTCCTAGCTATAGAGAAAGGTACAGACTCCTAGCTATAGAGAAAGGTACAGACTCATAGCTATAGAGAAAGGTACAGACTCCTAGCTATAGAGAAAGGTACAGACTCCTAGCTATAGAGAAAGGTACAGACTCCTAGCTATAGAGAAAGGTGCAGACTCCTAGCTATAGAGAAAGGTACAGACTCCTAGCTATAGAGAAAGGTGCAGACTCCTAGCTATAGAGAAAGGTACAGACTCCTAGCTATAGAGAAAGGTACAGACTCCTAGCTATAGAGAAAGGTACAGACTCCTAGCTATAGAGAAAGGTACAGACCTATAGCTATAGAGAAAGGTACAGACTCCTAGCTATAGAGAAAGGTACAGACTCCTAGCTATAGAGAAAGGTACAGACTCCTAGCTATAGAGAAAGGTACAGACTCATAGCTATAGAGAAAGGTACAGACCTATAGCTATAGAGGCTATATGGATATAATCTAATATTGTGTACATCAAAACTTTCCAGAACTGGTCTTTACTCTGTTGCTTTGGCGATGTCAACTTGCGATGTCAATAAAGTTATTTAAACAGAGAGAGAGCGAGACAGACAGAGAGAGAGCGCGAGCTTTTAAGAGGAATGTGATAATGAATGGTTCCCATACCACTACAGCTGTCTCTCTCTCTCTCTCTCTCTCTCTCTCTCCCCTCTCCTCTCTCCCTCTCCCTCTCTCTCTCTCTCTCTCTCTCTCTCTCTCTCTCTCTCTCGCTCTCCCATTAAACAGAGAGAGAGGAGTGATAGAGACATAATGGTCAGTGTGATCTAATCAGTAGAAACACAATCTCTCTCTCTCTTTTCTCTCTCTCTTCTCTCTCTTCTCTCTCTCTCTTTTCTCTCTCTCTCTCTTTTCTCTCTCTCTCTCTCTCTCTCTCTCTCTCTCTCACAAAATAAAGTCTTTGCTCATCCCCATCTCACCTAACAACATTAGTTGTAATCTCAACATTACAACTAAAAATACACACACAACACACACACAAACACACACACACACACACACACACACACACACACACACACACACACACACACACACACACACACACACACACACACACACACACACAGACATTGCTGGCATGCCTTCTACAGGAACCCTTGAGCAAGACAGGTTAACTGTAGCAGCAGTGCGTCCGGCAGCATTACAGCACGTCGGGGAGCAGCTCACCGGAGAGGAGCGGCGGCCCGGAGCCGCTCCATCCCCGCGGACCGCCCGCTGAGAGACCCGGTACCGATAAGAACACACACAGCACACGCACGCAGTCGCGCGCACACACACACGCACGCACGCGCGCACACACGAGCACGCACACACACGCGCAGGCACATACACACAAGCAGGCGCGCGCGCACACACACACACACACGCACGCACAGACACGCACGCGCGCACACACACACACACACACACACACATACGGACACAAACACACGGACACACACACAGACACACACACCTTAATTCCTCGGTAACGGTGATTCCGTGGCCGGCGGTTGGCGGGGTTTTCTTGGTGTTTCCGGTCGGTAAGAAGAGGTGAATAATAAAGTGTGAGTCCGGACGACGGAAAGTTGGGGCCTGCGGTGGGAATCAGGTCCGGTCAGTCGGTGAACTGGTCTGTACTGGTCTGTAGTGTGGTCCGGTACGACACACCGGACAGCGGGGGAACGGATGAAAATAGAAAAAGTTAAACAAAAAAAAAAAAGAAAAGAAAAGAAAAGAAAAGAAAAGAAAAGAAAAGGGCGAGCGGAGCGGCCGGTGGCGTGGCCGCGCAGCGTGTGTGTGCGCGCGGCCCCGTGACTGAAGTCGCCCAGTCTCGAGATCTCGCGGCTCCTCCTCCTCTCGTCCTCGCGAGATGTCGGCAACGACACAAACGGTGACACGCCGCGCAGAGACAGAGAAAGAGACAGAGGGAGGATATAGTTGACTCCAGTTCCTGTTATGTTAATGATATGTTAATGACATGTCAATGCAGGACAGGAAAGACAGGTGTAGTATCTTTCGATAGAGACAGAGATGACTAATGATTACATTACATTCTGAATAGATAGATACAGACAGACAGGTAGACAGGCAGGCAGACAGACAAGCAGGTAGAGAGACAGACAGGCAGACAAACAGACAGATACTAACAGGAAGTGTCTTCTGTTCTAGCCACTAGGAGAGTTAAATGGTACGCATGCTGTCATTGGCTAAAAAAAAAACCACACCCTCTCTCCCCCTCCATCTTTTCCTGTGTCACATGATTTATGTTTACATTGGCAGCACCACTCCCTGTGTGTGTATCTGTGCATGTGTGTGTGTTTCCTGACTCAATTTAACTTTTCCCCTGACACCCTCTCCTCTTTCTGTCATTCTGTCTCCTCTATCATCCCTCCATCATTCTGTCTCTCCTCTATCATCCATTCATCATTCTGTCTCTCCTCTATCATCCCTCCATCATTGTCTCTTCTCTATCATCCCTCCATCATTCTGTCTCTCCTCTATGGTCCCTCCATCATTCTGTCTCTCCTCTATGATCCCTCCATCATTCTGTCTCTCCTCTATGATCCCTCCATCATTCTGTCTCCTCTCTATCATCCCTCCATCATTCTGTCTCTCCTCTATCATCCCTCCATCATTCTGTCTCTCCTCTATCATCCCTCCATCATTCTGTCTCTCCTCCATCATCCCTCCATCATTCTGTCTCCTCTATGATCCCTCCATCATTCTGTCTCCTCTCCATCATCCCTCCATCATTATGTCTCTCCTCTATCATCCCTCCATCATTCTGTCTCTCCTCTATCATCCCTCCATCATTCTGTCTCCTCTCTATCATCCCTCCATCACTCTGTCTCTCCTCCAGGGGCGGACTGGCCATCGGGCATACCGGGCAAATTCCCGGTGGGCCGATGCGCATTTGGGCCGGTCCAGATTTTTTCTGGGCCGGTCCAGACCCCCCCCCCCCCGCCCCCAACAACCACGCAACCCCAAGGCCAGTCCAGGACAAAATTCCCCGGGCCGATTTTTGTTCCCAGTCCGCCCCTGCTCTTCTCCATCATCCCTCCATCATTCTGTCTCTCCTCCATCATCCATTCATCGTTCTGTCTCTCCTCTATCATCCCTCCATCATTCTGTCTCTCATCTATCATTCCTTTCATCATTATGTCTCTCCTCTATCATCCCTCCATCATTCTGTCTTTTTTTGTTGTTGTTGTAGGAATCACAACTCAAAGCGCTTTACAATTATTGCCCCACATTCACCCATTCATACACCCATTCATACACCGACGGCAGGTCAGCCATTGCAAGACGACAGCCCGTTAAGGTGAGGTGCTCAGGGACACTTGGCATCAGGCTGTTTGGCGCCCTCTAGCGGACATCAATCAAACGTCATCTCCATGGCGAATGCCAACGATATTCGTAATACCTCACTGCGTTTCGGTGACGACACTCGTCGTCTCAGTGGGACGACGAGTGTCACCGAGGCGACCATGGATATTATCTACCGGGTGTGTGGCGTTGTTCGTTACCTTGGGTGGTAAACACATGTCTGGCTTCACCAGGCAACAGCTAAACGATAACAGCTAAAGACGGCTGGTCAGCAGCGAAATAACACTCAAAACCAAGCAAAATAACTGATATAAACCATATCTCTATTCTATCAACTATTCTCCAAGGTATTGCATGATGCAATACCTTGGAGAATAGTTTATTATTTTATATCATTCAGGGTTTACATGCAATTTGCATGTAAACCCTGACTGATATAAAATAATAAACTATTCAAGGTATTACATGATATTACATTAAAGTTATTACATGTAAACCCACTTAGCTCCTCTTTCAAAGCATCACTAACCCTTTTTTAAAACTGCTCTAGGTCACATTTTTTGTGGTAAAATATGCCAGAATAGTCCATATACTCTGTCAGGTATGAGTGAGTCATGTGGTCTGTGAGAATATCTCTCTGGTGTCCCTGCCTCTGCAGCTGGCTCAGTAGGAGATACACCGTTTTCTGCCGCTCCCTGTAGCCTGTGACCACTCAGGCCAGCTCTGAGGCTGTGACCACTCAGGCCAGCTCTGAGGCTGTGAGCACTCAGGCCAGCTCTGAGGCTGTGAGCACTCAGGCCAGCTCTGAGGCTGTGAGCACTCAGGCCAGCTCTGAGGCTGTGAGCACTCAGGCCAGCTCTGAGGCTGTGACCACTCAGGCCAGCTCTGAGGCTGTGACCACTCAGGCCAGCTCTGAGGCTGTGACCACTCAGGCCAGCTCTGAGGCTGTGACCACTCAGGCCAGCTCTGAGGCTGGGACCACTCAGGCCAGCTCTGAGGCTGTGACCACTCAGGCCAGCTCTGAGGCCACTACTGCCTGTTGGTGTAGATGGTGTACAACGGGACTGAGGTGAGTGGCGAAGTCGAGGAGGAGTTTGTTTGTTTTCATTCCAATCCATTGAAGCTGAACAGATTAGTTTAATTTAAGAATAGTTAAGTTAAATTAACTTAATCCTAAAAAATATTATTTAGGGATAGTGCCGTTTGGTTGGCTATTCATGATAGACCCAACATGGGAACAGCAGGCATGAGGAAGTCATTGTTGTTTGCCAGGGAGTGAGGCCTGGCAAGTGTGGGTGTGATAGTTTTTCAACCACACACACATACACACGTTGGCATTGAGTAATTGAATTAAGTTCATGAATAGATCGAGGCAAATCAGACACTAGATTACAGAAACCTTTAAGTTCATTCATTGTGTACCCCTAGAATCAAAGCACAATGGCGAAGCAACAGGATGACAGGAACTATGGATAGCTACAACAGCTTTAACATCTCCCTCTCTCCTCTTCTCCCCACCTGTTCTCTCTCCTCTCCCCCCTCCTCTTCCCTCTCATCCTGTTCTCTCTCCTCTCCTCCTGTTCTCTCCTCACTGCTATGTCCACATCTGTTCTCTCCTCTCCACCTGTCCTCCCTCTGTTCTTTCCTCTCTCCCCCTCTGTTCTCTCCTCTCCGTTTTCTCTCCCCCTCTGTTCTCTCCAATGTAAGAGTCAGGAGTTTCTGGTTAGATCTTTATTTCAAACAGAACCACAGGTCATCATCACCATCATCATCATTGACACACGACATCGGTCCTGACACACACACACACACACACACACACACACACACACACACACACACACACACACACACACACACACACACACACACACACACACACACACACACACACACACACACACACACACACACACACACACCTGCAGAGTAAAGTAAAAGAGTAAAAAAGTAAAAAAAGAGGTGATGTTGTTTAAAAGAAGTCCAGGTCTTCTGGGGCGTCCAGGTCTCGATACTCGATGATGGAGCGGGGGTCTCCTCGCACGCCCCTGCTGGGGGGGGATGGAAGGGGGAAAAGAGAGAGAGAGAGAGCCAGAGACAGCTCAGTGAGATACAAAGAGCTTTGTTTTATTATGGAGATTTTCTACTGAAGAGAAACTCGCATGAGTGGATGAAGCTTTCAGAAGAGGATTTTAATGTATTAAGTGTATTTCTACAGTGGCCAGTCTACACAGGGATAATTTAAAACATTTACAGACACTTTTTTACAGTTTACCATTGCTGGCTGAGTTTGTGTTCACCAATTAGAGATCCCTTACTCGCTTACAGATCCCCACCTTCAGCAACATGATTGGTCGAAACAAACATGAAGCAAAAGAAAGTAAAATGCCCCCGTTGACCCATTAGAGCTTGTCCGCCAGACTTTAGATATTTACCTAAAGTCTGATTGGTGAGACTAGAGACAGACACAGCCAGACATGAGGACAGACAGACACAGAGGAGGACAGAGACAGGAGGACAGACCTGTTATTGCGTTGTTTTCCTGGGAATGCTGACCCATGACCTCTGAAGTTGTCATAGTTACCGCGACCCCCACCAAACTGGTTCGGAGGGTAAGGGGGCCCCGCTCCTACAGACACAAACACACGTGAGCACCATGCTGCTAAATGAAGTGTGTGTATGCATGTGAAAGTGTGTGTGTCTGTTACCAGGGAAACCTGGCATGGGCGGTCTGACTCCAGGGGGATATCCCAGAAGGCTTTGCTGCTGCGGCGACTGACCAGGGAATACCTGCAGGCCAGGGGGCGGGGCTAGAGCGGCAAGCACGACAGAGACAGAGAGAGCAAGAGAGAGCGAGAGAAAGAAAAAGAGATGCTTCCTTTAGTTGAGGTTGAGTCCTAAAAAGTTCCAACATCTTAAAACTCATCTTTAAAAAAAAGAGCAAACATTTGTTATTGTAGAGTGTGTTCCAGGTGTGTGTGTGTGTTCCAGGTTTGTGTGTCTCACCTTGGACAGGTGGTGGGGGGGGCTTGTTCTCGGGGATGGCAGGTCTCTTGGCATCCAACAGGAAGTTGTTGAAGAATTCTACTTCCTGTCTGACGGCGGTCACCTTGTCTCCATGTTTGTTGAGGATGTGTTTCCGGACGAACTCTGGAGCCTGCAGCCAGAAACCAGGCCAACCGTTACTATGACAATGCTCACTGGAAGTAGCGTTTTCTCACTCTGTTGTTAGCATGCGCTAGTGTTTTCTAGTTTTGTTAGCGTGCTAGTGTCTGCTAGTTCTGTTGTTAGCATGTGTGTTTGCATGCTAGCATCTCCTCACCTTAAACTTCTTCCCGCTGAGCGGACACAGCCACTTGTCTTTGCCCAACTCCTGTGTGTTCGCTGTGAGAAACTTCTCCACCTGCAGGGAACACAGTAACACACCTGTTATACCAACACACAGGTAACCCCAGCAACAAACCTGTTATACCAACACACAGGTAACCCCAGCAACAAACCTGTTATACCAACACACAGGTAACCCCAGCAACACACCTGTTATTATGTTGTGTGTCCTATAGTGTGTAGTAGTGTGTATAGTATGTTGTGTGTCCTATAGTGTGTAGTATAGTGTATAGTATGTTGTGTGTCCTTTAGTGTATAGTATGTGATGTGTCCTAGTGTGTAGTAGTGTGTATAGTGTATAGTAGTATAATATAGTGTATAGTAATAGTATAGTGTATACCTCGTGGTCAGGGTCCTTTCTCCCCAGCCGAGCAGCCTCCTCATCAGTCAGGCTTTCAGACGATGAGAGAAGGGGCGCCAGACGGTCCTCACACATCTTCTGGTGCTCCCCGACTGTCAATACATCATCAACACGTCATCAATACCTCATTAATACATCATCAATACCTCAAAAATACATCATGAATACATCGATACTTCAATACCTCATCAATACATCATCAATACCTCATAGTAGTAGTAGTAATAATATTATAGTCACAGTAGTATTATTATAGTAGTAGGGTTGGGTCGATGTAAAAAAAAAATCAAACCAGTTCGGTATACCGAATTTGACCACTAGTTGCCGCTCCAGAGTTGGTGGCTGTAATGCAACTACACTGTGCTACACTAAAGAAGAGAGTATAGCAATCAACAACTCAGTGACACATTGTGTTTCTATTTCCCACAACAACCATTCAACTTCTAAAGTATAAACATCAAAATGATGAATAGAATTAGACTCCGGCGTAACTAGCAGTGTTTACACATTGACTCATCTGTTTTTTGGTGTGCCATTCTGCCATTCATCCTCCATCTCCATGTCTCGTCTCATCAACAAACAATGCCCCCCCCCCCCCCCCCCCACCTCTACACTTGTAGCTTTCTTTGAGACTAACTCTGCCATGTCTCGTCAACAAACAACATATGTTAATCACGTTGACATATTTTTTATTACCAACACAACTACTTTTTTATTTGCCAGAATGTCTCATGACAAATGCTATGCTATACACACACACACACACACACACACACACACACACACACACACACACACTTGACTCTTTAAATGGAGATATTTATTTTTTCCAATGAAAAACTATTGGCAAGCCTCTCAAAAAAAAAAAAAGGCCCCTTGAACTGATGCAAATACGCCGATGTGTGTAAGTCCCGGTAGCTTCTTTGCGGCTGGCTTTAAGTTGCTAGCGTCTTTAGCAGCCCGGGCATCCTCATATGCTTTCTATGTTTCAGGTGACTTATCAGGTTTGACATATTGAAGCTAGTGCTACTTTTAACAGTTGTTACAAATAACAAGCGACCTGTCTTCTTCAGAAACTTTGAAAAAGTCCCACACAATCGACGCCATGTTGTCCGTTTTCAAACGTAAGCACGCTGTGCTGCATTCACAGCGTGACAGAAATTCCCCGTTCCCACGCTTGCTAGTCGTTCATTCGGCCTTTTTAGGTTCATGTTTCTATTGTTTATGTGTAACGTGTAGAAATACTGTGGATATCAATTCAAGTCAGCAACTACCAAAAATGATGACCGAGTAACAAGTTATTTTCCGACATGAGGCAGAAAGAGTTTTTCTGATTATGCCAACGTCACTTGAACGCATTCACTGCAGGCCATTCAGGTGTCCCAGTGGGAGCAGGGCACTGCCGCACTGACAACATTATATATAATATTTAATTATAATGTTATCGGGGCTATTCGTCATGATATCGGACTTATCGGAATGACGTAATAATTTCTGTTAACGGGCCGATAATTATCGTGCACGTTATATATATATATATATATATATATATATATATATATATACATATATATATATATATATATATATATATATATATATATATATATATATATATATATATATATACACACACACACACACACACACACGTACATACATACACATACATAAATATATAAATATATACACACACGTCTGATATATAGCTAAATAGCTGATTACTTTTTTGTTTAATAGGAATAAATGTTTTCCAGTGATGTGCGAGTGACTGGCTGGCTCACTCCCACCCCTAGTAGTAGTAATATTATTATAGTCGTAGTAGTATTATTACTATTATAGTAGTAGTAATACTATTATAGTAGTAGTAACATTGTAGTAGTAGTAGTAATATTATAGTAGTAGTATGATAGTAGTAATATTATTGTAGTAGTAATATTATAGTAGTAGTATTATAGTAGTAGTAGTAATATTATAGTAGTAGTATTATAATAGTAGTAGTAATATTATTATTGTAGAAATAGTATTATAGTAGGAGTAGTACTATTATAGTAGTACCTACCTTCTGTAGTAGTAATATGACCCAGTGGAGGAGGACCTCTGACGTGGATCAGACCACAGCGATGAGGCATCTCATCTTCAGCAGGATACTCACACAGGTTATAATAATCTACTGAGTGGACCAGACGTAGATACACCAGCAGTCGGTCTAGAACCTAGTAACACACACACACACATTATAATACTACTGAGTGGACCAGACACAACACACGACCCAGACACAACCTAACCCACACCCAAAGGTACACACCCACGAGTCTGTCTAATATATATGATAATGAATATGATGCTACCTTGAGTAGTATTTCATCCGTTTCTACGGTGACGTCGCTGGGGTCCTTGCCGTCTCCGGCCTCGTTGCCCCCGGTGACGCCGGTCAGCTCCTCCTCCTCTGCACTGACCTCCTCTATCAGGTAGTCTGTGATGTTCTTCAGAACCGGGTTGCTCTCCGTCACCTACCAACCATCATGACAGTATCACTCCATCATTCTGTCTCTCCTCCATTCCGTCTCTCCTCTATCATCCCTCCATCATTCTGTCTCCTCTATCATCCCTCCATCATTCTGTCTCTCCTCTATCATCCCTCCATCATTCTGTCTCTCCTCCATCATCCCTCCATCATTATGTCTCTGCTCTATCATCCCTCCATCTTTCTGTCTCTCCTCTATCATCCCTCCATCTTTCTGTCTCTCCTCTATCATCCCTCCATAATTCTGTCTCTCCTCCATCATTCTGTCTCTCCTCTATCATCCCTCCATCTTTCTGTCTCTCCTCTATCATCCCTCCATAATTCTGTCTCTCCTCTATCATCCCTCCATCTTTCTGTCTCTCCTCTATCATCCCTCCATAATTCTGTCTCTCCTCCATCATTCTGTGTCTCCTCTATCATCCCTCCATCATTCTGTCTCTCCTCTATCATCCCTCCATCATTATGTCTCTGCTCTATCATCCCACCCCATTCTGTTACTATGTGTGATTGTAAAGTGTGAAGTAGAGTGTGTACCTCCTCTCCCCACAGAGAGCCCTTCTGGTCCAGGGCGTGGACGAGGCGAGCAGACAGCTTGATGTCGTTCCGGACCACTGGCTTGTGATGAGTCAGACCGTTCACACTTCTCACCCTCCGAGACAGGTCTCTGTTCACTACTGGAGCTAACTCACAGTCCTTTAACTACACAGACAAGACAGGTCTCTGTTCAATACTAGAGCTAACTCACATTCCTTTGACAGACATGTCTCTGTTCAATACTGGAGCTAACTCGGTCCTTTAACCAAACAGACAGGCAAGTCTCTGTTGACTACTGGAGCTAACCCAGTCCTTTAACTACGCAGACAGGTCTCTGTTCACTACTGGAGCTAACTCAGTCTTTTAACTACACAGACAGACAGGTCTGTTCACTACTGGAGCTAACCCAGTCTTTTAACTACACAGACAGGTCTGTTCACTACTGGAGCTAACCCAGTCTTTTAACTACACAGACAGGTCTGTTCACTACTGGAGCTAACCCAGTCTTTTAACTACACAGACAGACAGGTCTGTTCACTACTGGAGCTAACTCAGTCCTTTAAACTACACAAACAGACAGGTCTCCGTTCACTACTGGAGCTAATTCAGTCCTTTAACAAGACAGACAGTCGGATGTAATAGAAAGCTCATTCACAGTCTATACATGTGGTGTCCTGTAATTGGCTAGGAGTAGACACGGTGCTCTGTGATTGGTCATTACCCTGATGTTCTGTAGATTCCAGCAGATCTCCTTGATGTTTACACTGCGGTCAAAGGTCACCCAGCAACGCCGGAAAAACCTGACAACACATGGTACTATATTATATATTATTACATTATTATTACATTATATTTTTATATATTATATACACATTATATATTATATATATATTATATTATCAATACATTATCATATACACAATATTATTACATGTATTATATTATTATTACAATATTATATAGACATTATTATTACATTATATACACATATTATATATTAGGGCTGAACGATTAATCAAATTTAAACAACATCACAATGTGATGGAACACGATTTTCAAATCACAAAGGCTGCGATCGTGTTTTACACAATCTAACCAATCAGAGGGTGTAAACACTTGGCCATGTGGGGTTCACGTACAACATTCACGTGCTGTGGTGTATGTATTAATAAAAATAGCAGCTCATACAGTTTGAACGTCGTTTTTTTAGAAAACAAGTTATTAGAAATGTTGGATATTCACGCTCTGAATTAGCGATGTGATGTGGTGAACTAAAGATGCGATCACCGGTCAAGTCCCAGTGAGTCTAGCGCCTACCTGCCCAGGAGACGGGGTACAGCATGCCATCCCGCACATATTTTAGCCAGGTTGCCATAGCGGAGCTACACAAAACATGCAGGCAGATAGTCGCAGTGGAGCTGAAAACAGCGGCGTTTGCGCTACTACCACAGAGATGTGGTCAAGCCGTACATCGAAACCCTATCAAAGTCTGACCGTGCATTTCATCAATGAAAGATTTGCCCTCAAAGTTCGCTGTCTTCAGACTGCTTACTTCCTGGACGACCACACTGGGGAGAACTTTTCAGCCGGCCTGAGAGAGGAGCTAGCCATGTGGGACTTCCATGAAGAAAACCATGTCTGCCTGTGTTGTTTGTTACTGTTACTGACTGGAGATCAGTAAGATTAATATTGATTTAATATATACATTTAATATATATATATATTTTTTAGATTTTATTAAAAAGTGCAATCCACGTGTTTAGATATTCCATTGTTTATTACGACGACTGAGTTATCTAAATATTTTGTGGTAGAGCCACAGATTTGTTCTTTTTTTATATTGTTTACAAGGCTTGAAGTGAAATCATTCAATATTCTACTGTGATTGAAGGTTTTTCTTTTTACACTTCAATAGTTCAATCAGAGCCCGTCTACGGAGAGCCTGTCCACTCCCTATTAAGTCCCATTGTACCGAATTTTGGTTGCAGTTCCACCAGAGCTCCACTGGGGGCGATCGCCCATGAGTGCAGAATGAATGGGAGCAGATGGAGCTAGACGGCTAAATGTGTCTCTTTCACCTGATTCTCATTGAGAAATCTCAGATTTGATTGTAGTTTTTACAAGTTCAACATGGGTTATAGATCGAAAGTTGAATGAACGAGTACTTATGTCCTTTCGATTTCTTACAGGACGAGTTGTTGTTGCCCATAACACGCTAGCATTCTGCTAATGAACGCTGATTGGTCAGTGAAGGACTGATTACGACCAGAGATCTGCTTGATGGCATCTTGGCATCCGAAGCGGGACCAGAATGTTAAGGTGGACCTTTTCGCCCAAGTTCTTTTTTTTTTTAACACAGCAACTTTTTTTGGTTGCTGGCACTTTTATCTGCGTATCGTTATGTATGTACTGCTGTGTTGTCGATGCCTTGAGGGAAAGGGAGAGGCTTGCCGTAAAGCAGTATCTCTGGTCGTAAGATGTGTATGACGTCATTGACATTTTAAAAGACTTTTTTAAAGCAAATAAGTGACTCTAAAAAATCTAACACCCAGCAATGTGTAATTTCTTTGCATCCCCTTTCGAAAGCAACATTCAAATTACTAGACAAAAAATTATATCCTGAGAAAAGTGGAGTTTGAGGGATATAGCTCCATAGACCGCCATTCATTCTGCACTCGTCCTGTGAGCGCCCTCACATGGAACCAGAGGGGAACTGCAACAGTTCAGAACCCGGAAGTAAACCGAGAGTGGAACTTCTCTCCTTATTAGACATTCTCTGGTTCAATGAAGATATGTTATCCATATCAATTCATGCATCAATTCATCTAATTTCAGCATAAAACATACGTAGGACTGGCATACAGGAAAGAGCAGTTTATATGTTGAGCGTATCCAATGTTGTGTTGGTCATACTGTAGAATGATTTGCTTGTGTTTAGTGAATAATACAGAAGGAATTCGCATACTAAATCGCAATATTGGTCAATTAGATTTTTCCCCCAAATCGTCCAGCCCCATTATATATATTACATACATTATATAATTTTCACATTATATTATATACATTATATTATTATATACACATTATATATATATATATATATATATATATAAATAATATTATTATTACATTATATATTTTATATTACATTATATATTTTATATTACATTATTATATACACATTATATTATTACATTATTATATACACATCATATTATCATATACACATTATTATTACATGATTATATCCACATTGTATTATATTATCACATTATTACATGACATAATGACAAGCTGTGTTTGTGGGGTCATCTAGTGGCTCTTTTACTTTTTATGTTAAAAGGTTATTAAACCAATCAAACAATTAAACATCAAACTATTTTAAATAAACTATTTAAATCTGACCACATGGCCTTAGTGTGGTACATTCCTAAAGAATTTCTATTTTTTTAAGAATTTGAAGTTTTCAGGGCATAAAACCAATGATCTATTAATCTTTACCAATCAAGACTCGATGGTCTAAGAATGGCATAGCTGTCAGTGCTGAATTTCTTTTTAACAGAAAAACAAAAAGAGCCACTAGATGACCCCCCAGATGAGCCCCACAAACACAAAAATCGTTTTAATCGTTTGTTTAAATCGAAAATCGAATCGAGACCTTAAAATCGAACGTCAAATCGAATTGTGAATCTGGAGAATCGTCATCATTATCATAGGACATGATACCATTCTATACACAGAGGTGTTCGTGCTGGACAGCAGTACTGTATATATACACATATATACACACACACACACACACACACACACACACACACATTACCTCCTCTCAGGCTGGGGGTCAGACAGCGCCACCCGCAGGAAACCAGGGTACCTGCGACACAACTACACACACAATTAGTGTGTAATGTATATTGTACTACGGGTGTGTTAGTAGTGTGTATATTGTACTGTGGTGTGTCTTGGGTGTGTAGTACGTACAGATGCAAGCTCCTCTCTACACACGTCAGGAGCAATGCTCCTCATGAACAGGGAGGTGGTGAGGTGGAGGGGGCGGGGCTTAGGAGGCCCCTCCTTCTCTCTTTCCTTCTGACGCTCCTTATGTCGCTCGCCCCCTTCTAACAAACACACAACATACATGCGCATCATATAGAACACACAAACACACACGCTGTAGACGTGTATAAAGTGTGTGTTGCACTAACCCTCCTCCTCCTCCTCCTCCCCGTCTGAGTGGGAGGAGTCAGACTCTGAGCCACTCCCCTCTGCGCTGTCAGCTGACCCGCTGCTACGCTTCCTCTTCCTGCCCTGAGGAGCCAATCACACCAGAGTGTGTCAGGGTGGTCATCATGTGGACCAGTCGTCATAGAGAGAGAGAGAGGAGGACTCTTACCTTCTTGCTCTCCTGTTCCTGCTTCTCTCCATTGAGCTGAACCTCCTCCACCCCCTCCTGGACACAACCACATTATTCTGAATATAGAACATGGCTACTGTCATGTAATAATAATAATAATAATAATAATAATAATAATAATAATAATAATAATAATAATGTGATCATAAAGTAACAACCTGGTTCTTGTCTTTGCTGGTCTCAGCAGCACCAGTGGAGGTGGGAGCAGGCGTCACACCTTGAACGCTCACATCACCTCCACCCCCCCCCGGCCCCTCCCCTCCTGTCACCATGGACACAGGCAGCTCCAACACCTGGAGATCATGGTCTGTCCCTCCCTCCATTTTTATCACCGCTAGAGAGAGGGAGAGAGAGAGTCAGTTCTATTGATAAATAGAATGAATAGTCCCTTTCAATCTGTCTCTCCTCCACCTGCATCCAGCAGCTTGATGATGATGGGGGCGTGTTCCATGTCGAGTGACAGGCTGTCCAGCCAACCGTTGTCCAGCAGGAAGAGGAAGACACCCAATCGGCTCTTCAGAGCAGCCTGAGACTCCGCCCTCCTGCTCACCATCTCCTCTGGGTGGTACTTCAGACGAAACCTAGAGACAGAGACAGAGAGAGACTATTACTATCAACACTTAACTTGGAGAGAAAAAAAGAGACTCACTGCTGTGTGTCTCACCACTCGTGTTCTTTGTGAGTAATGAAGAAGTCGTGTAGCTGCTGGCGTCTGAAGTCCAGTTTGTACTGGTTGTACCGCTTCACTGCCTCTGTCTCATCCACACTGTCCTCCATGTTCAGCAGGAAGTCCTACACACACACACACACACACACACACACACACACACACACACACACACACACACACACACACACACACACACACACACACACACACACACACACACACACACACAGTCTAATCCTGAGGTTGAATGAACAAAGGAAACTTTATTAATCTGGACAGTGGAGACATTTACCTTAAAGCTCCTCATGACAGGAGGGCCGGGGGGGGGGAGGTCCGGGTCCACCAGACCCAGCCTGGGGAGATAGACAGGTTCAGGTCTACAGGCCACTAGACAGGGTCAGGTCTATAGGCCACTAGACCGACAGGTTCTGGTCTACAGGCCACTAGACAGACAGGGTCAGGTTTACAAGTCACTAGACAGACAGGGTCAGGTCTACAGGTCACTAGACCGACAGGATCTGGTCTACAGGCCACTAGACAGACAGGGTCAGGTCTACAGGTCACTAGACAGACAGGGTCAGGTCTATAGGCCACTAGACAGACAGGGTCAGGTCTATAGGCCACTAGACAGCGCTAGGGCAGACAGATTATGTCAACACTAGGTTGAGGTGTGGCTCCCTACCGGCCCTGCAGGGGGTGTCCCGGGTGGTGAGGGTGCATACTGGGCAGCTCAGGGTGCCAGCCAGGGTGTCCGGGAACCCCAGGGAAGGGAGGACCCCCACCCCCTCCTCCATAGGGCAGGTCATAGCCCCCCCGGTACGGCTCACCTCGATGATCATCCCTACACACACGCACAGTAGGTAGAGCGTAAGGTAGAGAGACATGGTTAGAGAACAGGTCCACCAACATTAACACCTGTTGTCACCAGCCAATGGTGGCTTTGACCGTTTGGCAGGTAAAACAAATGCAGTTACATGTTAAAAACAACTGCTTGGCCGGTAGAGGTGCCACTCTGGCAGGTATAAAAAGACAATTCTACTAGTTAATGTAGGACTCTGGGAGAGAAAGGTAAACAGAACGACAGTTGTTTAGGTTAGGAGCTAGAGTTAGGGATTCGAGGCTAGTGTGGGGGCTAGGGGTTAGGAGCTAGAGCTAGGGGTTAGGGAGCCAAGGATAGGGAGATGGGGGTTAGGAGCTAGGGGTTAGGAGTTAGGGAGGCAGGAACTAGGGGTTACCAGTCTCTCCTCATGCGTTTGTGTTGGGGGCTCATGTGTCTGGGTGGAGAAAATCTCTCTCTGCGTCCACGGTCGTAGTCACGCCTACGGTCGCGACCCCGATCCCACTCCCTGCAACACACACATTATATATATATATATATATATATATATATATATATATATATATATATATATATATATATATATAATATATAATATATACACACACACACACACACACACACACACACACACACACACACACACACACACACACACACACACACACACACACACACACACACACACACACACACACACACACACACACAGTAGCAGAGCAGACACTGTAGGAGGATAAGGTTTAGGGATGCAAAAAAATCAAAACACAAATCTCAACCAGTGCAGTGTACTGGTTTTGTAGACGACAGTAAACAGCAGGTCAAACACACAGACTGAATAAAATACATGTTAAACTGCAACTTTTTTGCATTAACGTATCAATATGAAGTAAATGTTGATTGCACAGAATAATGACACTGTCTGCGTTTAGATTGGTTTGCTTAGCTTCCCTATAAGCCTTGCTTTCACTATGCAGCTCTGTCTGCCTACCGGATACGATCTCCTGGGAAACATGAAGGCTCACTTTATGGCACAAAGAAAACGCATCAACCATTGCGCGTGCAACCAAACCAGGAGGGATAGCGCTTTCGTTTACCCAGGTAGTTATCGGTAGCTATCCCAATTAGCTATCCCCAGCAGTAGAAATGGCGGACGGTGGAACAACCGAAGCAAAGCCAATCTGATGACACTACTTATATCTGCTTATGCTACGTTTTTGCATTGCGCAAACTACCTCAATAAACCTTTTTTTATGTACATTTTCATGCGTGATTTTAAAATATATACACATCTGAGTTTGCTACTCAGAGTTTGCTAATCACTTCCTACTACTTTTGTGATATTCATTAAAGACAATCAACAGATGAATTACCTTCTCTATATTTTATTTGAGAAAAAGCTTTTCTTGTCACAAATATGACTTTCTATGAACAATGCAGCTTGCATTTTAACACTAAGAAACTAAAACTAAAATGAACTAAAAGTTTCATTTTTCTTTTCTTTTTAATCTTTCTTTTCTGTCATTAAAGAAAAAGCTGCTCTTAGTCAATTGGTTGTATTTCCGAAGTATTTCATTTGACTTCTACACACCTTACACACAGCGTAGGTCTTGTCCATCTTCCCATGGTCATATACTAAAGAATTTGTATCTGCTTTCATGCCTCCATTACAGACAACATTAATGAATAAACTCACGGTTTTCCTCCTAATGTTTTCTTCTACTCCCCCCTCCACCCCGACGCCAACCCCTGCTGCCGATACTTGTTTGTGCGAAGCAATACTCAAACTATGGTATTACTATGCAATGCACAACATTTCAATAGCTTTTGCCTGTTCCCAAATAAAATGAAGCAAATTTCAATTTCCATCCTCAGTGAACATGCTTCTTTCTTTATTATTTCTAAAATGTTAATCGTTTCTTTCGCAGAGATTTCCAAACAAATGCGTCTTCGTTTTGTGGTTGCTAGGCTTTGAGGAAATGGAAAGTATGTATGCATTCAAATCTGTTTGCTGTGTGTGTGTGTGTGGTGCGCGTGGCCTGGCTTGTGTCTAAAAAAACTGGCTCCGTCCGATTGGCTACCATGAAACATGACTCTGCCTTAGCCAATCATAATCGCTTATCTCGTTGTTAACCCACCCGGTCTCCTCACTAGCAGTTTGTGTATGGAGCCAGGGGTGCGTTCAGATTACGCAATTTATTCAATCAATTCATAGTAACGCACCGCATTTAATGTTCAGTAACGATAACGGCGTTGTAACGACGGAAACAGTAATTAGTTAGATTACCGTTACTGAAAAAATAACGACGTTACATAACGCCATTCTTTTAAACGGTGTTATTCCAAACACTGGTGATACTGTAGCAGACTATAGCAGTAATAGGGCTAGGAGTATATAGTACTGTAGCAGACTATAGCAGTAATAGGGCTAGGAGTATATAGTACTGTAGCAGACTATAGCAGTAATAGGGCTAGGAGTATATAGTACTGTAGCAGACTATAGCAGTAATAGGGCTAGGAGTATATAGTACTGTAGCAGACTATAGCAGTAATAGGGCTAGGAGTATATAGTACTGTAGCAGACTATAGCAGTAATAGGGCTAGGAGTATATAGTACTGTAGCAGACTACAGCAGTAATAGGGCTAGGAGTATATAGTACTGTAGCAGACTACAGCAGTAATAGGGCTAGGAGTATATAGTACTGTAGCAGACTACAGCAGTAATAGGGCTAGGTGTATAGAGTGATACTATAGCAGTAATAGGGCTAGGTGTATAGAGTTATACTATAGCAGTAATAGTGCTAGGTGTATAGAGTGATACTATAGCAGTAATAGTGCTAGGTGTATAGAGTGATACTATAGCAGTAATAGTGCTAGGTGTATAGAGTGATATTGTAGCAGACTATAGCAGTAATAGTGCTAGGTGTATAGAGTGATACTATAGCAGTAATAGTGCTAGGTGTATAGAGTGATACTATAGCAGTACTAGTGCTAGGTGTATAGAGTGATACTATAGCAGTAATAGTGCTAGGTGTATAGAGTGATACTATAGCAGTAATAGTGCTAGGTGTATAGAGTGATACTGTATCAGACTATAGCAGTAATAGGGCTAGGTGTATAGAGTGATACTGTATCAGACTATAGCAGTAATAGTGCTAGGTGTATAGAGTGATACTATAGCAGTAATAGGGTTAGAAGTATGAATCAATGCTTTCCTACCTGTCGGGCCAGTCCTCCCTCCTCCGGTCCTCTCTCTCTCTCGACCGCTCCATGTCACTCCTCTCCCTCCGGAACTTGTCCCGCCTCCTCCTGTCAAACTCATCATCGCTGTCTCCCATTGGTCTAGAGGACAGAGAGAAGACAGTAAGGCTGTAATCCAATTGGCTCCCTTGTTGCCCCATTCCCTATATATTGAACACTATATATACACACCATTTAGGGAACAACACTACAAAATGGCAACACTAAATTGGGCACAAGTGAGCTGATTGGAACACGGCATCAGACTTTATTTACCAGCGTAGACAAAGCCAACATTCAGAACTAAGTAACACCCATCAAATATATCACAAATACTGCTAAACCTGAGTTGGTTAAAGTGAAGATCACATGTGGCTTCACCAAACCATTGGATTAATCAAAGACGATGAGTCTAACCTAGTGGGTCTAATCAACCAGCTGATTTAAACACATCCAAGTCTAACTGTAACCAACAAGCTGATTTAAACACATCCAAGTCTAACTGTACCCAACAAGCTGATTTAAACACATCTAAGTCTAACTAACCAGCTGATTTAAACACATCCAAGTCTAACTGTACCCAACCAGCTGATTTAAACACATCTAAGTCTAACCAACCAGCTGATTTAAACACATCTAAGTCTAACCAACCAGCTGATTTAAACACATCTATGTCTAACCAACCAGCTGATTTAAACACATCCAAGTCTAACTGTACCCAACCAGCTGATTTAAACACATCTAAGTCTAACCAACCAGCTGATTTAAACACATCTACGTCTAAACAACCAGTTGATTTAAACACATCTATGTCTAACCATATTGATATAATTAATATATAGATAGAATAGATCTATATACATACTAGTCCATATATTGATATAAAATATATAGCTAGAATAGATCCATATACTATAACATACTAGTCCATATATTGATATCATTTCTAATATATAGATAGAATAGATCCATATACTATAACATACTAGTCCATATATATATATATATATATATATATATATATATATATATATATATATATATATATATATAGCTAGGATAGATCCATATACTTTAGCACACTAGTCCATATATTGATATAATATATAATATATAGCTAGGATAGATCCATATACTATAACATACTAGTCCATATATTGATATAATATATAATATATAGCTAGGATAGATCCATATACTATAACATACTAGTCCATATATTGATATAATATATAGATAGAATAGATGCATATACTATAACATACTAGTCCATATATTGATATATATAATATATAGCTAGGATAGATCCATATACTATAACATACTAGTCCATATATTGATATCATTTCTAATATATAGATAGAATAGATGCATATACTATAACATACTAGTCCATATATTGATATATATAATATATAGATAGAATAGATCCATATACTATAACATACTAGTCCATATATTGATATCATTTCTAATATATAGATAGAATAGATGCATATACTATAACATACTAGTCCATATATTGATATCATTTCTAATATATAGATAGAATAGATCCATATACTATAACATACTAGTCCATATATTGATATATATAATATATAGATAGAATAGATGCATATACTATAACATACTAGTCCATATATTGATATCATTTCTAATATATAGATAGAATAGATGCATATACTATAACATACTAGTCCATATATTGATATATATAATATATAGATAGAATAGATTCATATACTATAACATACTAGTCCATATATTGATATCATTTATAATATATAGATAGAATAGATGCACATACTATAAAATACTAGTCCATGTATTGATATCATATATAACATAGGTTTTTCTATATTTGTATATATATATAGTTGTGGGTTGGCGAAACGACTCAAGACTTTAGAGTTTACATCGGATACTTTGCTAACTGGCTAACAATAGCACACCGCTAGCCAGCTAGCTCCACGGCTAGCTGCACATGCTAACCCCGGGTCCGTGCTAGCTCCAAGCTAGCTCCAGGCTAGCTCCGGTACGTCATGTTCATATCAGTAAGTGGAGTTACGGGAGAGAAACGGCCTCAAGTCTCCTTTTTTACCTCAAGTCGCGTCTACAGGAGCGTAGAAATCAGCACCGCCGCTCCGTCCTCACACTGATCCCGCCGTGGAACGAGATCCCGCCGTAGAACGAGATCCCGTCGTGGAACGAGATGACGACGAGTACTTCCGGTTCCTCAAGGATAGCAGCAGAGCGCGGGCGCCCTCTGGCGGACAGCCGCGGTTCTGTCTTTAGTTTACATTAGTTACTAGCTGTTACTTTTTAGGCGGCATTAGTTAAGTTGTTACTTTTTTGTTTGTATTGGTTACTAGTTGTTACTTTTTAGTGAGCATTAGTTACTAGTTGTTAGTTTTTAGTTTGCATTAGTTACTAGTTGTGAATTCTTAGTGAGTAGTTACAAGTTATTCGTTTTTAGTTTGCATTAATTACTAGTTGTTACTTTTTTGTTTGTATTGGTCACTATTTGTGAGTTTTTAGCTTAAGTTGTTAGTTACTAGTTGTGAGTTTTTTGTGAGCATTAGTTACAAGTTGTTAGTTACTAGTTGTTAGTTCATTAGTTACAAGTTGTTAGTTACTAGTTGTTAGTTTTTAGTTTGCATCAGTTACTAGTTGTGAGTTCTTAGTTTGCATTAGTTACAAGTTGTTAGTTTTTAGCTTGCATTAGTTACTAGTTGTTACTTTTTTGTTTGTAGCCTATTGGTCACTATTTGTGAGTTTTTTGTTTGTATTGGTCACTATTTGTGAGTTTTTAGTTTGCATTAGTTACACGTTGTTAGTTACTAGTTGTGAGTTACTAGTTGTGAGTTCTTAGTGAGCATTAGTTACAAGTTGTTAGTTTTAAGTTTGCATTAGTTACTATTTGTTACTTTTTTGTTTGTATTGGTCACTATTTGTTAGTTACTAGTTGTGAGTTTTTAGTGAGCATTAATTACAAGTTGTTAGTTAGCCTACTAGTTGTTCGTTTTTAGTGAGCATTAGTTACTAGTACTACTAGTACAAATGTGTAAAGTTACTGAACCCCATCAAGTATTATATGACAATATGAATGAACTAATACCAACTCCCGCCGCTGTCCACCAGAGGAAAGCAGTGCTCCACTACACGACATACAGTCATAATAATACTCATAATACTTTATTACATGAATGTACTGCATTTAACCCATCCTGTTACTATTAGCAGTGAAGGAAGCGTTAACGTGTAGCGTAGTGTTAATGTGTTCATCCAGTAATGTGTTCATAAATAGGCTACAGCAATAGAGCAGAATAAACCGTTATACTCTTTGAAAAGTCATTTTTATACAAACCACAGCGATACATAATGTCTAAGGGCTTTTGTAGAAATGATCTTTGTAAAACTTCATTATATAATACGTAATATTGTATTATGTATATAATAATATATCTGCTCTTCCAGCGCAACACCATATCCCAGGGTTCTACGCGCCGTTGCTACGATACAGAGCAGATGCGTCAGATGCGTCGTAGCTCTGAACCTAAAGACGTTAACGGCGGATAAACGAGACTCGGGTAACGGAGGTAAGAGTACCCTTAGCTTGCGTACCCTTAAAGCTAACACTCTTAGCTTGCGTACCCTTAAAGCTAACACCCTTAGCTTGCGTACCCTTAAAGCTAACACCCTTAGCTTGTGTACCATTAAAGCTAACACCCTTAGCTTGTGTACCATTAAAGCTAACACCCTTAGCTTGTGTACCATTAAAGCTAACACCCTTAGCTTGTGTGTACCATTAAAGCTAACACACTTAGCTTGCGTACCCTTAAAGCTAACACCCTTAGCTTGCGTACCATTAAAGCTAACACCCTTAGCTTGCGTACCCTTAAAGCTAACACCCTTAGCTTGCGTACCCTTAAAGCTAACACCCTTAGCTTGCGTACCCTTAAAGCTAACACCCTTAGCTTGCGTACCCTTAAAGCTAACACCCTTAGCTTGCGTACCCTTAAAGCTAACACCCTTAGCTTGCGTACCCTTAAAGCTAACACCCTTAGCTTGCGTACCATTAAAGCTAACACCCTTAGCTTGCGTACCCTTAAAGCTAACACCCTTAGCTTGCGTACCATTAAAGCTAACACCCTTAGCTTGTGTACCATTAAAGCTAACACCCTTAGCTTGCGTACCCTTAAAGCTAACACCCTTAGCTTGCGTACCCTTAAAGCTAACACCCCTAGCTTGTGTACCCTTAAAGCTAACACCCTTAGCTTGCGTACCCTTAAAGCTAACACCCCTAGCTTGCGTACCCTTAAAGCTAACACCCTTAGCTTGTGTACCCTTAAAGCTAACACCCTTAGCTTGCGTACCCTTAAAGCTAACACCCTTAGCTTGTGTACCCTTAAAGCTAACACCCTTAGCTTGTGTACCATTAAAGCTAACACCCTTAGCTTGTGTACCATTAAAGCTAACACCCTTAGCTTGCGTACCCTTAAAGCTAACACCCTTAGCTTGCGTACCCTTAAAGCTAACACCCTTAGCTTGCGTACCCTTAAAGCTAACACCCTTAGCTTGCGTACCCTTAAAGCTAACACCCTTAGCTTGCGTACCCTTAAAGCTAACACCCTTAGCTTGTGTACCATTAAAGCTAACACCCTTAGCTTGCGTACCCTTAAAGCTAACACCCTTAGCTTGTGTACCATTAAAGCTAACACCCTTAGCTTGTGTACCATTAAAGCTAACACCCTTAGCTTGCGTACCCTTAAAGCTAACACCCTTAGCTTGTGTACCCTTAAAGCTAACACCCTTAGCTTGTGTACCCTTAAAGCTAACACCCTTAGCTTGTGTACCCTTAAAGCTAACACCCTTAGCTTGTGTACTGTTAAAGCTAATAGCATTAGCATATGTACCCTTAAAGCTAACACCCTTAGCTTGTGTACTGTTAAAGCTAATAGCATTAGCTTATGTACCCTTAAAGCTAACACCCTTAGCTTGTGTACTGTTAAAGCTAATAGCATTAGCTTATGTACCCTTAAAGCTAACACCCGTAGCTTGTGTACTGTTAAAGCTAATAGCATTAGCTTATGTACCCTTAAAGCTAACACCCGTAGCTTGTGTACTGTTAAAGCTAATAGCATTAGCTTATGTACCCTTAAAGCTAACACCCGTAGCTTGTGTACTGTTAAAGCTAATAGCATTAGCTTATGTACCCTTAAAGCTAACACCCGTAGCTTGTGTACTGTTAAAGCTAATAGCATTAGCTTATGTACCCTTAAAGCTAACACCCGTAGCTTGTGTACTGTTAAAGCTAATAGCATTAGCTTATGCACCCTTAAAGCTAACACCAGCTTGTGTCCCATTAGCTGAGGTGCTAGCAGGCGGATGGCAGCTAGCGTCCATGGAGCGGAGCGACACTAAAGTGTTGGCCAACCAGCCATACGACGAGAGCCTGGAGGTCAACGACTCTGAGGACATCGCTAGCGTGTACACCCCGACACCACACACACACCAGGTACACACACACACACACACACACACACACACACACACACACACACACACACACACACACACACACACACACAACTTTATAAATGTCTAGTCTGAATCACAACATGATGTCATCCTAGTCTCTGTATCGTGACATGATGTCATCTTAAGACATGATGTCATCTTAAGACATGATGTCCTGTTCTAGAGAGACTTGAGGCCGAGGAGCAGGAAGGGGCGGGGCCTAATGGCAGCCAATAGCAGCAGTGATGAGTTCGAAGAGGAGGATGGTCCCCAGAAGCGACGGGAGCCAATCAACAGCCAGGCTGGGCTAGGCCCGGAGGAGGAGGAGGAGGAAGAGGAGGATGAGGAGGACTCTGATGAAGAGGAGTCTGATGATGATGATGATGATGATGAGGGGGGCTCGGTACCCGAGGGGGCGTATGACCCCGCTGACTACCACAACCTCCCCGTTTCCACGGAGATCAAAGAACTGTTCCAGTACATCACACGGTACGATTGGCTGAGGAGCGTGTACCTGTAATGACATCACGGTGTGTTTCTATTGGCTGACAGAGGTCATGCAATGTTGTAGCTACACCCCCCAGGTGGTGGAGTTGGAGAACAAGCTGAAACCTTTCATCCCTGACTACATCCCAGCAGTAGGAGACATAGATGCCTTCCTCAAGGTACCTACACTACCGCCTAGACACCTTCCTCAAGGTACCTACACTACCACCCAGACACCTTCCTCAAGGTACCTACACTATCACCTAGACACGTTCCTCAAGGTATCTACACTACCACCTAGACACCTTCATCAAGGTACCTACACAACCATCTAGACACCTTCCTCAAGGTACCTACACAACCATCTAGACACCGTCCTCAAGGTACCTACACTATCACCTAGACACGTTCCTCAAGGTATCTACACTATCACCTAGACACCTTCATCAAGGTACCTACACAACCATCTAGACACCTTCCTCAAGGTACCTACACAACCATCTAGACACCGTCCTCAAGGTACCTACACAATCACCTAGACACGTTCCTCAAGGTATCTACACTACCGCCTAGACACCTTCCTCAAGGTACCTACACTACCACCCAGACACCTTCCTCAAGGTACCTACACTATCACCTAGACATGTTCTTCAAGGTATCTACACTACCACCTAGACACCTTCATCAAGGTACCTACACAACCATCTAGACACCTTCCTCAAGGTACCTACACAACCATCTAGACACCTTCCTCAAGGTATCTACACTACCACCTAGACACCTTCATCAAGGTACCTACACAACCATCTAGACACCTTCCTCAAGGTACCTACACAACCATCTAGACACCTTCATCAAGGTACCTACACAACCATCTAGACACCGTCCTCAAGGTACCTACACTATCACCTAGACACCTTCATCAAGGTACCTACACTATCACCTAGACACCTTCATCAAGGTACCTACACAACCATCTAGACACCGTCCTCAAGGTACCTACACTATCACTGAGACACCTTCCTCAAGGTACCTACACTATCACCTAGACACCTTCCTCGAGGTACCTATACCACTACCTAGACACCTTCCTCAAGGTACCTACACTATCACCTAGACACCTTCCTCAAGGTACCTACACTATCACCTAGACACCTTCCTCAAGGTACCTACACAACCACCTAGACACCTTCCACTACAGGGTGTGAACTCTGACCTGAACTCTGACCCTTATGTCAACTCTGACCCCTAGGTGCCTCGTCCCGATGGTAAGCCCGATGACCTCGGCCTGCTGCTATTGGACGAGCCCTGTGTCCAGCAGTCTGACCCCAGGGTGCTGTCGCTGTGGCTGTCAGAGGAGACCAAGCAACACCATACAACCCAGGTACTACACCTGTAGTACACCTGTATCAGTACACCTGTAGTAGTATACCTGTAGACCAAGCAACACCACACCACCCAGGTACTACACCTGTGTCGGTACACCTGTAGTAGTATACCTGTAGACCAAGCAACACCCCACTACCAAGGTAGCTCACCTATATTATTACATCTGTAGTAGTACACCTGTATCAGTACACCTGTAGTAGTACACCTGTAGACTACCAAGGTAGCTCACCTATATTATTACATCTGTAGTAGTCGACCTGTATCAGTACACCTGTAGCAGTACACCTTTATTAGTACACCTGTATTAGTACTACAACTTTATTCAGAGGTGGAAGGAAAGGAGAAGATTTGATTCTTTAATTTAATTTAAGCCTCCTTTCTACTTCCATTGCTCCTTCTCCTCCTCCTGCAGGTGAAGAAGGTAACCAGTATCTCCAGCCCCCAGCAGGAGCAGAAGGCTCTAGACAGCTGGATAGAGAGCATATCAGAGCTCCATCGGTGCAAGGCTCCAGCCAGCGTCCACTACTCCCGGGCCATGCCTGACGTGGAGGTTTTGATGCAGGAGTGGCCGGCCGAGGTAGAGGAGCTGCTGGGCCGCGTGGCGCTGCCCAGCGCTGAGCTGGACTGTGACCTGGCCCAGTATGTAGACATCATCTGTGGTCTGTTGGACATCCCGGTCTACAAGAACCGCATCCAGTCCCTCCACGTCCTCTTCACCCTCTACCTGGAATTCCAGAACTCTGAACACTTCAAGGCCCAGAACCATGACCGCCTGGCGTCCTAGAACTATACAGAGCCTCCTAGAACCAGCTAGAACCACCTATAACCACAACAGCCTGACCAGCTAGAACTATACAGAACCTCTTAGTACCAGCTAGAACCAGGCAGAACCAGGCCAGAAAAAAGCAGACCAGCTAGAACCAGACAGAACCAGACCAGACAGAACCAGACCAGCTAGAACCAGACCAGCTAGCACCAGGCAGAACCAGACCAGGTAGAACCAGACCAGACAGAACCAGACAGAACCAGACAGAACCAGACCACATATAAACCCAGATAAGAGTTGGACTTGAGCTGAAGAACAGACAGTTATCTGAAAGTAGTTATATAATAATATTATCAGAATATGATTGTTATTCAGAATTCAGCTGTCTGTTTTGTAGACTGTTGAACTCTGTGTTGTGTGTGTGTGTATTTACATATAAGTAAATACACAATAATAGGAACATCATCGAAAAGTGAAAGAATTTGTTTGAGGGCACTGAGACTGTAAAATAAACCATCTTTAAAATAAAAGTTATCTGTTCATTCAATGACCCCGGTTAGTACTAGAGAGTCACAATAGATAGTATTAGTAGTAAGTAGTAGTCTTTTTTGTAATATATAAATATAATGACAGAATGATATAGAACATGTGACATCATAAGGTGGGAGATATATATATATATATATATATATATATATATATATATATATATATATATATATATATATATATATATATATATATATATATATATATAAATGTGTGTGTGTGTGTGTGTGTGTGTGTGTATGTTAGTGAGTACATAGTACCGCTAGAGGGCGACAGAGCGTCTCCTCCCAGCCATCTCCCAGCATGCAGCTGGTAGTTATTGTTGACGGACTTGATGGGACCGAGCGGCTGCGTGTTGCGGAGGACTCTGATCCGTTGCCGACCCGGGACGGCAGGCCAGGTTCATCCTCACCCTATTTCACCACACATCAGCATCCATCTGTCTGTTCGTCTTCATTTTGCTTTTGTATTTAATTCCTTCATGTTCCACCTTATGACGTCGCGTGTTCAAATGAAACACTCTCTCCTCTATCATCCCTCCATCGTTCTGTCTCTCCTCTATCATTCTGTCTCTCCTCTATCATCCCTCCATCATTCTGTCTCTCCTCTATCATCCCTCCATCATTCTGTCTCTCCTCTATCATCCCTCCATCATTCTGTCTCTCCTCTATCCTCCATTCATCGTTCTGTTTCTCCTCTATCATCCCTCCATCATTCTGTCTCTCCTCTATCATCCCTCCATCATTCTGTCTCTCCTCTATCATCCCTCCATCATTCTGTCTCTCTATCACCCACTCCATTCTGTCTCGCCTCTATCATCCTCATCCCTCCATCATTCTGTCTCTCCTCTATCATCCCTCCATCATTCTGTCTCTCCTCTATCATCCCTCCATCATTCTGTCTCTCTATCACCCACTCCATTCTGTCTCGCCTCTATCATCCTCATCCCTCCATCATTCTGTCTCTCCTCCATCCCTCCGTCGTTCTCTCTTCTATATTGCAGTGATGATATACGTAATATAATATGATGTATATTATATAATGTATATGACTGTATATTGCAGAGTGATAAGAACATATGTTGTATGGAATATAATATCATGATATATATTACGTATATAATGTATATGACTGTATATTTCAGAATGATAATAACATATGTTGTATGTAATATAATTTAATGGTATATATTATATAATGTATATGACTGTATATTGCAGAGTGATAATAACATATGTTGTATGTAATATAATATCATGATATATATTATATAATTGTAGAGTGATAATAACATATATTTTATTTTATGTAATATAATGGTATATATTATATAATGTATATGACTGTATATTGCAGAGTGATAATAACATATATTGTATGTAATATAATGGTATATATTGTATAATGTATATGACTGTATATTGCAGAGTGATAATAACATATATTGTATGTAATATAATATAATGGTATATATTATATAATGTATATGACTGTATATTGCAGAGTGATAATAACATATATTTTATGTAATATAATATAATGGTATATATTATATCATGTATATGACTGTATATTGCAGAGTGATAATAACATATATTTTATGTAATATAATATAATGGTATATATTATATAATGTATATGACTGTATATTGCAGAGTGGGGCCCCCTGCTGTCCGGTGGTGTGTCTGCAGACCCTGGCTGTGCTTCAGGTACAACGCTATGGACGAGACCCCCACTCCTCCCTCTACTTGCCCCAGGGGGTCCTGTCTGGTGAGACACGCATGCACACACGCACGCACGCATGCACGCACACATGCATGCACACACTCTACTGGTTCATGGGGACATTATGGGCACTTTATGGGGACAGTTCTGTGTTGCCAGGCGAACACCTCTACGACGTGACGGTAACCGATGGTGACTGTCGGCTGCGTGTGGCCCTTGACCCGGTCCTCAACACACTGGTAGAGAGAAACATCCTCCATGTTGGGTCAAGGCTAAGCCATGCCTCCTTCTCACTGCCCCTCAGCCAGGGGGAGGGGCCAGGGGACCAGGGCTCAGTCAATCAGCTGGAGAGGTAAACATTTTCTACCTTTATGATGTTGCTGTTGGTATAGTAGTGACTGTCTACTCCAGTGTGTATGTGTGTGGTAGTTTCAGGCTGGTGAGTGTGGAGGTGTGTGAGGAGGAGGAGGAGGAGGAGGAGGAGGAGGAGGAGGAGGAGGAGGAGGAGGAGGAGGAGGAGAGGGAAGAGGATGATGAAGACAGGCAGTTGCCATTGTTTAGCTTCTCTCCAGAGGACCGCCCACTAGCAGGTAACCATGACAACTGAACAGTAGAAGAACAGTAGGAAGAACAGTTATCTGCTCATTATCAACCAGATAAAAACATTATCCTTATTTACTAACCAAGCCTTTGTGTCTATTGGCTGGATCTAGGGGGTGTGGTCCCACTGCTAGCTAATAGAAGCAGCTTCCTGCCGCTGTGGAACAACAGAGACTACAGTGGCTCTGCATGGCGAAGCTCCGCCCCAACACCCGAGGCAGACACAAGCATCGCCCTCACTGGAGGCGAGAAAGAGGAGGGTACGGAGGGAGAAAGAGGAGGGTACGGAGGGAGGAAAGAGGAGGGTACGGAGGGAGAAGAGGAGGGTACGGAGGGAGGAAGAGGAGGGTATGGAGGGATGAAGAGGGAGAACATAGCAGACATCAACGATAGTTTGCGTTCAACTTGTTTCATACCATCACAGCATCCTCACCAGGGTTCTGGACGGGTTCTGATACACTATCATAAGAATGTTTTCATATGGCGTTCCACAGGGGTCAGTTCTTGGTCCCATCCTTTTTTCATTATACATGCTTCCCCCCTGAGCCAGGTCCTTCTTACCTCCTAGAATCCACCCTGCTATGTCCATTTTACATTCTCAATTCTAGATTCTTGTAACACAAGAATCGTGTGCATGTGTGTGTGTGTGTGTGTGTGTGTGTGTGTATAGCTGTGCGTCCCAGGGTGACAGTGCGTGAGCTCAGGGAAGAGTTTTTCTCCGGTCGCCGTGGTGTAGTCAGACGGCCCCTGGTCGTACGCATCATCAACAAGGCTCACCTGATGTATTATGGGAAATCAGACAGGACGTGTGAATGCCCTTATAAGGTAACACTGACACACACACACAAACACACACACACACACACACACACACACACACACACACACACACACACACACACACACACACACACACACACACACACAGTGATACACAGCGGTGCACACACTCTGTTCTCTCTCTCTCTCTCTGCAGGTGGTGTTGGAGGTGTGTGATCGCTCGGCAGCAGTGTGTGTGGTTCTGTGGAACAGTGTGTGTCTGGACTGGTACCGAACCCTGAGACCTGGACACACACTCACACTGTCTCACTACAGAGTCAAGACCAGCTACACACACCAGTCTGACATAGGTAAACATACACACACACACCGAAACACACCCACGCACACAAGCATGCAAGCACACACACATCTTGAATTGCCTGTGTCTCTCTATTCGTCTGTCTGTCTGTCTCTCTACCTGGCTGTCTCTCTAGAGGTCAGTGTTAACACCTCTCTGTCTGTCTGTCTCTACCTGTCTGTCTCTCTACCTGTCTACCTGTCTGCCTCTAGAGATCAGTGTTAACACCTGTCTGTCTGTCTGTCTACCTACCTGTCTGTCTCTCTAGAGGTCAGTGTTATCACCTGTCTTTCTGTCTACCTGTCTGTCTAACTAGAGGTCAGTGTTATCACCTGTCTGTCTGTTTACCTGTCTGTCTCTCTAGAGGTCAGTGTTAAAACCTGTCTGTCTGTCTGTCTACCTATCTGTCTCTCTAGAGGTCAGTGTTAACACCTGTCTGTCTGTCTGTCTGTCTACCTGTCTGTCTCTCTAGAGGTCAGTGTTAACACCTCTCTGTCTGTCTATCTGTCTGTCTCTCTAGAGGTCAGTGTTAACAGCAGGAATCCTAGAGCTCAGGTGCGTCTTCTCCCAGAATGCTCTGTTCCTCTAGAGCTCCGCCCCCCCTGCCCCTCATACACCTTCTGTAGCGGGTAACACACACACACACACATGCACACAGAGACACGCATGCATGCACACACACACACACACACACACACACACACACGCACACGCACACGCACACGCACACACACACACACACACACACACACACATAAGCAGACAGTATATCTTATATACCACTACTTTCTGAACAGGCAGGAGCTTGTGGAAGTTTCCCATGGCAACCTGTGTGATGTCATCGGCCTGTTGACCTTCGTTGGACGATCTGAACGAATCAGAAACAACAGTGAGACTCACCATATATATATATTAGTGTTGGGCATAGATTCATTTCTTTAATCTAGATTAATCTAGATTAAAATGGCTCATTTGAATTCTGTCGAAGGCATTCATAATATGCGTGTGCTACCTAAATAATGACTAAAAATAAGTCTGCGCGATTGTTGACGGGGGGGCGAGATTGTTGACCGGAGGGGGAGAGGTGCGCGATTGTTGACGGGGGGGGGGGGGGGCAGAATACGGACGTTTATCATCTTTTTTAAAATATATATTTTTTAAGAGGCCCCTGATTGGCCGAGGCCCCGGGCTGAAGCCCAGGTAAGCCCGTGCATTAAGGCGCCACTGCCCAGACCTACGACCGACGGGGGGGGGGGCAGCCCGTTCTCATCCCAACTCGTAATATACCGACAATTTGTCACGCCCCTAGACGTCTGACATTGACGCAAAAGGTACCCTCCCGCGTCTGTGTGAAACGATCTGGGGGTTCTCATAAACCCGTTCGCGGTGGTAAGAGACGAGCAGAGTCTACAGCGTCCGCAGTCTACTGTGAAACAATTCACTCCAAAAAGGGTTATGGTTATGGTTAGGGTTATGGTTAGGGTTAGCGTAATCTATCACCGGAAATGGGGAACTTGAAACCTCCTGCCATTTTACTTCCAGTGACTCTCATGTTGCAGGTCACGACCCTTTTCATGACCTTTCAAGATGGTTTGCTGTCAGAGCTTCTCAGAAGTGTAACCTGCGAGTCCTATTTGCTGAGAATGTGGTTGCAAAAAGCCAATTTGGAGATAGGAAGGTCTCACCGCCCCGAGACTTGACACCCTTATTACAACCCCACACCTAATATTGGCCCTCTGTGACCCCGGGGGGGCCATCCGCGCCCCGTCATTACGTGGCGTACTTTTGATCCAACTGTAATGGGAGGCGTTAGGCCGGCCCCCTGCACAGCCCCCTTTTGGCTGAGAGACTTGATAATTTCACAGAATGATCCCAAGGCACCCCCTTGGGAAGGCATGCGTTTCAATAGAGCATTTGATGGTGCTTTGTGAGTCACTTCCGGTTGGGTTGCAGCCACCAAATTGATAATCTTGGATGTCCTTGAGGCCCTCTTTCATCTAAAAGAGACCCCCGGTCTCACTCCCAAGTGTACTTGACCTCTGACCTCTAATGGTGTTCTTCTGATCCCAACCCATTTCCATCGCTTCCGGTTGGGCTAGAGCCACCAAATTCATATTCTTATATGTCCTTTAGGCCCTCTTTCATATAAAAAAGACCCCAGGAGGGTGACCTTGAGGTCATGTACACTTGGGAGTGAGCTGGCGTCTCTTTCATATGAAAGAGGGCCTATAAGATTATCAATTTGGTGGCTCTAGCCCAACCGGAAGTGATTCAAATGGGTAGTTCAGAGGTCATCAGAAGACTCAAATAATGCGTATATATTATGAAAAATAAAAAGCATTAGTGACTTTTTTTTCATTTGATTATTGGATATAATAGATAGTTCCTGTATAGTTCATTCAGTGCTATGTTGACTGACAGATGGCCAGGGGGCAGAGCTACAGCAATATCGATGGCTCTCATTGGAGGATGGAACTATTGATCAGCCAATCATGGTGAAGCTTTTCTCCACATCCCAACCCGAGGTCCACGACAATCTGTTCCCCTGTAAGTCAATGTATATATATATATCCCTAACCCTGCTTATACCCTAACCCTATACCCTAACTATACACCCTAACCCAAACCACAACATGTATATACCCTAACCCTAACCACAACATGTATATACCCTAACCACAACATGTATATACCCTAACTCTAACCACAACATGTATATACCCTAACCACAACATGTATATACCCTAACTCTAACCACAACATGTATATACCCTAACCCTAACCACAACATGTATATACCCTAACCACAACATGTATATACCCTAACTCTAACCACAACATGTATATACCCTAACCCTAACCACAACATGTATATACCCTAACCACAACATGTATATACCCTAACTCTAACCACAACATGTATATACCCTAACCCTAACCACAACATGTATATACCCTAACTCTAACCACAACATGTATATACCCTAACCCTAACCACAACATGTATATACCCTAACCACAACATGTATATACCCTAACCCTAATAATAACATTTAAATACCCTAACCACAACATGTATATACCATAACCCTAACCACAACATGTATATACCCTAACCACAACATGTATATTATATACATGTTGTGGTTAGGGTATATACATGTTGTGGTTAGGGTATATACATGTTACCTATATATACCCTAACCACAACATGTATGTACTCTAACACTAACCACAACATGTATTACTCTACCCTAACCACAACATGTATCTACCCTAACCACATGTACATGAGCTTCATATTGTGTTATCTCTCTCTAGTGTGTGTGGTCGTGTGCACGCGGCTGAAGGTGATCAGAGACAGGTGTTACTACCTGACCAACAGCACATACACACAGGTGTACTGCACAGGTACACACACACACACACACACACACACACACACACAGGTGTAATGCACAGGTACACACACACACACACACACACACACACACACACACACACACACACACACACACACACACACACACACCCTGAGTGCTGTGCTGTGATTGACAGGTCAAGGTCAACACTCAGAGATGCCATATCGCAGGCTCAGCCCAGTCCGTCTCTTCCTCCAATGGCTGCAGAGTCAGACAGACCAGGATGTTCTGAGGAGGGCTCTGATTGGTGGATACTTTATCTACCCTCCGCCCCCTGTCTCCATGGAAACACACATGAGGGACAGGAGAGGTGTGTGTTTGTGTGCGTGTGTATGTGTGACTGTGTGTATAAACTATTTGTTTGTATAATGTGTGTGTATGTGAGTAATGTGTGGGTATAATGAGTGTGTGTGTATGTGTGTGTGTGTGTGTATAGTGCAGCCATGTTTAGTGAAAGGGGCGGAGCTTCAGAGAGAGGTGGAGTCTCTGCACTACCGCGAGCGACGGACACTCTGTCTCCAGGCAACGGTTACCATGGTGATGTACAAATGCAGAGGAAAGGTACTGACGTATTTATCTTTAGATGAACTCTAAATATATCTATAAAGTTAATCTTAATATATCTATAATGTTAAATCTAAAGATTTCTATACAGTTAATCTAAATATATCTATAAAGTTAAATTACAGATATCTATAAAGTTAAATCTAAAGATATCTATAAAGTTAATCTAAATATATCTATAAAGTGAATATAAATATATCTATAAAGTTAAAGCTAAAGATATCTATAAAGTTAATCTAAATATATCTATAAAGTTAAATCTAAAGATATCTATAAAGTTAATCTAAATATATCTATAAAGTTAAAGATATCTATAAAGTGAGTCTAAATATATTTATAAAGTTAATCTAAAGATATCTATAAAGTTAATCTAAATATATCTAAAGTTAATCTAAAAATATCTATAAATTTAATCTAAATATATCTATAAAGTTAAATTTAAAAATATCTATAAAGTTAATCTAAATATATCTAAAAAGTTAATCTAAATATATCTATAAAGTTAATCTAAAGATATCTATAAAGATATATCTAAAGATATATATAAAGTTAATCTACAGATATCTATAAAGTTAATCTAAATATATCTATAATGTTAATCTTAAAATATCTATAAAGTTAATCTTAAAATATCTATACAGTTAATCTAAATATATCTATAAAGTTAATCTAAAGATATCTATAAAGTTAATCTAAAGACATCTATAAAGTTAATCTAAATATATCTATAAAGTTAATCTAAAGATATCTATAAAGTTAATCTAAAGACATCTATAAAGTTAATCTAAAATAATCTATACATCATCTATAGATAACTATAGATTAACTCTATCTATTTATCTATAGATAATTGTAGATAATCTATAGATAACTATAGATTATCTACTCATGATCTTTTTTTGTTTTTTCAAATGTGAACAATTGTATTTTTTATTTTGATCAAAATATCAAAATATTGATCCAATACTTTTATCTCTCTTTCTGTCTGTCTCTGTCTCTGTCTCTGTCTCTCTCTCTCTCTCTCTCTCTCTCTCTCTCTCTCTCTCTCAGGAGGACTCTTGTCTTGTGTGGAGCAATAACAAGTTATCTCGCTCACACCCTCCCCCTCTCTCCTCCTCCATCCTCTCCTCTCCACTCCTCTCCTCCTCTCCTCTCTCCTCCTCTCCTCTCCTCTCTGGCCTCTCTCCTCTTCACCCCTGCAGAGTAAGGTTAGACACACACACACACACACACACACACACACACTATGTGCAGTACTCGTGTGTGCTGGCAAGTAGTTTTCATATACTCTGTTTTACAATGGTGTGTGTGTGTGTGTTTGTGTGTGTGCATACGTGCGTGTGTCAGGTGTTTCAAGCGTAAACATCAAACAGCTTCCGGAGAGCAGAAGTTGAAGAGGTCAGTCATCCAACAAACCAATCACAGAGCAGGTTTTACCTGTCTGTCTACATGTCTGACTGTCTACCTGTCTGGCTGTCTACCTGTCTGACTGTCTACCTGTCTGACTGTCTGGCTGTCTACCTGTCTGGCTGTCTACCTGTCTGACTGTCTGGCTGTGTCTACCTGTCTGACTGTCTACCTGTCTGTCTAGTTGTCTGACTGTCTACCTGTCTACTTGTCTGTCTGCAGGCCGCTAGTGACCTCAGAAAAAGAAGGAAGAGGGACAGGTAAAAGTGTGTCTATAGTGTGTGTGTATGTGGGTGTGTGTGTGTATAATGTGTGTGTATAATGTGTGTATAATGTGTGTATGTGTGTGTGTATAATGTGTGTATGTGTTTGTATAATGTGTGTATAATGTGTGTGTGTGTGTGTGTGTGTGTGTATATAATGTATTTGTCTGTGTATAATGTGTTTGTGTGTGTATAATGTGTGTGTGTGTGTGTGTGTGTAGCTGTCCTCTACAATGCTTCCATGGAGTTCTTGGACAGAACGGAAATTGATGAAGATGATGATGATGATGATGATGATGATGATGAAGAGGCCAGCATCATCACTGTACCTCTCTCCCCCTTCTTCTCTGGCATTGCCATGGAAACCCTCCCACTGCGCTATAGCCCCGCCCACAAGGAGCAACAGGTCATCACCGTGGCGATGCAGTCAGGAGAGGGGGGGCGGGGCTTCAAGAGACAGGGGGCGGAGTTTACCTCCCCTGTAGACAGTTATTATGTCCTGTCACTCAGAGGTACACACACACATTATATACACACACACACAAACACATTATATACACACACATATACACTGGTTGACCTCTCTCTCCACTTGATGGCACGTTCCACAGACTTGAATGACTTGGGTCGGCCTTCCAGGAAGCTCTGCATGTTGTGTAATACCTCCATCACCTGGAGAGAGAGAATAGGATGACTCACCTCTCTCTCTCTCTCTCTCTCTCTCTCTCTCTCTCTCTACACAGTGCTGTCAGACAGTGTGATGGTGGACGCTGTCTTCCTCCCCCTCCTCCCCCCCCTCCTCCCCCCTCCCCCTCTCCCCCACTCAAACACCTGGCTCTCCATCCTCGCCCACGGAACCTTCTCCTCACACACTCCTCCCCCCTCCCCAGGTACAAACACACACACACACACACTCCCCCCCAGTCACACACACTCAACTCACACATCCCCCCAGGCACACACACACACACACACACACACACACACACACACACACACACACACACACGCACACACTACCCCCCCACCCTAGGTACACACACACACACACTCTCTCTCTGAGGACGTTTATATTGAGATCTGTTTGTGGGTTCTGTAGGTGACCTCATCAACATGGCAGGCCAGCTGGCCAATCAGAGGCTCTTCTGTGTTCTGGAGGCTTGTCATCTGGGAGGAGCCAAGTCGGAGCTGGTGCTGAGCAGAGCCTTCTTATTATAACACACACGCACACTCACACACACACTCACAGTCACACCCACTCACACACACTCGCGCATGGACACGCACACACACACACACACACTCACACACAGACACTCATACTCGCACACATACACACACACACACACACACTCACACATGTGACACATGTTAAGTTAATGAAGTTTTAAGTTAATAAAGTTTTGAAGTTTTCCTATTCTTGTCATACTGTTTGTGTGTGTGTGTGTGTGTTTGTGTGTTGCCATAAGTAAGGACGTGTGTGTGTGTGTGTGCAACTGATGTATGTAATGGAACTTAAATGAAGAACTGGATGGAACGAAAGACAGTCGACATATTGTTCTTTTAAAACACTTTATTCAATATTCATACCATGTTTCCGTCTGTTTATGTTGGTCGTAGTTTAGAGCATGTTTGTAATTTAGAGTGGTTGTAGTTTAGAGCATGGTTGTAGTTTAGAGCATGGTTGTAGTTTAGAGCATGGCTGTAGTTTAGAGCATGGTTGTAGTTTAGAGTGGTTGTGATTTAGAGCATGGTTGTAGTAGTTTAGAGCATGGCTGTAGTTTAGAGCGTGGTTGTAGTTTAGAGTGGTTGTGGTTTAGAGCATGGCTGTAGTTTAGAGCGTGGTTGTAGTTTAGAGTGGTTGTAGTGTGGTTGTAGTTTAGTGTGGTTGTAGTTTAGAGTGGTTGTAGTGTGGTTGTAGTTTAGAGCATGATAGTTGCGCATGTTATGCGCAGTGGTAGTTGTAGTTTATACGTGGTGGTAATTGTAGTTCATATGCGGTGGGCGTGTGTCTGACAGATGTAGCGTAGTCTTTCAGAGCAGTGCAGGTCGTTAAGGAGACCGTTGCTATGGAGATGAGCACAGTCCTCTGTGATAAGTTGACCTCCTCTCCAGTTATCAGGCTGGTTGGGTTTCCAGTGGCTATAGGAAAATATAAATATAAAAAATATATAAAATAAATACAAAAATATATAGAGAAATCTCTCTCTCTCTCTCTCCCTCTATATATATATATATATATATATATATATATATATATATATATATATATATAAATATATATTTTAGGGGTGTCACAATTCTCAGAATCCATGATTCGATTCAATTTTTGATTTAAACAAACGATTAAAAGACTACTTATTTAGCAATGTACCACACTAAGGCCATATGGTAAAATTTAAATAATTTATTTAAAATATAACAAAAACGTATTTCACCAAATAACTGTTTAACACAAAAACAAAAAAAAGCCACTAGATGACAGCACAACAAACACAGCTTAAAGAAATGTCGATCCTGTTGATCCTGCTTTTGATTTCAATGATCGAAATCGAAAGCTTATTTCGATCATTGACCCCCAATCAGGGATTAGAAACGGTTCAAAGAACGAAAACGAAAACCGGAAACGAATGACATTTTAGAATGAACATAATCGAAAATAGGAACAAAAACAATTTCAGTTGCTCTGGAGTGAAAACGCTATTTCGGCTAAGGCTACATGCAGGTAGGGTTAGGGTTAGGCAGGGGCTGTCAGGCTACATGCAGGTAGGGTTAGGGTTAGGGCTAAGGTTAGTGAGGGGCTGACAGGCTACATGCAGGTAGGGTTAGGTTTAGGGTTAGGGTTAGGCAGGGGCTGTCAGGCTACATGCAGGTAGGGTTAGGGTTAGGGCTAAGGTTAGTGAGGGGCTGACAGGCTACATGCAGGTAGGGTTAGGGTTAGGGTAAGGGAGGGGCTGTCAGGCTACATGCAGGTAGGGTTAGGGTTAGGGTAAGGGAGGGGCTGTCAGGCTACATGCAGGTAGGGTTAGGGTTAGGGTAAGGGAGGGGCTGTCAGGCTACATGCAGGTAGGGTTAGGGTTAGGGTTAGGGCTAAGGTTAGGGAGGGGCTGACAGGCTACATGCAGGTAGGGTTAGGGTTAGGGCTAAGGTTAGGGAGGGGCTGTCAGGCTACATGCAGGTAGGGTTAGGGTTAGGGTAAGGGAGGGGCTGTCAGGCTACATGCAGGTAGGGTTAGGGTTAGGGTAAGGGAGGGGCTGTCAGGCTACATGCAGGTAGGGTTAGGGTTAGGGTTAGGGCTAAGGTTAGGGAGGGGCTGTCAGGCTACATGCAGGTAGGGTTAGGGTTAGGGTAAGGGAGGGGCTGTCAGGCTACATGCAGGTAGGGTTAGGGTTAGGGCTAAGGTTAGGGAGGGGCTGTCAGGCTACATGCAGGTAGGGTTAGGGTTAGGGTAAGGGAGGGGCTGTCAGGCTACATGCAGGTAGGGTTAGGGTTAGGGTAAGGGGAGGGGCTGTCAGGCTACATGCAGGTAGGGTTAGGGTTAGGGTTAGGGCTAAGGTTAGGGAGGGGCTGTCAGGCTACATGCAGGTAGGGTTAGGGTTAGGGTAAGGGAGGGGCTGTCAGGCTACATGCAGGTAGGGTTAGGGTTAGGGTAAGGGAGGGGCTGTCAGGCTACATGCAGGTAGGGTTAGGGTTAGGGCTAAGGTTAGGGAGGGGCTGACAGGCTACATGCAGGTAGGGTTAGGGTTAGGTAGGCAGGTAGGCCTAAATCTGGTGCGTTACTCATTCAGCCTTGTGCAAAGTTACAAATAATCTGTAGTTTCTTTCTTTCTGATGCTTATTTATTTGATCCTTTTATCGATATATAAATCAGTTTGTAAAGGCAATGACATTTTAAAAATAACGTTATTAACCGTTCTCCTATAAGGTTCTAACCGAACAGTTCTAACAGAAATGTATCATATCTATATATATAGATATGATATATATATTACCGTCGATCCATGGTGTACGGGGTCTGGTTGACCCACTCCCACTTCCCCGTCCGTTCATCTGTCAGACCGATCCAGTGGAACACTGGCATAGCCTTGCTGGTCACAAACCTCTGGAGCAGACAGTTTGACAGACACATAGACAGGTAAACAGAAAGATAGACAGACAGGAAGACAGACAGGTAAACAGACAGGTCGACAGACAGACAGGTAGACAGACCCATTCCTCTTCAGTGTGTAGGATAGCCAGGTGAGCCCCATAGGAGGAGCAGCGATCTTTAGCGTTGTCCCAGGACAGACTGTCTTTAGAGAACAGGAAGCAGACGGGCTCGGCCCCGTTCTGAGAAGATAACGGCTCCCAGTCCGCCTCACAGCACACCTCTCCTGTAGCCCTGCTCCCTGTTAGAATAGATATGATGTATGATATATAAATACACAATATATATACCTCATAGCACGCCTCTTCTGTAGCCCCTTATATATTATAATACAAATGATATAATATATTACATAGTAATACACATGATATGTATTATATGTAATATATTATTCATACACATTATATTTATTCTATATTAATACACAGATATATCATATTTATTATATATTATATATTAATATAAAGTATGTATATTTTATATTAATACACATATATATTATATTTGATATATTAATACAAATTATATATATCATATATATTATATATTAATACACATTATATATTATATATTATGTGTTAATACACAATATATATACCTCACAGCACACATCTCCTGTAGTCCCTGAACTCACAGACAATCAGACAGTCACATACAGACAGGTAGACAGGTTGACAGGCAGACAGACAGACAGACAGACAGACAGACAGACAGACACACAGACAGACAGACACACAAACACACACACAGACACACAGACAGACAGACACACAGACAGGTAGATAGAAAGACAGGCAGACAGACAGGTACAGACAGACAGGTAGACAGACAGACAGGTAGACAGACAGACAGACAGACAGACAGACAGACAGACAGACAAACAGACAGGTAGACATACTGTTGTTACTCAGTCGGTCTAGAGAACATTTGAGTCCGCTCACGGTCTTCCTGAGCGACTCCAGGACAGACAGACCTCTCAACGCATCAGACACTAGAATATACATGATACACATGATATACATGATATACATAATATACATGATACACATGATATACATGATATACATAATATACATGATACACATGATATACATGATATACATGATATACATGATACACATGATATACATGATATACATAATATACATGATACACATGATATACATGATATACATGATATACATGATATACATGATACACATGATATACATGATATACATAATATACATGATACACATGATATACATGACACACATGATATACATAATATACATGATACACATGATATACATAATATACTTGATATACATGATACACATAATATACATGATATACATAATACACATAATATATATATATATATATCTCTCTACCTGAGGACAGCTGGTCCTTGTTGGTCTCCACAGCAAACTGCAGACGTTTCACGTCCTTCAATGCATCTGTCAACACACAGCCAGGTTACCGTGACGACATGTCAACACACAGCCAGGTTATCATGGAGACATGTCAACACACAGCCAGGTAAGCCAGGCCAGCCAGTACCATGGCAACAGGTAATCATGACAGCATGTAACCATGACAACCTGAGGGCGTAGTCAGTACCTCTGGTGGTGTTCAGAGCATAGACAATATATACGTAGACGCCTCATAGACTGACGCTGCCTGTTGGAGCTGACGTATCAGCGCGGCCGCCATCTTGGATGGGTCCCCAGTGCGCCCCCAGTGTATTTATTTCTACTGAGGAAGGTGTATCCCCAACTACAATAATAATCATAACTCCCCAAATTTTTACCGGATTTTCACACGGTTTGGTTTGTTACAAACGGCAGAGATTTATTTATGATACAGGACAAATTAATAAAAATAAATAAATAATAATAATAATAATTATTATTGTTCAATCTTACTTGTGAACGGTAATCCCACGCGATCTGGTGTCAATACTGCGCCGTAAGCTGCACAAAATACTGCATAGCTTGCTCTCCCGTTGACTCCTATGCTAGACTAGAGTGAGGAGACCCAACCAATATGGCGGCGACGCTGGGTTACGTTCCAGCACGTCATGAGGCGTCTACGTATATTATGTCCATGGTTCAGAGAGCACGTCAGAGTCTGGATGTGATATATCATGTAACCATGACAACTTGAGGGCGTGGTCAGTACCTCTGGTGGTGTTCAGAGAGCTCGTCAGAGTCTGGAGGCTGGACGTCAAGTTGGTCATCGTCTGCTCCAATGATGACAGACGACTGGATGTCTTAGTGTCTGCAAACACACACACACACACACACACACACACACACACACACGCATATACATCAGACACATACACACACCCACGTACACATTTGTAAAAGCATTTGTGTTAAGTGTATGTGTGTGTGTGTGTGTGTGTGTGTGTGTGGGTGCATGTGCGTACTGATGACTCCCAGTGTAATGATCAGAATCAGGATAACAGCAGCTGTCAGCGCAGGTAAGATCTTCTCAGTCCACCCAAACCTCCTGGTCCAGATCACACTACTCTTAGACTCTACACACACACACACACACACACACACACACACACACACACACATGCTCTCTCACACACACGCACACACACACGTACACACACACACACACACACACACACACACACACACACACACACACACACACACACACACACACACACACACACACACACACACACACACACACAGGTCAGACAAATAGACAAACAGACAGAGAGACAGACAGACAGACAAGAGACATTTGGACAGACAGACAGACTAACCGTTGGTCCAGAATGTGTTGCTATCGCTAGCGTTGGTGTCATCATGGTATTCAGTCGTCATGACGATATAATCAGACGTCTAATATAATATATAATTAGATGTCTAATATCATCAGATGTCTAATATATCATCAGATGTATAATAGAAGTCGCTGCTGGTCTCTATGAGAAGGTTTGACTAGAAGTCAGCTGCTGGTCTCTAGGAGAAGGTCTGACTGAATCAGTTGAACGGGTGGTCAGTGACCCCACATGCACTTTGAGCTCAACAGAAACACAACCAAAGTGTGTGAGAGAGAAAGACTTTACTACGTTATACAATTCATGTTACTGTTTAAATTGCCAACCTGAATCAAAATGTGTACACTTTCCTGTAACTTCATACAATAAGAATCTTAACATGTAGAATCAGTGAAAAGCACTCACTTTATATCTTTGATTATTACAATTAATTTTTATTCTGGACTTTTTGTATTTCAATGTATGTTGTGTGATTGGGTGTTCAGATGGAAGCTTCCTTTAATACTGAAAATACTTGATATACTGTATATATATATATATATATATATATATATATATATATATATATATATATATATATATTAGTGGTGGGCATAGATTAATTTGTTTAATCTAGATTAATCTAACTGTAATCTTGGAATTCATCTAGATTAACCGGGCAGAGGACGCAGCCGTTCTGCAGCGCAGCCGTTCCGCGGCGCTTACCTTCCTTGGTGGAAATCCGGTATAGACCCAGCTCCCAACCCAACTTTGAGAATAGTCTCGCGTTATCGCAGCGCGTTAACGCCGATAACGGCCCACCACTAATATATATATATTACATATATATTTTAATTCACATCCTTTCTCAATTTATTTATTCATTATTCATCAAGTATATAATGATTAGCTGATGAAGTACTGTGGATACTTCAGGAATTATATTTGAGTATATATAGTAGTATTATATACTGTATAGTAGTATAGATAGATTTATACCATGGCCTGGGTGAATATATTCGATTGGCTGGAGGGGTGTTGATTAACTTTCGATAACCGCACGGCTATGACGTGATCATAACATAAGCTCACAGCTAGAGTCATCATTTCCTCAACCTCACATCAGCTGGCCAGTGGTCCGTGAGCTAAATTAACCTGTTAACTCATAACATATTAACAAGACAGCTAAAATAACCTGTTAACTCATAACATACTAGCAATTAGACAGCTAAAATAACCTGTTAACTCATAACATACTAGCAGTTATCAAGACAGCTAAAATAACCTGTTAACTCATAACATACTAGCAGTTATCAAGACAACTAAAATAACCTGTTAACTCATAACATACTAGCAGACTGCTAGTATGTTATGAGTTAACAGGTTATTTTAGCTGTCTTGATAACTGCTAGTAGCAGTTATCAAGACAGCTAAAATAACCTGTTAACTCATAACATACTAGCAGTTATCAAGACAACTAAAATAACCTGTTAACTCATAACATACTAGCAGTTAACAAGACAACTAAAATAACCTGTAAAAGGTCCTGTAGACAACTTTTTTGCTTTAATATATCAATATGAAATAAATGTTGATTGCACAGTGTAATGGCTACAGAATAATGACACCATCGGCATTTAGATTGGTTCCCTTAGCTTCCCTATAAGCCTTGCTTTCACTATGCAGTTCTGTCTGCCACCGGGTACGATCTCGGGGAAAATGAAGGCTCCTTTTAACGGCACCAAGAAAACGCGTCAATCATTGTACGTGCAACCAAACCAGGAGGAATAACACTTTTGTTTACCCGGTAGCTATCCCCATTAGCTATCCCCAGTAGTGGAAATGGCGGATGGTGGAACAACTGAAGCAAACCAATCTGATGACACTACTTATATCTGCCTACACTACGTTTTTGCATTGAGTATACTACTTGAATAAACCTCATGTTGAGACTTGCCAGGCGACCCAGTTTGCTTTTCTCAACACATACTAAATAATTTGTATCTGCTTTCATGTCTCCATTATAGACTAAATGAATGAATAAACTCACGGTTTCCCTCCTGTTTTCTTCTACTCCCCCCTCCACCCCAACGCCAACCCCTGCTGCCAATACTTGTTTGTGCAAAGCAATACTCCAACTATGGTATTATTATGCAATGCACATTATTACACTAGCTTTTGCCTGTTCCCAAATAAAATGAGCCAATTTCACTTTACCTCCTCAAGTGAACAAGTGTTGATCATTTCTTTTCACAGAGATTTCCAAACAAATGCGCATCTTGTGTTGTTTGTGGTTCAGGAGACGGAAAGCAATCCGGTTTGTCTTTGCGACAGTGGCGCAAAAATAATACCACTTGGGTGGGAACCACACTAGGGTGGGAAAAGTTGTCTACAGCACCTTTAACTCAAAACATACTAGCACAACATACTAGCAGTTAACACCCTGTCAGTTAACACCCTGCATTGTCCTGCATCACCTTGTCAGGTCCTGCATCATCCATGCAGGGCCATGCAGTGTGATGCAGGACCTAACAGGGTGATGCAGAACCATGCAGGGTGATGCAGAACCATGCAGGGTGATGCAGGACCATGCAGGGTGAGGCAGGACCTAACTGGGTGATGCAGGACCATGCAGGGTGATGCAGGACCTAACAGGGTGATGCAGGACCATGCAGGGTGATGCAGGACCATGCAGGGTGAGGCAGGACCTAACTGGGTGATGCAGGACCATGCAGGGTGATGCAGGACCTAACAGGGTGATGCAGGACCATGCAGGGTGATGCAGGACCATGCAGGGTGATGCAGGACCTAACAGGGTGATGCAGGACCATGCAGGGTGATGCAGGACCATGCAGGGTGATGCAGGACCTAACAGGGTGATGCAGGACCATGCAGGGTGATGCAGGACCATGCAGGGTGATGCAGGACCATGCAGGGTGATGCAGGACTTAACAGGGTGATGCAGGACCTAACAGGGTGATGCAGGACCATGCAGGGTGATGCAGGACCATGCAGGATAAGAAGTGTACATTTTAGGGCTGCCCCCGACTAAAGATTTTCTTAGTCGACTCTTAGTTGAAGCCGATAGTCGACTAATCGTCGCACTTTTAATGTAATTATTTCGATTTATTTTTTAGGGCATCAGAAAGTGTTTTGAGTTCCAGGGCGAGAGTGTTATTACAGAAACAATGTTAACCTTGTGCTACTTTACAGATAATACAATACCGTAATATCAGGGCTCGTTGCGACCACGGATGTATTCGGTTACGATGCTTGCGGCGTTATTTTTAGTTTTACTTTTTATATATAATAATAATATAATAATAATTAAACGTATTTTTAAAAAAAGCCTCTGTCGATCGACTAAGGGTTGGTCGACGATTAGGGGGCAGCCCTAGTACATTTACATTTAGGGCATTTAGCAGACGCTTTCGTCCTGCATCACACTACATGATGCAGGACCATGCAGGGTAAGAAGTGTACATTTACATTTACATTTAGGGCATTTAGCAGATGCTTTTGTCCAAAGCGACTTACAATAAGTACATTTGTCAGAAGCAAGTGAAACAATATATCACTGTCAGTACAGTAAGGATGTCAATAGAACAAGTTTCAAGCACTCATAATTGAAAGGTTAACCAATTCCTCATGTACAACAAAGATAGCTAGGGTAAGATGCTTCACGATGCTAAGTACTATTTTTAAGTGCCAGGACGTACGAACATACTATAAGTGCGTAAGAAGAGTGGGGGGAGTAGGTAGAGGAAGGATGCTGTGCAGAGTCCAGGTGAACTCTGAACAAGTGAGTCTTGAGTCTCTTGCGGAAGCTGGAAGCTATGCAGTCCTGACAGCTCGTGTGTGTTTGTTGCTCGTTCCAACATTACAGTGCCCAAAACAGAGAAGAGTTGTGACTTTGCTGTGCGACCTTTGCTAGCTCTTAGCGATGGTGGTACCAGCCGGCCAACTGAGATAGTTGAACGAAGCACTCAAGCTGGGGCGTGGGGTCTGACTAAGGCTTAGAGGTAGGGGAGTTCCGTTGACAGCCTTGTAGGCCAGTACCATTGTCTTAATTCTGATGCAAGCAACTCCAGTGAGCCAGTGGAGGTCACAAAAGAGGGGGGTCACATGGGAGAATTTTGGTAGGTTGAACACGAGTCATGCTGCAGCGTTCTGGATACACTGCAAAGGCTTGATCGTGGAGGCAGGGAGTCCAGCCAGGAGCAAGTTGCAGTAGCCAAGGCGGGAGATGACAAGCGCTTGGACCAAGAGCTGTGCTGCTTCCCTCAAGGAAGGGCCGGATGTGTCAGAGGAGGGGAAAGAGAGAAATAGTTGAGTGTCGTCCACGTAGCAGTGATAGAAGAAACTGTATGTGATTACAGAGCCTAGGGAGAATATAGGGAGAACAGAAGTGGTCCTAGTACTGAGCCTTGAGAGATACCGGTGTCAAGTGAGCAGGGTTCGGACAAGGAGCCATTCCATGGGACCTGGTAAGTGTGATTCGTCAGGTAGGATGTGAACCAGGATAGCACAGAGTCAGCGATGTCGAGTTCAGCAAGAGTGGCGAGGAGGATCTGGTGGTTTATGTTTTTGAACACCGCAGACAGGTCGAGCAGAATGAACACCGATGAGAGGGAGGAGGCTCTGGCGGCATGGAGGGACTCCATCACCACGGGGAGGGCCGTCTCAGTGTGCAGTCTTGAAGCCTGACTGATGGGGGTCAAGCAGGTTGTTTTGTGAGAGATAGGAGGACAGTTGGTTAGAGATGGCACGTTCCAGAGTTTTAGAAAGGAATGAAAGAAGAGATACCGGTCTGTAGTTCCGGATGTCAGCGGTGTCAAGGGTAGGTTTCTTAAGGAGCGGCTTGACTCTAGCAGTGTTGAAGGACACTGGAATAAGGCCTGAAGTGAGGGAGGAGTTGATGAGGGTGGTGAGGAACAGCAGGATGTCGCTCGAGACGGCTTGGAGAAGGGAGGAGGGGATCGGGTCAAGAGGGCAGGTGTATAGGTCAGGGCAGCTCCAGTAGCCTGTGTGTGTGCAGGATGTGGTGTGTGCGAGCGTATGTCTCCTCTAGTGTGTGTATGAGTGTGTGTAGTATGGGCGTGGCCTCCTCTTGTCTCTGCACACACACCAGCTGGAGGAACAGCGCCCTCTCTGGTAGGGAGACGAACACCAGCTCTGCTGCCTGCCTCACCCACCAGGGGTGGTAGGGAGCTAGAGCCACCTGGTAGGCCTGTCTGGAGATACATACATATAGATATACATATATCTATATCTATCTATATATCTATATATCTATATCTATATCTATATATATATATATATATATATATATATATTAGTGGTGGGCATAGATTAATTTGTTTAATCTAGATTAATCTAACTGTAATCTTGGAATTAATCTAGATTAATCTAGATTAAAATGGCTCATTTGAATTCTGTCGAAGGCATTCATAATATGTGTGTGCTACCTAAATAATGACTAAAAATAAGTCTGCGCGATTGTCGACGGGGGAGGGTGCGCGATTGTTGACCGGAGGGGGAGCCGTTCCGCAGCGCAGCCGTTCCGCTGCGCTTACCTTCCTTGGTGGAAATCCGGTATAGACCCAGCTCCCAACCCAACTTTGAGAATAGATTAACGGCGATATTTGTTTTATCGCCCGATAAAAGTCTTGCGTTATCGCAGCACGTTAACGCCGATAATGGCCCACCACTAATATATATATTATATATATATTTTAATTCACATCCTTTCTCAATTTATTTATTCATTATTCATCAAGTAGCCTATATAATGATATATAATGATATATATATATATATATACTTGTGTGTGTGTGTGTGTGTACCTGCACAGCTCCCCAGGGGTCCTGTATTCTCCCTTCTCATTGGCTCCCTCTGCCAGCCCCCTCAGTAACAGAGTCAGCCATTGGAGGGAGCGGTGGAGACGCAGCACTGTCCTGCATCCTGATTGGCTGGGATGGGAGAAGCTGACCACACCCGCCTTAAGCTCCGCCTCCACCATGGAGCCAATAGAATAATACGCCTGGAGAAATACTACTACTTAGAGTACTTATTCAATACTACTACTTAGAGAACTTAGATTTAGTATTTGTAAGTTACCAAGTAACTTACCAAGTAAATTACCAAGTAAGTACACATTATGACATAGTATTTATTACAGCTTGGACTGCTTAGATTCAGTATTTGTATTAATAGTGAGTACACATTATGATATCATACCCCATGCTGTGGGGCGTCTGGACTACTTCTCCCAGAGTTCTCTCTGGCATGTTTGAGTGACAGCTCCTGTATCACGGCAACCTTGTCCTTCACCTTCTGAGAGAAGAAACCCACGACCGCCCCGAGTGACTCCATAAACCTAGAGAGAGACATTACCACAATGTGTGTGTGTGTGTGTGTGTGTGTATGTTAGAGAGAGACATTACCACAGTGTGTGTGTGTGTGTGTGTGTATGTTAGAGAGAGACATTACCACAGTGTGTGTGTGTGTATGTGTGTGTTAGAGAGACACATTACCACAGTGTGTGTGTCTGTGTGTTTGTGTGAGAGTGTGTGCGTGAGTGTGAGTATGATGTCACCATTACTACCACTTCACCTCCCTGACTTGCGGCTAACAGTCATATCTTTCATCGGGCCATCGGTCAACAACAACGTCCGTACTATGTCATTCATTCCATGATAGTCTAATGATGACTTTGACGTTGATTTGCTCACAAGACACAGCTCCCCTATCCAATGCAGCGTCTTGATATTAACGTTTATAGATTTTTTGTATTGATTTTTTTGTATTGATTTTTTTTTTGGAGCATAGGTGCTTTCACTCAACACACGAGGGCGCTTGGCTACCAAGAGAGACAGGTCATTTAAAAAAAAAAAGAAAAAAAAAAAAAGGCTAAAATGGCTTTGCAACCGCATAGGGCCCTGAGTGTGTATATACCTGATAAGCTCCTCCCAGCTCTGCAGGTAGGGGTCTAGCAGGACGTCCTGGTTGACTGCCTGGCTGGCTTTCAAGTAGAGCAACAGACGCCAGACCTGAAATGATTGGCCAGGGCAGTCCTGGGGGTGGGGCTTCGGGGATGACTCCGCCTCCTCCACCTGTCTTTCCTCCTCCACCTGTCTTTCATTCTCCACCTGTCTGTCAGTCTACAACAAAAGATCATCCCTCCATTATTCTGTCTCTTCTATATCATCCCTCCATCATTCTCTCTCCTGTGTGTGTGTGTGTGTGTGTGCGTTACCGTCTGGTAGAAAGTGAGACATGGATGCCAGGAGTTCTGACAGTCTCTCGCCCCGTCCTGAGCTAGAGAGAGAGAAACAATCAATCACAACACACACACGCACACACGCACGCACGCACGCACACAGGAGGAAACTCACGGAGCCAGGAGGAACTGATGAGGAGCAACAGAGCCAAGATGGCCACCAGCCACAGGGAACCAATCAGCATCCTTCCTCTGGGGATTGTCATGGTGATGTTAGCTTGCCTAGCTAGCTAATAGCGCCATATTCTTATCTTCTGAGCACACCTAGCGTGTAAGTAGCATGTAGCTCCAGAGAATAACCTAGGAACTCTACAGTTCTCCTCTTTAAACTGATAGCTAGTTGCTAGCATGTAGCTCTAGAACCAGTATTCCTCTTTAAACTGATGCTAGTTGTTAAAGGTTTTCTGAACGGACTTATGTTTAGTATAGTATAATAAAGCTCTCTCTCTCTCTGTCTCTCTCTGTCTCTCTCTCTCTCTGTCTTTCTCCTCATAGATTAAAGGTTTCTCTCTTACCCCATTGTAAAAGTCCCTCTATCTATCTCTCTAAGAGCAAAGGTCTCTCTCTCACGCTCTCTCTCACACCTGACAGACTGTTGACCTTTGACCTCTCTCTCACACACACACACACACACACACACACACACACACACACACACACACACACACACACACACACACACACACACACACACACACACACACACACTAAAAGTAGCAGTTTTATTTGTTCATCATTCTCTTGACATGAGAGAAGGGTTGTGATTAGTCGAACATTTACATGAATTAGCAGACTTGTTGCTGCCTCTGATTGGATGAACTCTTGTCCGCCCGCCTTTCCTCCATTCTTATTGGCTGCCTGAGCAGAGAAGAGCTTCTGACTGGCTGGTCATGAAGAGGCCTGTGGAAGAGACCTGCATTAATAATACATCAATAGTAAAATAATGATTAATAATTACAGAGACTAATAATGAAGATCAATAATAACATACTGTAAGTAATAATATAGGAATTAATATTCTTCTCCTCCTCTCCTCTCCTCTCCTCTCCTCTCCTCTCCTCTCATCTCCTCTCCTCTCCTCTCATCTCCTCTCCTCTCCTCTCCTCTCCTCTCCTCTCCTCTCCACCTCTCCTCTCCCCTCCTCCCCTCATCTCTCCTCTCACCTCCTCTCCACTCCTCTCCTCTCCCCTCCTCACCTCATCTCTCAACCCTCCTCCCCCTCTCTCCTCCTCTCTTTTCCTCACCTCATCTCCCCTCCTTCCCTCCCCTCCTCCCCTCTCCTCTCCTCCCCTGTCCATAGAAGATGGTGGTACATCCTTTGTGGGTGGGGACATGCTTCAGGGGGCGTGTCTGACACTCCTTCAGTTCTGACAGAAGCTCTGGACTGGAGAGAGAGAGACGAGCTGCACGCACGCATGCACAGACGCACACACACACACACACACACACACACACACACACACACACACACACACACACACACACACACACACACACACACACAAACGTTTAACACTTATTGTGTTTGTCAAACAAATTGTGTGTGTGTGTGTGTGTATGTGTGTGTGAAGACCTACCTGGTTTGGTGCCGGGCGGGGGGGAGACTGGGAGGGGGGAGACGGGGAGGGGGGAGACGGGGGACTCCGGGCTGAAGACCTCTGAAGGACTCTTAAAGTCTACAAGTAGAACAAAAATTGTTTTCTTTTTTTATACTTCAAGTCAAATGCCTCAGATATAGGAGCCACACACACACACACACACACACACACACGGTACCTTGGAAACTGTGGTAGCTGGGGCTGGGAGTAGAGAGAGGAGGGAGAGGAGGGGAGGAGGGAGGAGGAGAGGAAGACGCCATGGGTCAGGTGAGCAGAAGGTCTCTGGGATGTAGGGATGGCTTGGAGGAGAGAGAAGAAGACATGAAAATCCAGGTACACATATATCCAGTCCGAGTCTACAGAAGGTTAGACAGTACACAGACAAGTAGGGTTAGACAGGTAGGGTTAGACTACACAGACAGGTAGGGGTTAGACGGGTATGGGTTAGGCAGGTAGGAGTAAGACAGGTAGGGGTTAGATAGACAAGTAGGGGTTAGACAGGTAGGAGTTAGACAGGTAGGTGTTAGACAGGTAGGGGTTAAACAGGTAGGACTTAGACAGACAGGTTGGGGTTAGACAGGTAGGGGTTATACAGGTAGGAGTTAGACAGGTAGGAGTAAGACAAGTAGGGGTTAGACAGACAGGTAGGGGTTAGACAGGTAGGACTTAGACAGACAGGTTGGGGTTAGACAGGTAGGAGTTAGACAGGTAGGAGTAAGACAGGTAGGGGTTAGACAGACAGGTAGGGTTAGACAGGTAGGAGTTAGACAGGTAGGAGTAAGACAGGTAGGGGTTAGACAGACAGGTAGGGTTAGACAGGTAGGAGTTAGACAGGTAGGGGTTAGACAGACAGGTAGGGTTAGACAGGTAGGAGTTAGACTAGTCTCACCAATCAGACTTTAGGTTAAGTCTGGCAGACAAGCTGTAATGGGTGAACGGGGACGTTTTACTTTCTTTTGCTTCATATTTGTTTCGACCAATCATGTTGCTGAAGGTGGGGATCTGTAAGCGTCTAATTGGTGAACACAAACTCGGCCAGCAATGGTAAACTGTAAAAAAGTGTCTGTAAAGGTTTTAAATCATCACGGTATAGACTGGCCACTGTAGAAATACACTTAAAGTCATACAATTAAAATCCTCTTCTGAAAGCCACTCACGCAAATTACAGGAAAGGCACCAGAAGTTCTGCTATAACATAGTAGGACCGCTGGATCAGTAGTTCTGCTATAACATAGTAGGACCGCTGGATCAGTAGTTCTGCTATAACATAGTAGGACCGCTGGATCAGTAGTTCTGCTATAACATAGTAGGACCGCTGGATCAGTAGTTCTGCTATAACATAGTAGGACCGCTGGATCAGTAGTTCTGCTATAACATAGTAGGACCGCTGGATCAGTAGTTCTGCTATAACATAGTAGGACCGCTGGATCAGTAGTTCTGCTATAACATAGTAGGACCGCTGGATCAGTAGTTCTGCTATAACATAGTAGGACCGCTGGATCAGTAGTTCTGCTATAACATAGTAGGACCGCTGGATCAGTAGTTCTGCTATAACATAGTAGGACCGCTGGATCAGTAGTTCTGCTATAACATAGTAGGACCGCTGGATCAGTAGTTCTGCTATAACATAGTAGGACCGCTGGATCAGTAGTTCTGCTATAACATAGTAGGACCACTGGATCAGTAGTTCTGCTATAACATAGTAGGACCACTGGATCAGTAGATCTGCTATAACATAGTAGGACCACTGGATCAGTAGTTCTGCTATAACATAGTAGGACCACTGGATCAGTAGATCTGCTATAACATAGTGGGATTGCTGGTTCCGAGATTAGGGTTAGATAGGTAGAGGTTAGGAAGGTAGGGTTAAACAGACAAGTAGGGGTTAGACAGGTAGGATTAGACAGACAGGATTAGATAGGTAGGCGTTAGATAGGTAGGGCTAGACGGACAGGTAGGGTTTATACAGGTAGAGGTCAGACAGGTAGGAGTTAGACAGATAGAGCTAGACAGACAGGTAGGGGCTAGACAGGCAGAGGTTAGACAGGTAGGGTTAGACAGGTAGGGCTAGGCAGACAGGTAGGGGTTAGACAGGTAGAGGTCAGACAGGTAGGGCTAGACAGACAGGTAGGGGCTAGACAGGCAGAGGTTAGACAGGTAGGGCTAGGCAGACAGGTAGGGGTTAGACAGGTAGAGGTCAGACAGGTAGGGCTAGACAGACAGGTAGGGGTTAGACAGATAGGGCTAGACAGACAGGTAGATGTTAGACAGGTAGGGTTACAGCGTTAGGATGTACTCACCTGTGAGGTCTAGTCTGTGATCGTTGCTGCCAGCGTAGCTGCTAACGTAGCGTCAGGGTTCACACAGGACCAGCGAGCTAGACCGCACCCTTCCTACCTGTTGTCGGGCAGACCCACCAGAGATGTGTAGACCCGTTCTGTCCACACACCAAGGTCCAGCTAGCTGCTAGCAGCTAGCTGTGCAGGCCTACTGTTTATATTCTTGTCTGTGGTCATTAATCATTGACATGGTTTATGACTGGACCATCCCGGGTCTGCTGGTTACTGTGGTTACTGGGGAAGTGTAAAGGGGGTGTGTCCGCACTAGTCTAGTAACTATTGATATTCACCATTGATAACAAAAGTCATGATGAGCCAAGGTTAGACTGAACATATTTATTACTAATAGTGAATCGTGAGCCATGGTAACATTTATTGATTAAAACAGTCTTGTGTCCAGTCTGTCACTGGTCTTCCCCTGCCGTGACCACGGCAACAAGCAGTTCTACTATCAGCTTCATCATCCTCAGCACCCCATCATCTCTGTTGCCACAGAGACCGCCCTACAGAGTCCACTTTAAACATCTGGGGACAGAGAAGAAAACCTTTTACCATGGTTACCTTCTGAGTGTGTGTGTGTACCTGGTCTCTGTGTGTGTCTGTATGTATAGTGTGTGTACCTACCTGGTCTCTCTTTGTGTATAGTGTGTATAGTTGTGTAGTGTGTGTGCATATAGTATGAAGTGTCTGTGTATAGTGTGTAGTGTGTGTGTGTATATTTGTGTATAGTGTTTAGTGTGTGTACCTGGTCTCTTGGTGTGTATAGTGTGTGTGTATAGTGTGTAGTGTGGGTGTGTATAGTGTGTGTGTATAGTGTGTAGTGTGTGTGTGTATAGTTGTGTTGTATAGTGCGTGTACCTGGTCTCCTGGTGTGTATACTGTGTGTATAGTGTGTAGTGTGTGTATAGTTGTGTATAGTGTGTAGTGTGTGTACCTAGTCTGTGTGTGTGTGTATACTGTGTGTATAGTGTGTAGTGTGTGTATACTGTGTGTGTAGTGTAGTGTGTTTACCTGGTCTCTTAGTGTGTATACTGTGTGTACCTGGTCTCTCGGTGTGTATACTGTGTGTCGTGTGTGTACCTGGTCTCTCGGTTTATATACTGTGTGTATACTGCGTAGTGTGTGTACCTGGTCTCTCGGTTTATATACTGTGTGTATACTGCGTAGTGTGTGTACCTGGTCTCTCGGTTTATATACTGTGTGTATACTGCGTAGTGTGTGTACCTGGTCTCTCGGTGTGTGACTAGGCAGCGTGTACAGCAGTATCTTCCTCCACAGGAGGTGCAGGTGTAGTGTGAGGGGAACCCACAAGAGGAGCAGAAGGAGCGGGCGGGGAGGGGGGAGGGAGGAGCTCCAGCTGACAGGTAGTTAGGCTCCGCCCTCTCAGACAGGTTCTACCAATGAGAAGATAAAGCACTTCAGTCTCCTGGTTCATAATGTTATATATGATATTACATAAGGATATCATAATATCGTAATACATAATTTTACATATAATAACAGACAGACAGATATACAGACAGGCACCTCCTCCTCTAGTAGAGTCGTGAAGTTCTTCCTGAATCTCTGTTTGAAGTGATCTCCCCTAGTCTTCCTCCTCTTCTTGCCTGACAGACAGATGGAGAGAGATCAGAGACAGACAGACAGATAGATGGATAGAGACCAGAGACAGACAGACAGACGGAGAGAGATCAGAGACAGACAGACATAGATGGAGAGAGACCAGAGAGACAGACGGACGGAGAGAGAGCAGAGACAGACAGATGGAGAGAGACCAGAGAGACAGACACAGACAGATGGAGAGAGCGCAGAGGGAGACAGACAGATTGAGCGAGAGCAGAGAGACAGAGACAGGCGGAGAGAGAGCAGAGAGACAGACGGAGAGACCAGAGACAAACAGACAGACAAAGAGACATACATATAGAGAGAGACCAGAGACAGATAGATGGAGAGACCAGAGAGAAAGACAGACACCAGAGAGAGACAGACAGACAGAGAGAGAGCAGAGGGAGATAGACAGACAGAGAGACAGCAGAGAGAAAGACAGACAGATGGAGAGACCAGAGACAGACAGATGGAGAGAGCAGAGAGACAGACAGACAGATGGAGAGAGAGCAGAGAGGCAGACAGGTGGAGAGAGACCATAGAGAGACAGATGGAGAGACCAGAGAGACAGACAGATGGAGAGAGAGCAGAGAGACAGACAGACGGAGAGAGACCAAAGAGACAGAGACAGACAGACGGACAGACGGAGAGAGAGCAGAGCAGAGCAGACCTTTCAGAATCTTATAGACAGTGCACACACACACACACACACACACACACGCACGTGCACACACACACACACACACGCACACACACACACACACACACACACACACACACACCAGGTTCCTCCGTGTCGCTGAAGGCGGGCAGCCGGGCTGAGGGCCCCTGGGGTGGCAAGGAGCACAGCGGGTCGTCCTGGAAGTTGTCCTTCTCCAGCGCCTCCAGTTGTCGGCTTAGCCTCCGCTGTCTAGTGGCCTCATCCAGAACCCTCCTCTGGGACTCTACACGGGCTGGTCATATATACAATACTATCATATATACAATACTATCATATATAGTATACAATACTATCATATATACAATACTATCATATATACAATACTATCCTATATACAATACTATCCTATATACAATACTATCATATATAGTATACAATACTATCATATATACAATACTATCATATATACAATACTATCCTATATACAATACTATCATATATAGTATACAATACTATCATATATACAATACTATCATATATAGTATACAATACTATCATATATACAATACTATCATATATAGTATACAATACTATCCTATATACAATACTATCATATATACAATACTATCATATATAGTATACAATACTATCCTATATACAATACTATCCTATATACAATACTATCCTATATACAATACTATCATATATACAATACTATCATATATAGTATACAATACTATCATATATAGTATACTATCCTATATACAATACTATCCTATATACAATACTATCATATGTACAATACTATCCTATATACAATACTATCCTATATACAATACTATCATATGTACAATACTATCATATATACAATACTATCATATATACAATACTATCCTATATACAATACTATCATATATACAATACTATCCTATATACAATACTATCATATATACAATACTATCATATATACAATACTATCCTATATACAATACTATCCTATATACAATACTATCATATATTCAATACTATCCTATATACAATACTATCCTATATACAATACTATCATATATACAATACTATCCTATATACAATATTATCATATATACAATACTATCATATATACAATACTATCCTATATACATACTATCCTATATTCAATACTATCATATATACAATACTATCCTATATACAATACTATCCTATATACAATACTATCATATATACAATACTATCATATATACAATGTATATATGATAGTATTGTTTATATGATAGTATTGAATATAGGATGGTATTGTTTATTATACAATACTATCCTATATACAATACTATCATATATACAATACTATCATATACACAATACGATCATATATACAATACTATCCTATATACAATACTATCATATATACAATACTATCATATACACAATACGATCATATATACAATAATATCCTATATACAATAGTCATATATTGTATATATGATAGTATTGTTTATAGGATATTATTGTATATAGGATAGTATTGTATATTATACAATACTATCCTATCCTATATACAATACTATCCTATATACAATACTATCCTATATACTGTATATACAATACTATCATATATACAATGTAGTATGAAAAGGAGTAAGGATAGTAGTATGAAAGGAAGTAAGGATGGTAGTATGAAAGGGAGTAAGGATGGTAGTACGAAAGAGAGTAAGGATGGTAGTATGAAAGGGAGTAAGGATGGCAGTATGAAAGGTAGTAAGGATGGTAGTATGAAAGAGAGTAAGGATGGTAGTATGAAAGGTAGTAAGGATGGTAGTATGAAAGGTAGTAAGGATGGTAGTATGAAAGGTAGTAAGGATGGTAGTATGAAAGGTAGGAAGGATGGTAGTATGAAAGGGCGGATCGATGAATATCCTAAACACAGTATTATCGCGGTATTATATCATACTTAGTTTAAATAAACCCAATACACGTCTCGCGGTATTATACCATACTTAGTTTAAATAAACCCGATACACGTCTCGCGGTATTATATCATATTTAGTTGGATCGTACCGGAGGATTTCTTTTCCAGTACCATTTTGTTTGTTGTGAGCTGTACGGGAACCGCGAAGGGACAAAGTAACGTGTCATCTGCGGCTGTGTTGCCCCCTAGTGGCCAACTAATATTATTACATGCGTGTGTGTAGAACGCGTTCTACACACACTCACCTTTATATGAGTTCATATTCATTCATAAATCCACCTTAAATTCATGGTTTTGCAGAAGCTCTTTTAGAATACGATCAAGTGACATAATTGAACCAGTAGTTACATCAAGTTGTGCTACAGTTCAGACTAACGTCTTTGTTACTTTAAAACGTTGACTTTGTACAACCTTCTGATAAGCTTGACACACCTCTTAAAAAAAACACAAACTCTCGTTGTAGAGAAAAATTATTTATTAAAATCTCAAAAGACTAATCTCTCAATGGTAACAAATAATTTAAAGCACTTTATACAAAGCCCATATTTTCTCTTTCTCAAATGTGATTGGTTGGAGATCCTTACCACTGGCTGAGAGATACAATGTGGAGAGGTACATGTTAACAAATTGATGATCAATAAAGTTAAACAACACAAATAGGAAGTAAAAAAACATTTAAAGACAACTGTTAGGTATCCTGGTCCGTGATTGATCAAGATTAGCCAAGCACAGACTCCGCATGGCAGCCTGTGGAAATGCACTGGGAGCAGAGCTGGTTTCCATGGCAACATCAGAACATATAGAGGGAGGGTGATCCACCATATTGTGTGCAGAGAACAAACCCACACACACACACCGGACACACGCACCCATACGCACCCGCAAACACACACAACCACACACGCACAAACATACACACACGCGCATACAAACACACACACACACACACACACACACACACACACAGCTCAAGGTTGTTATGTTAAAGGTAGCATAAGGAGTCTTTAGGCCAGGTTATACTTGTGTGTCACATTCACATTAGAAAGGTCACCAGATGCAGCACCTGCAGACCCACAGAGATTCTACACACAAGTTAACAAGATAAGAGTCTGTCACCATGGCAACACATCGCCATGCCCAAGTAAGGAGTGTGTATTACTATGGTAACAGACAACACCATCACCATCACTACCATGGTAACACATATAATCCCAATATTAAAAGTGTGTGTTGCCATGGTAACAGATAACATAACAGCATCCCAATGTAAGGAGTTTGTTACTATGGTTACACATCACACCATCCCAAGTGTGGTTACCATGGTGAGGAGTGTGGTTACCATGGTAACAGACCACACCATCCCGATGTAACAAGTGTGTCACCGTGGTAACACTTGGGATGGTGTGACACAGGGGCCTCTCTCTAGGGGTCCACAAAGGAGACCATGATGTAGCGGGTGCCCTGGGTGGTGTGCAGCCCCTCGTGGTAGTGGGTGAGGCGACCCGGGTGCATGAAGGACCAGCCCTTCCTGGGAGCCTCCACGTTACAGTCATACCTCAAGAACCTGCAGCCACCGCCCTGGGGGGAGAGAGAGGTCACTTTCATGCTGCTCCTTCTAGTGCTAGATATACTAGAGGTGCCTTCCTGGTTCTCCTTCTAGTGCTAGATATACTAGAGGTGCCTTCCTGGTTCTCCTTCTAGTGCTAGATATACTAGAGGTGCCTTCCTGGTTCTCCTTCTAGTGCTAGATATACTAGAGGTGCCTTCCTGGTTCTCCTTCTAGTGCTAGATATACTAGAGGTGCCTTCCTGGTTCTCCTTCTAGTGCTAGATATACTAGAGGTGACTTCCTGGTTCTCCTTCTAGTGCTAGATATACTAGAGGTGCCTTCCTGGTTCTCCTTCTAGTGCTAGATATACTAGAGGTGACTTCCTGGTTCTCCTTTTAGTGCTTAAATATACTAGAGGTGACTTCCTGCTTCGTATTCTAGTGTTAGATATACTCAAGGTGCCTTCCTGGTTCTCCTTCTAGTGCTAGTTATGCTAGAGAGGTGACCTTCTGGTCCTCTAGTATAGTACTAGTATAGTACTAGTATAGTACTAGTATAGTAAAACAAGTGTAGTGTTGGAATGTCCTCATTGATAGAGTAAAACAGGTGTGTGTAAGTGTGTACCTGGTAGTCTACTCCCTTGCTGTTCAGGGCAATGTTGATTGTAAAGGTGGAGGAGTCATGATGCGGACGCAGGGATGGCTGCTCGTCTGGACGATACCGAACCACGAAGTTCATGATGGCCTGGGCCTGCACACACACACACACACACACACACACACACACACACACACACACACACACACACACACACACACACACACACACACACACACACACACACACACACACACACACACACACACACACAGTGAGTGATATATACTGATGGTATCAGAGTACCATGGATCCGTGTTCATCACAGTAGCCTGGGTAGTGTGTGTACCTTGGGGTAGTAACCAGGGTATAGTTTCTCGGTAACGGGGGTGATGTACTCCTTAAGGAACTTGAGCCACTCCTTCTCGAAGCCCACCTGGTTCATGTGGATGTCTACAGTAGGTACGTTCTCATAACCCCCTGCAAGGCGCTCGTCCTACACACACACACACACACACACACACACACACACACACACGCGCGCACACACACACACAGGCACACACGCACAGACACACACACAGACACACACAGACACACACACACACACACACACACACACACACACACACACAGACACACACACACACAGACACATTAACTTCTTTATTCATGTCCGCAATTCATAATAAATGTACATAAGGACATAAATGTTACAGATACAAAACAAACGTATTTCAGGGTGGGTGTTTGATGCATGTCCTCTGGGATACCTGGTACATAACATGAGATAAACATGGACCGTGTCCTAACTGTCTGACTGGTACATAACATGAGATACACATGGAGACCCTGTCCTAACTGTCTGACTGGTACATAACATGTGTGTGTGTGTGTCTCTCTCTCTGTGTAATGCTATGTCTCTTTACCCTCTCTCTCTCTGTATCTCTATGTCTCTGTACCTTGTGTCGTCCACCAGACCACTGTCCATTGTCCTCCATGGTCTCCACCAGGTCGTCACACATCCTGTCTGAGAAGGCTGGGAACCAGTACACATCTGGACACGGCTACACACACACACACACACAATATATATATTTAGACATGTCATTTAGGTGGACATTCTCAAAAAGGGGGTGGTAGTGATTTCAAGTGGCCATCTGGAAGAGTTCTGTTGAGTTGTCTTTGGCGAAACCCATGGCGATAAGCGGTCATGTGTTGCCACCGACTCCAAGTTCATAATGTTCAAAATACTGTCATCAGTGGGCCATAGGCTGAATCACTCTGTGGTTGATAGTGACTTAACAGACATTTATTCACATGCCAATCTAAGAGATTATTACTTTAATAAAATAGTTTTTCAAACAAAATGAGAGGGGAAGCTGAAATATTAAACCCATCATTGTTGCAATGGTTACCTGCTCCACAAAGTTCTTCTGGTCCTCAAAAATCTTGGAGTAGTTTTCATGAACGTACTTCTCCCTCCAGTCCTACAGATGTTTAGAGGCAGTAAAGATGTTCAGAGGACAGTACATATGTTTAGAGGACTCTACACATGTTTAGAGGACAGTACAGATGGTTAGAGGACAGGACAGGTGTTTAGAGGACAGGACAGTACAGACGTTCAGAGGACAGTATATATGTTTAGAGGACAGTACAGATGTTTAGAGGACAGTACAGATGTTTAGAGGCAGTAAAGATGTTCAGAGAACAGTACAGATGTTTAGAGGACTATACAAATGTTTAGAGGACAGTACAGATGTTTAGAGGATAGTACAGATGTTTAGAGGACACTACAGATGTTTAGAGGACAGTACAGATGTTCAGAGAATAGAACAATACAGATGTTTAGAGGACAGTACAGATGTTTAGCGGATGGGACAGATGTTTAGAGGCTAGTACAGATCTTAAGAGGACAGTACAGATGTTTAGAGGACAGTACAGATGTTCAGAGGACAGGACAGTACAGATGTTTAGAGGACAGTACAGATGTTCAGAGGACAGGACAGATGTTTAGAGGACAGGACAGTACAGACGTTCAGAGGACAGTATATATGTTTAGACAGTACAGATGTTTAGAGGACAGTACAGATGTTTAGAGGCAGTAAAGATGTTCAGAGAACAGTACAGATGTTTAGAGGACTATACAAATGTTTAGAGGACAGTACAGATGTTTAGAGGATAGTACAGATGTTTAGAGGACACTACAGATGTTTAGAGGACAGTACAGATGTTCAGAGAATAGAACAATACAGATGTTTAGAGGACAGTACAGATGTTTAGCGGATGGGACAGATGTTTAGAGGCTAGTACAGATCTTAAGAGGACAGTACAGATGTTTAGAGGACAGTACAGATGTTCAGAGGACAGGACAGTACAGATGTTTAGAGGACAGTACAGATGTTCAGAGGACAGGACATTACAGATTTTTAGCGGACAGTACAGCTATTTAGATGACAGTACAGATGTTTAGAGGACAGTATAGATGTTCAGAGGACAGGACAGTACAGATGTTTAGAGGACAGTACAGATATTTAGAGGACAGTACAGATGTTTAGGGGACAGTACAGATGTTTAGAGGCAGTAAAGATGTTCAGAGGACAGTACAGAAGTTTATAGGAAAGTACAGATGTTGAACGTACCACAGGGTTGTCGAAGATCTGCCACATGTCAGGGTGGAGTCTGGAGGTGTTGTAATTAGAGGAGGAGACCAAGCGACCAAACTCATCTCGGTTTGACACAAACATAAACACACCCTGCACACACACACACACACACACACACACACTAGAGTATTACCCAAAATGATCTGGGATTACTATAGATTATCTGTAATTGAGACAGATAATGGGATTATACTGACCTGGTCTCGTACAGTCCTACAGAACACCATGTCTGGGTCCATGCCCTCTTGCTGGTAGAGGCTGGTCTGAGCCAGTCTGGATCTCAGAACCTTTCCCTGGATCAGGTACACCTGGGTGATGTAGGGCACGTTCCATACACCCCTAGAAACACATTAATAATATACTATATAATAATATATATCATAATATATAGTACCCTTGGGTACCCCTAGAAACATTCAGCTTCGAGGTAATGTATATATGTAATGTATATACTTAATATATGAAATGTATATATGTAATATATGTAATGTATATGTAATGTACATATGTAATATATGTAATGTATATATGAAATATATGTAATATATGTAATGTTGTATATAAGTAATATATGTAATATATGTAATGTATATAAGTAATATATATGTGTAATGTATATATGTAATGTATATATGTAATATATGTAATATATGTAATGTATATATGTAATGTATGTAATGTATATAGTAACAAGTAATACTAACGTTCTCTTGGCCTGGACAATGTCGATGTAGTCCTCGGAGCGAGAATAGAAGCCCTCAGGACTCAGAGACCCCCAGAAGTTACTCCACAGCTTCCCATGTCTGGATAACATGGGAGCTATCACTGGCCTAGTAGAGAGACACACAGGGAGAGAGAGCAAAAAAGAGAGTGACATGTCTGGATAACATGGGAGCTATCACTGGCCTGGTAGAGAGACATATAGACACACTAGGGGGGGGGGGGAGAGAGAGAGAGAGAGAGAGAGAGAGAGAGAGAGAGAGAGAGAGAGAGAGAGAGATTGAGACATGTCTAGATAACATGGGAAAGATCACTGGCCTAGTAGAGAGACATAGAGACACACAGGGAGAGAGAGAGAGAGGGAGAGAGCGAGAGAGACATGTCTCGATAACATGTAGTTGTATATGTAAAAATATAAAAGTAAATGTAAATTGAAATATGTATTCTGTACTTGTTTTCCTCGATGAGTATCCGCAAGATGTCAGGGTTGACGACAGCCACATCTGAGTCAATACTGAAGTAGTAGTCACAGTCAGGACTCTTCTTACACGCCTCCCTAAACACACACACACACACACACACTATGATTTCTAGGAACATATATGGGTTCTATGGGGTTCCAGAATGGGTACAGGGTTCTAGTATGTGTCCAGGTCTATGGGTTCTAGAATGGGTACAGGTCTATGGGTTCTAGAATGGGTACAGGGTTCGAGAATGAGTACAGGGTAGGGGGTCTAGACTCACACAGCCATGGTTCTGGCCTGGTCCTGCTGGAGATTCTCCTCCGGACCCACCAGACGGGCCTCAGGGAACAAGGACCTGTGGCGCTCCCAGAACTTCTGGATGTGGCGCTCATGATACACCACCTAGATTATATTAACATGATACACCACCTAGATTATATTAACATGATACACCACCTACATTATATTAACATGATACACCACCTAGATTATATTAACATGATACACCACCTAGATTATATTAACATGATACACCACCTAGATTATATTAACATGATACACCACCTAGATTACATTAACATGATACACCACCTAGATTATATTAACATGATAAGATTATGATGGATTAGATTGTTAGATTAGATTATGTTAGATTAGATTATTTTGGATTAGATTGTTAGATTAGATTACGATGGATTAGATTATGTTAGATTAGATCATGTTAGATTAGATTATGAGGGGGGAGTCTCACGTTGTTGTGTATGAAGAGTCGTATCCTAGCAACAGGGTAGTTGAAGGTCGTCAGCCTCTCCAGAAACTCCTCCAGGAACGGAGTCGGCTGCTCAATAAACACAGCAACATACACCAGGGGCAGCCCCTCATCCTGCACACACACAAGCAACATGAGGCACACATGTGTGTGTGTGTGTCTGTGTGTGTATGTGTGTGTGTGTGCGTACCGGCAGGTCGCTGAGGTACAGTAGGTCATTGTCACAGACTCCACAGCCATGCTCATGGGTCCAGGCAGTAGGAACGTAGTTACCCAGGTAGTTCAGCTGGAGCTGCAAACAGACAGGTAGAGCACCAGGTAGAGAGACACATAGAGAGACAGGTTGAGACAGACAGGCAGATAGACAGGTAGAGACAGACAGGTAGATAGACAGGTAGAAACAGACAAGCAGATAGACAAGTAAAGACAGACAGATAGAGAGACAGACAGGTAGATAGACAGGTAGAGCCAGACAGGTAGAGAGACAGGCAGAGACAGACAGGTAGAGACAGACAGGTAAAAGGGGACAGGTTAAAGAGGTATTTGTCCCTGCTCTAAAGGACCGTCCCTATGTAACAGGATGTTAGTGATCACCATGGTTACCTTAGTGGGTCCGTTGCCATGGATGACAACAGGAAGCGTATCGTAGGCAACGTTCCGGACTCTCACCCGGGCCTTCTCAAATTTCAGCACCACCTCATCTAACACACAAAGTCACCTTCATCAACACATGGTGTGTCTATGAGATAGTGTGTGTGTGTGTGTGTGTGTGAGATAGAGCGTGTGTGTGTGTGTGTGATAGTGTGTGTGTGTGTGTGTGTGTGTGTGTGTGTGTGTGTGTGTGTGTGAGATAGCGTGTGTGTGTGCATATGTGTGTGTGTGCGATAGTGTGTGTGTGTGTGTGTGTGTGAGATAGAGTGTGTGTGTGAGATAGTGTGTGTGTGTGTGAGAGAGATAGTGTGTGTGTGTGTGTGTGTGTGTGTGAGATGGTATGTGGGTGTTTGTGATAGTGTGTGTGTGTGTGTATGAGATAGTGTGTGTGTATGTGTGCGTGATAATGTTTGTGTGTGATAGTGTTTGTGTGTGTATGTGTGATGGTGTGTGTGTGTGTGTGTGTGTGATAGTATGTGTGTGTGTATGTGTGATGGTGTATGTGTGTGTGTGTGATAGTGTGTGTGTGTGTGAGAGAGATAGTGTGTGTGTGTGTGTGTATGTGTGTGTATGTGTTTGTATGTGTGTGTGTGTGTGTGTGTGTGTGTGTGTGTGTTGGTGTGTATGTGTGTGTGTGTGTGTGTGTGTGTGTGTGTGTAAGAGTGTGAGTGTGTGTGTGTCACCGATGGCTCCGTTGAGGTTCTGGAATATTCTGGATCGGTGGTCCAGTGTCATGTTGTACTTGCTCTGGAGATACAAACAGAGTATTAGTACTACTTCCTGTAGTGTATTAGTACTACTTCCTGAAGAGCATTAGTACTACTTCCTGGAGCGTATAAGTACAACTTCCTGTAGAGCATTAGTACGACAGGAGAGTATTGGAGAGTATTAGTACTACTTCGTGTAGAGTATTAGTATACTACTAATGTTGTAGAGCATTAGTACTACTTCCTTAATAGCATTGTTTAGTAGTAGTACTATAGTCGTAGTAGTAGGTTATGGTCATAGGTTGTTGTGTACTATAGTAGCATTAGAAGTAATACTAACTCGTAAGTTCTGGTCCAGGTAAATCTTGGTGTAAAAGAGTAGTATTAGTAGCATTATAGTAGTATTAATCATAGTACTTACTCGTAGGTTCTGGTCCAGGTATATCTTGGTGTAGAATAGCTGGTCATCGTCATTGTCTTTGTTTCTCCACTGCTGGACGATGGAGCTAAGGTCTGGAGCATAGCCCATGAAGCCTAGAAAACACACACACACACACACACACACACACACACAACTGTATATAGTATATATAGTACTAGGGGTGTCCCCGACTAAGAATTTACATAGTTGAATCTGATTCGTCAAGTCTTGCCTATAGTCGACTGATCATATATCAGTCAAATCATATATATATTAGTGGTGGGCCGTTATCGGCGTTAACGCGCTGTGATAACACGAGACTCTTATCGCGCGATAAAAAAATTATCGCCGTTAATCTATTCTCAAAGTTGGGTTGGGATCTGGGTCTATACCGGATTTCCACCAAGGAAGGTAAGCGCCGCGGAACGGCTGCGCTGCGGAAAGGCTGCGTCCTCTGCCCGGCAGTGTAGCACACACATATTATGAATGCCTTCGACAGAATTCAAATGAGCCATTTTAATCTAGATTAATCTAGATTAATTCCAAGATTACAGTTAGATTAATCTAGAATCTAGAATCTATTACACAAATTAATCTATGCCCACCACTAATATATATATATATTTTTTTGCTCATTGATCCATATTCTCATTTGCGACATTGGCTTCCATTTTTTCTACACCAGACTAAAGAGCTGAAACACTCAATTAAACAATTTCGATTACAATTTCGAGGCCGTTCGGCGGCGCTTTGGACTTCAAGTCCAAAACCGTCCTATGAAAAAACTGCCACTGTCCTATTTCACAGCGTCGCTGCGCGTCAAGTGCTGCCGAAAAGGCGCTTTTTTCTTTTCTTTTTTTTTCTTCTGCTCCGGAGACGACTATATTCCTGTTGACGCGCCGCAGCGCGGCGCTTCCTATGTGTGCTAGGGGCGGCACTTGTGTCATAGATGCGCCGCGGCGGCAGTGTGTTTTGCACTTGATATTTATACAAAAATAGGCTATATATCATGATTTATTGGGAGAAAGAGACTATATGTAAAATCAGACATTCAGCACCGCCTATAGCCTGAATGGAATGGTCCTGTGTTTTGCCGACGATTCGACTATGAGATTGGCAGTCGAATCAGACTCCTTCGATCGAATCGTCGAATCGTCGACTATTCGGGGTCACCCCTATATAGTAATATATTTAGTACCAGTACCTCCAGAGTTGAGGTACCTTTTCCCTACATGGACAGAGGGGTGTATATATAGTAGTATATGGAGTACTAGTACCTCCAAAGTTGAGGTACCTCTTCCCTACATGGACAGGGGGTATATATAGTAGTATATGTACTGTAGTAGTAGTACCTCTAGAGTTGAGGTACCTCTTCCCTACATGGACAGGGGGTATATATAGTATATATAGTAGTATATGTAGTACTAGTACCTCCAAAGTTGAGGTACCTCTTCCCTACATGGACAGGGGGTATATATAGTATATATAGTAGTATATGTACTGTAGTAGTAGTACCTCTAGAGTTGAGGTACCTCTTCTCTACATGGACAGGGATTATATATAGTATACATAGTAGTATATGTAGTACTAGTACCTCCAGAGTTGAGGTACCTCTTCCCTACATGGACAGGGATTATATATAGTATATATAGTAGTATATGTAGTACTAGTACCTCCAGAGTTGAGGTACCTCTTCCCTACATGGACAGGGATTATATATAGTATATATAGTAGTATATGTAGTACTAGTACCTCCAGAGTTGAGGTACCTCTTCCCTACATGGACAGGGATTATATATAGTATATATAGTAGTATATGTAGTACTAGTACCTCCAGAGTTGAGGTACCTCTTCCCAACATGGACAGGGGGGTACTTTGAGGCCAGCCTCTGGTCCGGCCAGCAGAACCCCTCTGCTGAGAACACGACTCGGTGACCAAGCCTCCGAAACCTGTGGAGCAGCTCCAATGGTCCAGACGCAAAGATGACATCATAACTAGAAAGCGAGAGACAAAGACACAGCATGAGGAGAGAGAGAGAGACCTAGACACAGCATGAGGAGAGAGAGACATAGGCTACATCCACACTACTACGTTTCGTCTTAAAATGCATAACTTTTGCTAGGTTTACGCCTATTGTACACACTACTACTTTTGAAAACACTGCTGACCCCATTTAATTTTGAATACTCCGGGTTGCATATTAGTCTGGACTAGTCTGAAAGGGCGGATACGGAGATTTAGGAAACCGATGATGCAGACACCCACGTTCTCTTTTTTCGCGGGCCTTCGTCCCCCTAAGTACACGTCTGTAAGGCACTCGGTTGAAGTTGCCAATATCAGTCACAACGTGTCCTTCCCTGATTCGTCACGTCCCTATCACGTGACCCTTTCAGAAAAAAAACAAACCTCATCAGCCTCGAGGCGGTTAATTCAACATGGATAACAAATTACAGGTGATGATTTGTAGTATTTTCTGTAGTATTTTCTGCAACTAAGCAACCAACTGCAGAGTAGACAATCTGCTTCCTGTTTATACCGGCGCACACGCAAGCCAGGCATGGGAGTATGGACGATTCATTCTGAAACGGTGCTAAAACGCTAGTGAGGACGAAGATCATTGTCATTTTAAACCGAAAAATTATTAGTGTGAATGTAGCCATGGACACAGCATGAGGAGATAGACATAGACACAGCATGAGAGAGACACACATACACACAGCATGAGGAGAGAGAGACATAGACACAGCATGAGGAGAGAGAGAGACAGAGAGAGAGAGAGAGAGAGCGAGACAGAGACAGAGACAAAGGCAGAGACAGAGACAACACAGATAAACAGGAAGTGTTGACATTGTCATCATTGAGAGAGAGACATTGTCACAGCATGAGAGAGAGACACACATACACACAGCATGAGGAGAGAGAGACATAGACACAGCATGAGGAGAGAGAGAGAGAGAGAGAGAGAGAGAGAGAGAGAGAGAGAGAGAGAGAGAGAGACAGAGACAGAGACAGAGACAGAGAGAGAGAGAGACAGAGACAAAGGCAGAGACAGAGAGAACACAGATAAACAGGAAGTGTTGACATTATCATCATTGTTGTCATGACAATGCAAGTGTGTAGAAGTGGGCCAGGATGTTCCCTTCACAGAGAGACAGGCTATCAAGTAGCAGGTCAGGAGAGCTTTCATTCTCCTTCATCAACACAGTACTGCACACCACCACGCCCAAACACACACACACACACGCACACACACAAACACACACACACACACACTCGCATAAACACACACACACACACACACACACACACAGTTTTGTTACAGTTTTGTTGTTGTTTTCCAGTCCAGAAACGAACTTGCTGCTTACACTTTGCTAGCTAATTGTAGTTTAAAAACGACGAGTAGCCTGGTAGTTGACCTAGCAAGTAGCAATGGCAAAACAAATGTCCATTGCGAGGTTTAAAAACAAAAAAAAGATTGGAGGAGCAGGTGCCTGGTGCCACTGCTAACCAGTACGCACATGCACTTCTGCCGCTCTAGGCGAAAAGAAATGATGCCACCCCTCTATTTGCATACCATACCAGCAACAACACACAAAGGCCAATATGCCATAAACATAAAGCAAATTGTTTAGTACAACGCTAGTGTGCTTAAAGTGTCAACAAAATACATGACGCAAATTGTGGGCATTTTGCGGAAATAACGCACCAAACAGGTCTACATAATAACTGTTTCCAAATTCTTTACAGCATGATGCTGCAGTATTTATTACTTATCCTCAGTGATAGCTCGTGAGAGCTGCGGCGGGAGGTGGCTGTCGGTGCAGCGTGGGATTGACACATGATTTTTTGAATAGTTGGCCCCTGGTTGGTCCACATTTTGCAATTGCCTAGTTTGCCTATATGGACGAGCCGGGCCTGCTGCTAACGTTACTGAAACCATTAACGTTACGGGAGAGGGGGACACCGAATTAGCGTCGTCAAACTCCAAAACAGAAGTTGAAGTTGAAGTTGTGTGTTTTTTTGTCCCTACATCTGCTATGGGCTGCTTGTTCAGACTCTAAATAAAGTGTCTTGTTGTAGTCACTGAACAATGTGGATTGGTTTGATTTTTAAGGCTGTTGAGGGATGTCAGTATGATGACACAGCAGGCCAACGCATAGCATAACACTTTCACACTTTCACAGTAATGTACGGTAAATGCTATTGAGCTGTTTATGGAATTCATTGTGTAGCCCACCCACTTTTATTCAGGCCCAGCTGCAATTTCATTTCTGACACTGACACACACACACACACACACACACACACACAAGCTCACCCAAACACACACACACGCTCACCCAAACACACACACACACACACACACACACACACACACACGCTTGCCCAAACATACACACACACATACACACACACGTACTCACACAAACACACACATGCTCACACAAACACACACACACACAGCAGTGTTACCTGTCCATCACACACAGAAGTGTTACCTGTCTACCACACACACACAGCAGTGTTACCTGTCTACCACACACACACACACACAGCAGTGTTACCTGTCTACCACACACACA